>OZ005737.1:228848251-229203251 GCA_963930755.1 Eudasyphora cyanicolor | reverse complement strand
TTCTCCTTTTGGATTTTACCCACAAATGCCCAACGTCATAATACCTACACTGGGGTGTAGTGTAGGGTACAGGTATTTGTGATAATTTCAATATTAGTTCCAAGTTTCTGTTTGTTTAGCTTACAATGGGATACATTGTGAATCCTTTCATCGGTTTCTTACGAAGAATTTCCAGTTTATACAAAAAGCCAAGAAAAAAGTCTTTAGGATAATTTATGCCTAATCATCAGAAATGAAACATTAAGTAAATATTTGGCAAAAACTAAAAGTTCTCAACACAATGCTACTTAAGTAAATCAAGATACCTCTAATTACAGACCTCAATAAATCCATTATTTGTTATTTAAATTCTCTTACTAATTATATAACGCGGTTATTATAACGAGACCATCGACCGAAGTATCCATTTTATGGACACCTCACCCTCCATCCCTCCCACGCCAGCACACTTAATTATTCACAAACATTTACATTTTGCTGCTAATAACAATTATGAAGTATTAGCATTATTTAATTATTAATTGTTATTAATTCACTTGCTTTGTTTGTGTTGCCGTACTTAGTTTTCGTTTTCTTCTTCATTGGAAAAAGGTCAATAATTATAAAAAGGATCAGAGTAGATTTTGTACATAGTTCTGATTGCAGATGGTGGTGGATGGAGACGGGCTGTTAGTGTTCTTGTAATTTCAAATGTAGGCCTAAGAATGTCTACTTCTGTTTCCGATTCTCGACAGTCTAAACAACAATCCAAAGTTTATCCCTTCCCCATTAAGGGAAGCCCATTTGCTCGTCGCCCCTCTCTGTCTCTCTTTAAATCCGAGACTGTTGAAGAAGCAAAGTAATCTGTATTGTTTGCACTGCTCGAAAAGGGATCATGGTGTTATTTACGCCTCATTGAATATTAAGGTACGTGAGCCTAAAGGCACTTTCAATTCAATTCAATATTCGAGTATAGACTCCAACCAAAAGCCGCCACTCTTTCTGGGCCACAACGACGACAAGAAAACCAAAGATATTGTCATGGGGAATATTTTTTCGTTTTCGAAAAATACCCAGCAAAATGTTTGACATCTAGTGGTGTCTGGAGTTTCTGTTTCTCTTGGGAAACTAGCTTATACCCGGTGTGTGCTACAACTCAAACAAACGAATACATTCTGTAATTTATTGGAATATATTTAAGATTTGTTTATTTATTAGTTTTTTATATGTATTTATGTTAGAGGATAAACATTATTTGAGTTTTCTTTTGTGTAGTTGTGAAAATATAAAGATTTTTCGGCGTTCCAACTCTGGAGCATAGTCGATGGTTATGCCGAAAGCTTCGACCCGTTGGTCGAAGCTACAATAGGTCGAAGCTAAATTCGCAGATAGCTTTTTAGCAGCAGGTCATGTTCCGTTGCACAATTTCGGGGGATCTGACTGGGGAATGTGTTAATTATTTGTAAAATATGGTACCTTTGGGTGGGGGGTACCAAATGAAACGGGTCACCTCCCCCATTTTCTTCAACGCCCATTTTCCTGTATGTGAAATAGCAGGTTATTCGGATAGGTAGTACAGAAATTATTAGAGAAATAATATTTTATTAAATTTTAACCATTTGTGAGGTAAGTACTAGAAGGAGTGGATTAATTTCGCCCATCTTCGAACTTAGCCTGAGATGAGCAAAAATATTATCGAATACCAAATTTGAAGTCAATCCGTTATTCCTTTCGAGAGTTATCGTGCGCTCCAGCCAGGCGGACAGACAGATGGACATTGCTCAAATGGCTTAAAATGTTCCAAAACGGATTTCCGACGAACATACTGTGCTTTTTAGAACACTTCTTCAGAAGTGCCCTTCACTTTTGGCCCGTAGCAAATTATATATATACGTAGTATGTTCAAAAAGATTTTCGAATTTTGTATTTTTTCAAAAAGTATTTATTTATTCACGAATATCTATGTTGTCCCCTTCAAAGTAATTCCCCTGGGATATAATACACTTCTGCCAAAAGTTTTTTCCAATCCTCGAAGCACTTCAAATAATAATTTTTTGTGATCTTGTTCAGCTCCTCCTTCGATGCCGCCTTTATCTCCTCAATCGTGGCGTAGTGTCGTCCTTTCATGGGCCTTTTCAGTTTTGGGAACAAAAAAGAGTCACAGGGGGCTAGGTCAGGGGAATACGGTGGCTGCGGCATTATTACTGTGTTGTTTTTGGCCAAATATTCGCGCACAAGCAACGATGTGTGTGCAGGGGCGTTATCATGGTGCAAAAGTTTTTGTTCTTCCACAAATCCGGGCGTTTTTGGCGGATTGCTTCGCGCAATTTGCGCATAGCTTGCAGTTAATATTCTTTATTGACCGTACTACCCTGTGGCAAGAACTCATAATGCACTATGCCCCTGCAATCAAAGAAAACAGTGAGCTCGGGCGTCCGGCGCGCTGTTCGTCCTTCGCATCTTCTCGGCCCTCTAAGAACATTTTGTACCACCGATAAACGTTGCTTTGGTCCAAGGTAGCTTCACTATATGCCACAGTCAACATTCGGAATGCGTCAGCGCACTTTATTTTGTTTTTCACACAAAATTTAATGCAGATTCTTTGATCCATTTTCTGAAATAGATAAAAATCGAAGACAAGTTAAAACACATCCATTTTGTTAATGTCAGTGCAGACTAT
The DNA here is from genome assembly GCA_963930755.1 of Eudasyphora cyanicolor. Classification (NCBI taxonomy): domain Eukaryota; kingdom Metazoa; phylum Arthropoda; class Insecta; order Diptera; family Muscidae; genus Eudasyphora; species Eudasyphora cyanicolor. Next base: position 229,200,592 of record OZ005737.1, on the reverse strand, counting down.
TAACCGATTTCTCTCACATCGACTTTTGTGAATTGGCAACAAAATTTGCTATATGATGTAAACAATTTCTCATTTTCTTGCAAGGTGCCTTTGGTATTTGGACCATATTTTTTACACTTTAAATTAAAGGAAATCACGAGGACTACAAATGTTGATAACGACAATTTCACGTGGAAACAGAAGTTTAGTAACTGCCGTCAACACTATTAGAAAAATATATTTTTTTTTTCAAAATAAAACCTTTTTTGTTGGCACGAAAAGAGCGCAAAAATGTGTTTGTTCCGATATTTGAAAGTTAGCATCCTAGCAAAGAAAACAATGCATATTCGAAGAAAATCTGTGGATATATTATAGAACTTTTGGCAGAAATAAGACAATTTCAAAATAATTCGGTTTTTATACTTACTTATTACAATACTTACCCACTCTTATGGACAAGGGTATATATCAGAAGCTGTAACTCATTGATGGAGTGTCATAAGAGACTCCAAGAATATTTGGCGGAAATTTGTTTTGGCCATTTTAAGTCATTTGAGCAATGTCCGTCAGCCTGTCTGTCTGTCTGGTTGGTGCGCATGTTAACTTTCGACACATTTAACCTTAAATGTGGTATGTGTTAATATTTTTTTCTATCTCAGTCTAAGGTCAAAGATGGACTATGTTGTTCGAGTACCTATCCCACGAAGGGTCGAAATTTAGTGATATATTGATTATCTCATAACTGCCATACTAATTATCAGAATCATTCACAATTCCACACATTGTATTAGTTTCTCGGTCACCATCATCTTGAGAAAAATTGGGAGAAGTTCCCACGAACCTTTTGGTGCCCCCCATACAAATGGACTATTTTGCACACAAGGTTAACGGCTTAGCACTTTGATTCCAGTCCATAGAAATACTTGAAAATTTGTGAAGCGTGATGTTATTATAAAGGTTGGGCCATTTAAAATATTGAATATGAACTACCAATTGGATTATTTTCTGTGGGGAGCCATTAAGGATAAATGTTACGCAAAGCATTCAGAGATAATTGTAGCGATGAAACATGACATCGAAGTTTCCATTGAAGAGATTCGACCCGAAGCAATCGTAAATGAACTGAAAAATTGGGTAGATCGGATGAGGCACTGTCGAGCCAGTCGTGGTAGTCATATGAATGATATTGTGTTCCATTATTAAATGATAAATTCAACGTTTCCAATAAAACCAGAAATAAACAAATATTATCAGTACTTTTTTTTATAGCCGATTAAAATTTAAAATTTTAAATGGCCCACCCGTACTTGAGTCCACCATATGAATGATATTGTGTTCCATAATTGTATAACAAAATTCAAACATTCTAATAAAACCATAAACTTCAAAAAAATTATCAGTACTTTTTTATAGCCGATTCAAATTTTAAATGGCCCACCCTTAAGTACCTATAAGTGCAAAATGGGCGTTATTATCACGTCCGCTTTGGTACCTCCCAACAAATGGACCATTTTGCACATATCCAAGTGGTCTATGTGGTTTCAAGTGACCTGTACATACAAACACATGGAATTTTGTACAGTGTAATGTTTTTATACAGGGTGGCTGATGAATATTGCTACAATAAGAAACTCAAATAACTTTTTTTCAGTGTATGGAATTCAGTTTGCTTTTATTCATGTTAAAGCCCATTAAATTTAATTAAACATAGCTTAATTAGTTTTAAAAATAATGGAATTTAAATTTGTTGGTTTGGAGTATCTGTGGGTTGGAAGCACTCCATATTCGACAATTTTGTTTGTTTATATTGCTGTTTAAATCGAAATGGGCCTCGTCAGACATGAAAAGACCGTTCAACATGTTTCCGTCCTCTTCCACCATTTGAAGCATCTTCTGGCAAAATTCCAAGCGAATCCGGAAGTCTGCTGAGTTCACTTTGTTGGCCATTTGAATTTTATATGGGAATAACTCCAAATCTTTGTGCATAATTGACTGCAATGACTGTCTGCTTATACCCATTTGAGCAGATAAGGTTCTTGTCGAAACTCTTGGATTGTTTTGTATGGCATCAGCTACAGCAGCGATTGTTTCTTCCGTCCGAACTGAAGGGTTTCGATGGTAAGGTCTTCTGTTGACTGTCCCATGCTCGGAAAAATTGTCAACAAGTCTCTTTATGGTCCATCTGCTCGGAGGATTGCCGCCAAACCTTCCCCCTATACTCTCTTTGAACCGAAACTACGGACTTCAGTGCGTAATAGCGGCGGACAATCCAAATTCTTGTTTCAGTGTCCCAGTTATCCATTTTTGTTAAATCTAAAAATCAATCTGCAAAATAAAAAAATTAACCAGATTCAATAAATAGAAAAAAATTTATTAAATTTTTTTTTTGGTAGCACCTTTCATCAGCCCCCCTGTAGGACTCATAGTATATTAAACCAGTAAGGAAAGGCTAAAGTCGGGCGGTGCCGACTATATGGTACCCTACACCACTCTAGTAAGATTGGATAACAATGAAATATCCAATGTATACATCAACTATAATCGGACGAAACATATATATGGGAGCTATATCTAAATATGAACCGATTTTCTTCAAATTTGGCAATGTAAGTCCATGGATCAAGAAACTCACCATGTTAAATTTCAAAACGATTGGATATAAACTACAGCTTCTATAGGACTAAAGGGGCATATCGGACGAAACATGTATGTATATGGGAGCTATATCTAAATTTGAACCGTTTTTCTTCACATCGAGCAATGTTGATCCATAGATAAATAAACTCTACTATGCTAAATTTCAAAACAATTGGGTGTAAAATACAGCTTCTATGGGGCTAAAGAGCCAAATCGGACGAAATATATATATGGGGGCTATAGCTGAATCTGAACCGAATTTCGTCAAATTCGGCAATGTTGATCCATGTATGTATAAGGAAACTAACCATGTTAAATTTCAAAACAATTGGATGTAAACTACAGCTTCTATAGGGCTAAAGGGCCAAATCGGACGAAACATATATATGAGAGCTATATCTAACTCTCAAACGATTTTCTTCAAATTCAACAGGCTTCTTTCCAGGTACGACTCTTAACTGCAAAATTAATTAAGTTCAAGTCGCAAACGGAGTGAAATTGCGACTTATACTCGACGGACGGACGGACAGACATGGTTAAATCGACTCAGCTAGTGATTCTGAGTCGATCAAGACAATATACATTGTTTTCTTCGTTAGGATGCTAGTCTTCAAAGAATGGAATTTTTTTTGCGATTTTTTTTCTAATTTTAATGCCTTCTTTTGTTCTAGCAAAAAACGATTTTTTTGAAAAAAAAAACGAAAATATTTTCTAATTGTTTTGACGACAGTTACTTAGCCTCTATTTATACGTGAATTTAATTAATTTAAAAGGTATCCTTAAAAAAATATGGTCCAAATGCTAAAGGTGCCTTCGATGACAGTTGGCATTTTAGAAAAAAAAAATAAAATAAACGGGAGAGTATCCTAGTTAGAATCACAAAGATTTGCAGACCGAATAAAAGCAAGCAAGCAACTTAACAAATGCATGGCTCGGCAAAACATGGTGAGTCTTTTGACTCACCACAACTACACTTAGTGCAGTCAAAAACCATAAAAAGCTTTTCTGCATAGTGTGGTAATTTTCCATTTGATGGAGCAAAATTTGCTTCTCATTGGACATGGATGGTGTTTTGTATTAACTTTGGTTAACAATTGTGTTTTGGAAGATTTTGGAGAAGTGTGGTTTCACAAAGATTTCTCATTTGCTTGTGTTTAGAAGTCAACCATATAGAGCTCCGTTTCTCCCATACAATTGCAGCAGAACTGTTGATAACGAGTGTCACGGCTCAGAAATCATGATCCAGTATGTGTGCTGCCAATTTTTAATACATATTATACACCGCCATGTATAAAATACTTGTTTCTATAATAATATAGAAACAAAATGGTCTTGAAGCCGGGAGAGTATCCTAGTTAGAATCACAATAAAATAAAACTTTACATTTAAAGGAAATTGTTTTGGTTTCACAAAATAGCATATAAAAAATCCCTTCTCGGACACAAACATTTTTTTTTGTTGCATAGCGTTACCTGATGAATAAATATGGTTATTTGAACTTATACTTTCCAAAAATATTCTGTGTCAAAAATACAAAAAACAAGTAAAAAGTTCAGTCAAACTGACTTATGAATCCCCTCACCTTGAGTCCCAAAAATTAATTAGTAAATTTAATAATTTTTGTTTGTTTTAATTATTATCAATTTAAATTGCATTTAATATCTTTAAAGTATGTACTGGTATTAAAGTTAAAAGCTGTTTACTTTTGATACAAAATGGTCTACTTGTGTGTGAGATACCAAAAAGGGCATGCCAATACGGCCACTTTGTATGCACTGGTATTAAAGTTATATGATGGTAACATTTGGTACAAAATGGTCCATTTGTGTGGGAGGTACCAAAAGGAGCGTGGCAATAATACACATTTTTCACTGTGTTTTAGGTACTATTAAACCATTACACTGTAAAAAATTTCAAGTCTTTGTATGCACTGGTAACAAAATTATAAGCTTTAAACTTTTTTTTTTCAAAATTGTCAATTTGTGTGGGAGGGGACGTGGCAATTTCGCCCATTTTATACTACGTATAGAATTCCAGAGGATTCAAATAAATAGTATAGAAGTTATTAAATAACCAATATTTCACTAAATGTTAACCCTTTGTGGGGGACGTATCTTCGAAATTAGCCGGAGATAGAAGAAAATATTACTACATACCAAATTTGAAGTCAATCAGTTACTCCTTTCGAGAGTTATCGTGCGCACCAGCCAGCAGACAGACAGGCGGAAGGACTTTGCTCATTCGACTTAAAATAGGGTCTTATAAGACCCGTAACGTATCGAAGGAGTGATTTATAGATCACTCCTTCGATTTATAGATCACTCCTTCGATACGTTATACTTGTAGCTCGTAGCAAATGATATATACCCTCCTCTCTAAGGTGAGGGGATAAAAATGGCCAAACACTCCATCTATCATCCTCCTACCCTAAGATTTTCTCAAAAAATCAACACAAAGTTATTTCTTGCAGAAAGCTAACGCCCTGGAAATTGTTTTGCTGGGATAGTTCTCACACAATCTATAGACGGTCGATGTAATGAGAGACATTTCTTTCGGTGCGGATGTGTCGTGTTCGAAGCTCACAATCATTTTTCAATAAACAAACAATTCGTAGAGGTTTTCTTTTCTATTTAATATTGTAGACGAATCTATTGGATTCCATACTAAGTTAGCATTGGGGTCCTTACGTTTCGTTTCGTTTGGCTGCGTCTGGTTTTGGAAAAAACACTGGAGCTGTAATGCTTCTGTAAATTCCTTAAATAATGTTAACTTCACTACGTGCTGAGGTAAAATTAGACCGATAACTGTGTGAGTTAGGCGGTGTGCGTTTGCGATTTACTGTGAATTTTTCTTTTTGGTAAACGAAGCGGCTGACTGAACCGAAACAAAAATGAGGGGAAGGATGTGATTATCCAGTAGTCCATTCGACAAAGGAGTAGGGCTAACTGTGCAGTATTGCTGCTGGAATGGTGGAAGATTTGTTTATTGATAATCTTGTGACTTTTGGTTATTGTATGATTGGTTGGCTGGTGGGACTTTCACTTGGTTTACTGGATGAGTGGATGAATGGTTGGTTGGTGGCTTCAATGGACATTTGCGGTGGAATGGTTGGATGGACTATGGGTTGGTTGTATTGCTGGCGGTGTCGGGTGGGTTTAGTTGCCGGCCCCTTAGGACTTGTTTGGCTTAGTCTGGTGTTGATTTTGACATTGTTGCCATTATTACTTATATTGTTGCTGCTGCTGTTGTCGTTTGTTGTTATTGGACTTATTAATTTGTTGAGTTTATCTTTTAAGCAGTTTTTTATTACTTGACAAATGTTAACATGACCGTTTGCACAGGCAACGCAAACACAAACAAAGCGATTTATTGACATTGTAAATGACCTTTCCAAAATACCAATTATTGAATAGTAGACAGTAAATCTGAGACACGATGTTAGTGAATGATTGAAAAGGGCTGGATCAAATTGAGAAATATGTATCTGTGTAATTGGAGAAATTGAAATACAAAACAAGTGCAAAAATTCAGCATACTGGTACACAGGCCTCATCCGTTGTGTCTTGTTGATGGCTTACAGACAACATACGGGAAACAATTAGACTGCAATTTAGTTATTTGCGTTTTATTTTACGCAGCACCATTCATAAGTGTAATGGACTTTTTTAGTCCCGAATATTAATTTGCATTTTATTTTTTTTCATGGAACAATTGACCACTTTAGTCCACATTTTGACGTAGTCCTATTGAAAGATCTTCTTAGCGCCATAAGAAACAAAAATTCCACCTTCTGGACTGTAGAATTTATCATTTTATAATTTGATTATAATATTTCTCAGAATACAGATTAAAGTTTTGATACAGCTCTTGTATGTGATAACGGGTGATTTTTTCAGCGTTTGGGTTTTAAAACATTAAGAAAACGGACAAAATGTTTACATGATTTTGGCATATTTACCTGGAACGATAACACTATGCAACAAAAAAAATTTTTTTTTTGTGTCCTAGACCTAAAAATTATTTTTTTGTATAGATTGTGGCATACTGTTATTTAAATTCAAAACCAAAAATATTTTTATGGATACATTTTTTTTAAACCATTTTTTGTTAAAATCGTCGAAGGTACCCTTAGTATTTGCACTATAATTTTTGGAGTATATGGCCGATCAGGTCGACTTATACTTTAATTGAAGCCATTAATGTGGGCTACCAATGTTGGAAATATCTCTTTCACTCAGAAACAGCGGTTTAGTAACAGTCATTAAACAAAATGGAAAAAGTAGATTTTTTTCAAAAAAAAAATCCTGGGACAAAAAAACATAAAAAATAGAAAAAAACGCAAAAAATATTTTATTTTTTAAAAGTTTGCATCCTAGCGAAGAAAATAATGCTTAATTGAAAAAAATATATGGATAAATGTAGAAATTATAGCCCTTTTGGTAGAGGTAAGAGAATTTCAAAAAATCTTTTTTTTTTAATTTCTGTTTAAACAGCGATTTTATTTATTACTTTTATTTATATTATGTGCATTTGAGTTTATTTACATGAACAAGTTTCATTAGAAGTAATTGTGAGTTCTTTGTTGACGTTTGTAGATTTCGGAATCGGTTTCTCTAATGAGGAACCAAATATAATCTCCCATCATTCTTTCATCCCAGTGCCCTTGGTAACGCCGCTCGATGGATTTCAATTCTTCGTGAAACCTTTCGCCATGTTCGTTACTTACGTCGCCAAGATTCTCGGGGAAAAAGTTTAAATGAGAATGCAAGAAATTAATTTTGAGGGACATATCGCTCACTCACTTCAGGAGTGACATAACTCAAAATTTAAAATTTTTGAGGTTGCCTTACAAAAATGCGAATTTTGCAAATGTCCATAAATTAAGCTCAGCGAAAATTGGTCTATAAGTAAACAACCATATTTCGGATCATTCAAGCATTTTTTAACATCTTATTTCATGTTACTTATCTTTTTATACGGACATAAAGTTACACATCTTGGAAATTTTCAAGTTTGAGTTATGTCACTCTTGGAGTGAGTGAGCGATATTTACACCTGTTGGAATACATAAAGCGAAAAATAAGTTGGAAGAATACATACATATGTGTTATATACATAAATATAAAAAACAAGTAAGAAAGTTCAGTCGGGTAAACCGACTTATGAATCCCCTCACCTTGAGTCCCAAAAAATATTAGTAAATTTATTTATTTTCTTGTTTCGATTAAATTATTATCAATTTAAATTGCATTTAATAACTTTAAAGTATGTACAGGTATTAAAGTTAAAAGCTGTTAACTTTTGGTACAAAAAGGTCCATTTGTGTAGGAGGTACCAAAAGGGGCGCGCCAATAATGCCCATTTTTATCTGGACTCTTGGTAGTATAAAAGCATTACACTGTACAAAATTTCAAGTATTTATATACACTGGTATTAAAGTTATAAGCTGTTAAGCTTGGGCAATTTGTGTGGGAGGTACCAAAAGGGGCTTGTCAATTACGGACACTTTTCTCTATATTCTAGGTACTATGAAAGCATTGCACTGTACGAAATTTGAAGTAATTGTATGCCCTGGTATTAAAGTTAAAAGCTGTAATATTTTGGTACAAAAAGGTTCATTTATGTGGGATGTACCAAAAGGGGAGTGCCAATAACGCCCATTTTTCTCTCGACTCTAGGTACTATAAAAGCATTACACTGTACAAAATTTCAAGTATTTGTATGCAAGTCATAGGCTGGTAACTTTTGGTACAAAATGGTGCATTTGTGTGAGCGGTACCAAAAGGAGCGTGGCAATAATGCCCATTTTTCACTGTATTGTATGTACTATTAAACCATTACACCTTACAAAATTTTAAGTCTTTGTATGCACTGGTAATAAAGTTATAAGCTATTAACTTTTGGTTTAAAATTGTCCATTTGTGTGGGAGGTACCAAAAGGGGCATGGCAACTTCGCCCATTTTTCTCGAGATAATAGTGACTAATAAAATAATACTATGTGTAGAATTTCAGAGGATTCAAATAATTAGCATAGAAGTTATTAAATAATCAATATTTCACTAAATGTTAACCCTTTGTGGGGGAGGTACTAGAAGGAGTGGACAAATATGTCCCATCTTCGAACTTAGCCGGAGATAGAAGAAAATATTACCACATACCAAATTTGAAGTCAATCGGTTACTCCTTTCGAGAGTTATCGTGCGCACCAGCCAGCAGACAGACAGACGGACGGACATTGCTCATTCGACTTAAAATGACCCAAAACGGATATCCGCCGAACATACTTAGGGTCTTAAGTCACTCTTTCAATGTGTTACACTTTTGGCTCATAGCAATATATTTCTAACCAATTTCTTCATAATTTTTTAACAAATCATTAATCATTGTTTCACATTGCGGGCTTTTATTGGATCCAAGGAAATTTAAAACTACAAGCTTACACGACCTCCACGCTGCAATTTCATCCGACGTCAAATATGATTCGAAATTCACATCTTCCATCAGTTTCCTTATTTTAGGCACATCAAAAACGATTTTTTGAAAAGAAAGACTTTTAAATAAACTTTTTAAATATGAGAGTGAATTGGCATCTTTCCATAAGGCTTTTACAAAATGTTTAAAGAGCCGCAGCTTAATATGCAGTTGGGGCAAAATATCGGCTATCCCAGAGGCATACCAACTACTTTTAAATCGCAACAAATTTTCCAGTCATATTCATATTTTATGTATTTTATCAATTTAGCCATTGTTTCGTATGATTCTTAAGGAATCACACGAAGGTACACACGATTTGCAGATCGGACAACATTGCCAGAAAAATGGCGGAAAAATGCAACCCTGTGAATTTACAACCGTGTGAACACACAATTTTTGTTTTGCAACGTTAGCAGAAAAGTCATTGCGAGATAATTTGCAGATTGTTATATGTGCGAAGTTTATGCATGTGACAACGGCGCCATTGCCAGAAAAGCATTTTATTTGCAACACTGTCTATCCTGCATATGAATAATTACAAAATATATTGTAAATATATGAAATTGTACTGTTTTCTTGCAATCGTCTGAACTGTCAATTCACCTTTGCCTAACAATCTGTCATTGTCCGTATATTTGCAGCACTTTAACAGGGTTGATAACGTTTGCCGATCTGGCAATCGTCTATACTCAGCTTTAGTGTTGACAGCATGAGCAATGTGAATCGGCGGTTTCTGATTTCCGTTGAGTAAAAGTACTTCTATCAAACTTTCTTTACTGCTGTCAACAAGTAGCCGCCATTCCTTTGAATTGTATGTTTGATTAAGTTCCTCGAACAATCCGGGAATGTCCTTGCAACAGCATCTGTTATCCACAGTTGTAGAAAATTGTTTGTAAGGTATATCACGGACTCTATAATATGATATGTTAACATCTGGGACCAAAATATTGTACCGTTACATCCCAGATGTAAGTAGTTCTGCCTTATCTTTGGTCAGTTCCAAATCTCTCACTAGATTAAAGACTTAAAACTGAGTTAATAGCGATGACTTCTGACCCACACTTGAATCGCTCAGAGTTGACAACTCACTTGAACTTGATGATGTTTCCGTTATTAGGCTGTTAGCTATAGTTGGACACTTCCTACTCCAATCTATTAACATAGACAAAATAGCAGTCCGTATCGTGAATGAATGGTTGTCTCCAAATCATTGGCATGACAAATTGCACGTGAAGTTTAATTTTAATGTACTTACCGCATGCTTCCACTACTCCATCGAGTAAGATTTACGTGGCACGAATTACACAAAATACTAGGTGTCCACGATTGGTTCATATTTTTTACTTGTATACCAAAATATTACACATATATGTATTTCTTCTATTATTTTACTAAACGCACGTCGGTTTTTTTAATTACATATTTTCCGCAGATGTAGCAGAAAGTGTTGGGATCATTTACACATTGAAAAGTTCTTTGCCTTTTACTCATACTTCGAAATATAACTTTATATTTTTCAGAAAATCGACTTATCTCTTTAAGGCGCTGAATTATACTTATTTATTAATAAGAAATTTCATTCATAAATTCCGGGTTTATGGTTCATAAGTTGCAGTACCTGTAGCTGACATATAGTTTGCTCCGAAAGTAGACACCCATTATTTCCAAGGCCGCCGCGTACTCTTTTGTATTGCGTACATATAATTTTACTACCTGTATATACGACTGGGATGTCCATGCCCCTAAAAGGGCGTAAATGAATGGAAACCTCATAAATAAAAAAACACAAATATTGTTGAATGACCCTCTATCTGAGCGGATCTCATCCAATATAGCTCTCACATTGCATATTATGTTTTGTGGAGGGTTACGAACGGCCATAAAACCTCGTCCTCTCTATATTTTTATAATGTCTGACATCAATGCTCATAAAATAAAATGCAAGTGCAATGTCTCTTATACGTCTGTCTCACATATGGCGAATTCAATATAAGCAAAAGCATTTACAACATGGCTCATAACTTTTACATCTATCCATAGATTTTTTTCAAATAGACGGTGTTTTCTTCGTTAGCATGCTGGCTTTTTAAAAATGTGATAAAATATTTTTTTCGATTTTTTATGGTTTTTTTTTTGTACCAGGAAAAGGTGTTTTTTTTTTAAAAAATAATTTTTTTCTCATATTTTTGACGACTGTTACTAAACCAAAGATTATACGTGAAAGCGATATTTGCTGCATATGTAGCCCTCATAATTCCCTTTAATTTGAGGCATAACACGGCTCAATCAGGCTTATACTTGAAGTTATGAAATTATGGTCCAAATACTGAATGTACTTTCTATGAAAGCTGGAATTAAAAAAAATTACCAAACAATTTTTTTTAATATTTTTTTCGTGTTTGTGACACCTAATTGCACCAGAAACTGTTATCCACATCCCTTGGACAAAAATTTTGTTGCATAGTGTAATTATATGGCTGTCATTTACATTTTAAAGATTATTTTATGCAAATGATTACGATCCAGGTGATCCATTCTGAAATACCAACTTTGGTACATTTTTGTGCATTACAGCCCTCAGGCTGCTTTTCGGACCAAATTTGGCAATTCTGTATTGGCGTACCCATTGAGCAAAAAATGATCCTCGTCGCTAAAGACAAACTTTCGATATAATCTCATTTAAAAGCAAAAAGCTCGAATTTTGACAATAAAACTCAATGATTTTCAAGCATTGTACGTTTGGATACATGAAACGAAATACAGTAAATTAACAGTCAAAATTGACATCGGAGTCAAAATTGTTTAAAGGGCAAAATGAAGCCATTGACAAACCATGCCCCTTGTTTTGATAGGAAGCCAATTGACAACACAGCACAAAAAATGAATTATAGGAGGAGTAGGGTGAGCTACTTTTTTTAAACCGCCATAACTTTTTTGTTTGTCATGGTTTAGGAGTCTTTATGGTCTAATGAGAAATATTCATCATATGGATGCACGACGCAATACAGGATGTAAACAGTTAAAATTGACATTGGAATCGAAAGTGATCAAAGGAATCGAAAAAACAAGTGAGAAAATGTCAGTCGGGCAAACCGACTAAGGTATACCCTTACTTTGTGAGTAATGTAATATGGTACACCGGCTGGGAGATGCCAGAACGTTGACAACATATTGTTTATTCTTTGTTAGTCTATGAAAACATCAAGATAATTGCAGCAGAAGTTATGAGCATGTTGTGTCTTAATGAATCTGTCAATTTGTGTGGAGGTACCAGGAATGGTTGGACGAATTCGCCTATTTTGCGCTGAACAGTAGATACTTTAAAGACATTGCACTGACCAGAATTGTAAAGTTATGGTTCGACTCCATATCCCTGTTCTGAAGGACATTTATCTATCAATATCTTTTTCCTTAAAGACATACAAAATAATTTCAATGTAAAGCTTAAATAGGTTTTTCCATTTTTATACCCTACACCACACTGTGGTACAGGTATTATAAGTTTCTTTCACGGCAGATGTTTGTAACACCTGAAAATAACACAGCTAGACCCACCTTAAAGTATACCGATCGACTCAGAATCACTAGCTGAGTCGATTTAACGATGTCTGTCCGTCCGTCTGTCCATGTAAAGTTGTTCGTCGACTACAGGTCGCAATTTCACTCCGATCGTTCTGAAATTTTGCTGTTTAGAGTATTTCGCGGCTGTTAAGATCGCTATTGAATTTGGTTGAAATCGGTTCAGATTTAGATATAGCTCCCATATATATCTTTCGTCCGATTTGGCCCTTTAGTCCTATAGAAGCTGTATTTTACATCCGATCGTTTTGAAATTTAGAATAGTAGAGTTTCTTGATCCATGAACCAACACTGCCGAATTTGAAGAAAATCGGTTAAGATTTAGCTATAGCTCCCATTTATATGTTTCGTCCGATTTGGCCCTTTAGTCCTGTAGAAGCTGTATTTTACATCCAATGATTTTGAAATTTAGAATGGTAGAGTTTCTTGATCAATGAACCAACACTACCGAATTTGAAGAAAATCGGTTAAGATGTAGCTATAGCTCCCATATATATGTTTCCTCCGATTTGGACCTTTAGTCCTATAAAAGCTGTATTTTACATCCAATCGTTTTGAAATTTAGAATGGTAGAGTTTCTTTATTCATGAACCAACATTGCCGAATTTGAAGAAAATCGGTAAAGATTTAGCTATATCTCCGATATATATGTTTCATCCGATTTGGCTCTTTAGATCCAATCGTTTTTATACCCTAAACCACACTGTGGTACAGGGTATTATTTAAGTATAAAATGTCCCAAAAGTAAATTTATGTAAACAATTTATACATGAATTACAAAATTTATATATCAGAGTTATTCAATATTACGAGAGTGGTGTAGGGTATTATATAGTCGGCACCGCCCGACTTTAGCCTTTCCTTACTGGTTCTATTAAAAAATCGTATGTTTAAGTAAGTAAAATTACATTTCTTTGTATTATTAATTAATAAATAGTTTTTAAATATTAAGATAGGTGAAAAAAAAACAAAAACTACAATTAATTCAATATTATATTAGATCTGACTTGTTATGTGAGGGACATTTTCTACGATATTCTTCAATGCACTGTAATATAAATTGATTTTGTTCTTCGTCTTTCGTAAGTATTCTGTTGTAATCATTCATAAATTGTACACCGCGTTCAGCAGTGTCGTTAACAACAAACAGATTACGACAAACATCGAGAGCATCTTGATAATCTTCCCAAATTTTTGGTTTTGTATGAGACGAAAAAAATTTTTGGTTTTGTATGAGACGAAATCGCTCAAATTATTACACAGCAATAGTTTCGGGTCGGAGAATTTTCGATCGTTTTCCAAATTTACGACGGGCTCTGTTGATTGCAAACGCCTAACCATTTTTCGTTTATCTTCGAGTGAAACATCCGAATCGAAAAATGCCAAAGCCATTGATTCTGGGGCCAAATACCACAAATGATTTATCCATTTCTTCATAACCGCTTCAGACACATCTCGGTCGATTTCTGCGTATGCGAAATCTTGATTTGGTGCTCGTATGGCATTTTGCATGTAAACCACGCTTTGACATACAGCCGCACGAGAAAAATACATATATCCCGTAGCCCACTGGAATCTCGTTTTGTCAATGCAAACTGCTCTCGAAATAGGTATATTTTTAAGGCATAAATGCCTTTTCCCATGAACCTTGCGTGGGATGTTGGACCAGGTGTTCGGAAGTTATCGCCGACACCACCAATAAACATTATTGTTAATTGTAATAGTTCCTTGTAGTCGGATTTGTGTTTCATTTAGCTGTTTAATGCAGAATTTCTTAATGACTTCACAGTCAGCATTACTTATTTTTGAGCGTACAGTTGGATCTTCGAGTCCGTTTTTAAACGATTCGTGGTCGAGACTTACCCAAATGGCAGCAAAACGATTAAAAATAGGCACTTCAGGACCACAAGTCGCCGAAGTTAACCTCAAACACATGTTTCAATACTATCTCCATCATGTGATGAGAACATGGGAACTTGATTAATTTTCGATCTAATTTGTTCTGCAACAAAATGCACGATCCAGTGTTTTGACCTGTATTTGATGAGAGTATCATAACGACATATTTTCTCCAGTACCAGCCGGGATTTTGAGAGCGCCCAAAAATTTTGATGTGTAGAACGATTAATCACATTAAACATTACAGTTATCACATTATGAAATATCTGTCTATTTGACGGCAGTTTGGCTCCAGATATTGTATGTGATACATGCCCAACTGATTCTACGGTGCGAAATTTATCACTGGATCTACTAACCATTTTGGATGTGGTCGGTCTGGAGACAAATAAGAATATGACTAAAATTAAATTTTGTGCGAAGCTGTCCCTTTCTCAATTCACTTAGGCTGGAGACAGAGCGCGTTCTGTAAACGACCCTGTTGCATGGCCGTATAGCGCGCTGCAAAGTTCTGCTTATGTTGTCTTATTTGACCAGTAGAAAAATGTCAGACTGATGCGAAAAATCTACTATCATGCAAATCCGTTGTTTTTTTCATGCATGCACAAACATGATTTATTTTTTATTGTGATTGCTCTTACGTCTGCATAGGTACATAGAGGCCATGTCGGTGTGCATGCATGCCCTGTCATGACGTAAAATTCAAATGAAAACTACTGTAACTTTTTCGATTTTCGGTCGATTTTGATTGTTTACGACTTGTAAGAAAGAAAATTTTATTCAAAGATCATTTAACAACTTTTCATGCTAATAAAATATTTTTTAATTACTTGAACATGTGACATTTGATAAAAACCCAAATTTTGTTCATGTAAAGTGAGTTTTGTGTTTTCAAACAACTTTGGGCAGACCTCAGCGTTATCCAATCGGCACCAAATTTTTTATTGGAGGTTTGTAGGTCAAATGGAAACTTTTTCGGCCCGGAAATCAGTACCGAAAAAATAATAAATGGTCTAATATGCATTTTCAAATAAAAAAGTTTTTAGTAGTCCTTTGAGACTGCATATCAATTTGGTATCTAGCTGACCTATAAACTTAAATTATAATACAAATAGACTCACCAATTGGACTTCTACTTTAGACAACTGTCATTCAATCATTTAAGTTTTCTCTAGGCCAGACTCGTATCAAACTAATTGCTATCCTAATGCCTTCATATCCTATCTAACAACCTCTGTGACCCTGTCAGATAGCATGTCCCTTACGGACCGGTATTCCAAGCCAGCACACATCAAAACGGAGCAGTGCTTATTTCTCTTCTTTGACGTTGTCTATTCCCATTCTGTGCTCTTCCTACGGTTAAATCATTTTATGTCAAATGTATGTCATTTATTTTCAGGCAATATTCGGCCGGAAGGGCTTCTCTTCCATCTTTATTAGGGTCATCCATAGTTCTTTTATATGTTTTTACTGCCGTCTTTGTTTTTCCATTCATCTGAAATCCGTTGTTGTTATTGTTTAGCTTTTTTGCGGGCTTATTTGTTCATTTCATTGTTTCACGTTTATTTACATTTTGCCGTACATTGGCAGATAGACAGACAAAGTCCATAGTCGTAGGCCAAATGTTAAATTGTTCATAGTCTTATTAATGCCGTAAAGATGGCACTACCACGGAAAAATAATACAACAACATTAAGAATACCATGAGGGGCACAACGGCGCATTGGCAATACGCTGTAACAACCAGCGGAATGCAGCAACATCCGAAATTCGCCCTGAGCTAACAATTAGTTTGTTGCTCTATTCTATATAGCAACAACGAAAAAACCAACAGCATCGTCAGTCAGTCTCTTCAAAAGTGACAGCGAAAAAAATAACAACAACCTACAAGTGTACCAAATTGCAAGTCAACCTCGTTAGAATGTGATTACGTAGTTTGCAAATGCCGACCAGAAGAGGGAAACCTTGTGCAAAGCCAACGATAGGGAATAAGACTAATTCCGGGTAAACAACACTGGTTTACAGAAAAGGTAAATTGGGTACCATATGGTTTTCACATATGGTACACAGAAAGAAAAATGCCATACTAAATTAAAAAAATTTTAATTTAAGCCGAAATCGTACTTAGAAATTTAAGTACGATCGTATTAAGTTTGTCTTAAAACTAGTATAAATCGGATTAAATTGAAAAAATCAAGCGCTGAAAAACTTACAATACGTACATAATGCTTGAAAACAATTATTAAAAAGAAAAATTAAGCTTAATATGACTTAAAGTAAGAAGAAAAAGCTTATTTAATCTCTGAGAGACAGTACCATTATAGATCACAATAAAATTACCCTCTCGACCACTCTCATTTAAGTGGTTGACTTTGGCCGACGCAACATCGAACACACATGCCTATAAATCGACGAGATGTATATCAGTGATGGAAAACGTGGTACAATTGTACCACTTTTGGTACAATTGAGGAATTTTTGGTACGCTGGTACAATCAAACAATGTTTGGTACGTTTCTAAGGCTGTTAAAATTAATAAAAAAAACCTATTCACACATTTTTAAAAGCAGAAAATGGTACCTACTTACGATATCATTTTGTACGTATGCCTTTCGTACCAGTACGCACCACAACTATTATTTGCAACGTTGATTAAAGCAATTAAGCAAGAAGAAAGCTTGGACGATGCCGAATTTTATATAGCGTGATCCATTTCGAGGTTCCCTACTTTTTTTAAGGAAAAAACACAGAAAATTCAAATTGAATAGGGAATGTTTATTATCAATTGAAAGAACATTCTCTGGCATCTATTTTTTGAAGATTATCGTTCGAGCATTTCGACTGGTAACTGGCGAATGACTCGCGTGATGTTTTGCTCCAAGGCCTGAATCGAAGCGTATCCACATAAACTTTAGACTTTACATATCCCCACAGGAAAAAGTCTAACGGTGTGATATTACACGATCTTGGTGACCAATCGACCGGCCCAAACCTTAAATTATCTGCTCACCGAAGTGTTCTCTCAATAAATCCATTGATTGATGCGATGTGTGGGAAGCGAGGTCACCAGCTTCAATTTCAGGCATCAAATACTCGGTTATCATGACACGATAACGGTCGCCATTGACGGTTACGTTCTCACCGGCATCATTTTCGAAGAAATATGAACCGATGATTCTACCGGCCCACGAACCACATCAAACCGTTGTTTTTTCTGGATGAAGTGGCAGCTCTTGAATTTCTTCAGGTCGCTCTTCGTCCCAAAAGCGAAGTGGGCCTCATCGCTGAACAAAATTTGGATCGAAAACGTCGGATCTTCTTGGAACTTTTCAAGAGCCCATAGAGCGAAGCGATGTCGCTTGGGAAGGTCGGGTGGCTTCAGTTCTTGCACAAGCTGTATTTTGTATGCTTTCAATTTAAGATCTCGACGTAAAATGCGCCAAGTCGTTCCATACTTCAGTCCGAGTTGCTGCGAGCGGCGCCGAATCGACTCTTCGTGTACAATCTCAGCTACGGCCGCTACATTTTCTTCACTGCGTGCTGGACATGGTATAATCGGTCGAATATTATCCAATAATGAATGCTGGGTCTCAAGATGGGTGATGGTGTTGCGAAAAGTACGCTCAGTAGGCCGATTATGTTGACCATAAGTTGAGCGAAGTGCACGAAACACTTTCCTCACTAAACGTGAATTTTCGTAATAAAGTTGAACGCTTTGTAAACGTTGTTCAGGCGTAAGTCTTTCCATGATGAAATGCCAAACAATAAAATAAACTGATTGCATGACACGACTCACACGTGATCTGTCAAAAAAAGGCTATTGAAAAAGTATCTCTACTTGGATCACCCGTTATAACCTCCACCCATTATCGAACTTGAATGGTTTCGGGTACAAATAAACTCAAATAAACCCAATTTTCAGCCCTTGGATGACCAACTGATGGAACTAACATTTTCAAAATTGTTCAGGAGAGCACTTTTCTGTTTTTGAGACAATGTTGCTTCTTCCCAATGGAGTAATATTTATTATATGTACAATTTAAAGTTCGTTTTTCTTATTATGTACAAAATTTCTTCTTTCTCAATATTCCTAAAAAAGTTAACCCCCAATTTCACAACCTCCGGTTAGAGCTAACTGACAGTTAAAAAATAGCTCTAACTGTAGGATAACCGGAGATTGTGGAAGTGGCCGTAAATAACATATTGTCAGATACGTCGAAAATGTTTACCGTTTTTTGGATACAACTGAAAAGCTGCAAACTATAAATGTAGACACACGTTGTACAATGACTAGGCAAGTCCAATAATGGCCTTAACTCAATTTCCGAAAAATTGCCAGTTCTGTCACTTTGTCATCTAAGCGGCGATATGTGGGGGCTATATGTATTAAAAAATTTATCGATATTGAACATTTTCAATCCTAAGTTACCTGTAGCTGTAAGAAGTTCCTGTATCAAATTCAGTTCAAACGGAATGACAAAATGAATATAACCCTTTCTATGGTGGAGAGTATACAATACAAAATAAGTTCTAAAAACAAACTTAATTTTTCACATCTGGTAATTTGGTACAATCGTGGTACACTTGGTACACTTGGTACAATTTCTTGATCATTGTGGTACAATTAAAAAATTTTCCAATCCCATCACTGATGTATATGTATAAACATTTGTGCGCAACCATATCCCATTCGTTTCTCATTCAAGCAGTGTTTGCAAATACATTATTTACCGTGAATTTTTTATTTAAGTTTTTATACCCTACACCACACTGTGGTACAGGGTATTATAACCTTGTGCATTTGTTTGTAACACCCAAAAGGATAGACCCATCGTTTATTATACCGATCGACTTAGAATCACTTTCTGAGTCGATTTAGCTATGTCCGTCTGTCTGTCTGTCTGTCTGTCCGTCTGTCTGTCCGTCTGTCTGTCTGTCTTTCTGTCCGTCTGTGCATGTATTCTTGTAATCAAAGTACAGGTCGCAATTATGGTCCGATCTCGACGAAACTTTACACATATCTTTTTTTTCCCAAGGACGATCCCTATTGAATTTGGTTAAAATCGGTTCAGATTTAGATATAGCCCCCATATATATGTTACCCCCGATTTGACATGTAAGCGCTGTAAAAACTTTATTTTATATCCGATCAGTATGAAATTCGGCAGGAAAAGGTTTCTTATTACATGAATGAACTCTGTTAAATTTGGAAGAAATCGGTTCAGATTTAGATATAGCCCCCATATATACATTACCCCCGATTTGACATATAAGCGCTGTAAAAATGTTATTTTATATCCGATCAGTGCGAAATTCGGCAAAGAGAGGTTTCTTCTTACATGAAGGAATACTGCTAAATTCGGTGAAAATCGGTTCAGATTCAGATATAGCCCCCATATATATGTTACCCCCGATTTGACATGTAAGCGCTGTAAAAACTGTATTTTATATCCGATCGGTGCAAAATTTGGCAGAAAGAGGTTTCTTATTACACGAAGGAATACTGCTAAATTCGGAGAAAATCGGTTCAGATTTAGATATAGCCCCCATATATACGTTACCCCCGATTTGACTTGTAAGCGCTGTAAAAATGTTATTTTATATCCGATCAGTATGAAATTCGGCAGAAAGAGGTTTCTTATTATATGCATGAACACTGTTAAATTTTGAAGAAATCGGTTCAGATTTAGATATAGCCCCCATATATACGTTACCCCCGATTTGACATGTAGAGACTGTATTTTATATGCGATCAGTACGAAATTCGACAGAAGGAGGTCTTTTTACATGAATGAGTATTCAGGGAAGATCGGTTCAGTATGTACGAAATTCGACAGAAGGAGGTCTTTTTACATGAATGAGTATTCAGGGAAGATCGGTTCAGATTTATATTGATTGTTCCTCCTGATTTGGTATCAAACCGCTATAGAAGTTGTATTTTACTTCCGATCATTAAAATTTTCCAGAAAGATGTTTCTCAATTTAGGAACGAATATTGCTTAATTTAGCGATTATCGTTTCAGAATTAGATAATATGTTTCTACCCATTTACCAATTATTCCAAATTATTATGGCAATGACCCTTATCGCATTGTTAGGGAGGTGTAGGGTATTATATAGTCGGCCCCGCCCGACTTTCTGCCTTTCCTTACTGGTTTGATATTGTTGATACAAGTACGGATTACACATTTTTTCTTCTGTGTACCCAATTTTTATACCCTACACATAGCACCCAAAAGGAGAAGAAATAGACTCATCGTTTATTAAACCGATCGACTTAGAATCACTTTCTGAGTTGATTTAGCTATGTCCGTCTCTCTGTCTGTGCATATATTCTTGTAATCGAAGTACTGGTCGCAAAAATGGCCCGATCTCGACGAAACTTTACACAACTCTTTTTGGGCCCAAGGACGATCCCTATTGAATTTGGTTAAAATCGGTTCAGATTTATATATAGCAACCATATATATGTTAGCCCCGATTTGACATGTAAGTGCTGTAAAAACTTTATTTTATATCCGATCAGTATGAAATTCGGCAGAAAGAGGTTTCTTATTATAAGAATGAACACTTTTAAATGTGACATTTAAGCGCTGTAAAAATGTTATTTTATATCAGATCAGTGCGAAATTCGGCAGAAAGAGGTTTCTTATTACTCAAAGGAATACAGCCAATTTCTGAGAAAATCGGTTCAGCTTTAGATATAGCCCCCATATATATGTTACCCCCGATTTGACATGTAAGCGCTGTAGAGACTGTATTTTAAATCCGATCAGTACGAAATTTGACAGAAAGAGGTCTTTTTACACCAATGAGTATTCAGGGAAAATCGATTCAGATTTATATATACCCTCCATATATATGTTTCTCCTGATTTGGTATAAAGCGCTATAGAAGTTGTACTTTACTTCCGATCATTAACATTTTCCAGAAAGATGTTTTTCAATTTAGGAACGAATATTGCTTAATTTAGCTATTATCGGTTCAGAATTACATAGATAATATGTTCCTACCCATTTACCAATTATTCCAAATTATTATCGCAATGACCCTTATACGAGTAGAATTGCCCCGCCCGACTTTCTGCTTTCCTTACTCTTTAAAAATCGATGGTTGACATTTTCATGAATATTAAATAATACGTAGGTAATATTTTCAATAAGAATTATTCAAAGAAAAAACTAATCTAACTTTGTGTGTTTTTGAGAAAAAAATGTACTTCCGAAAATTAATGTTTATGTTAAATTGTATGTTATGATACTCCGAACAAAAATATTGGACCCATCTTTAACTATTTTAAGGTTTCTGCATTTAAATATTATTATAATTTTAATAATGTGAACAATATAATAATTGTATTAATTCAAATAATATGTATATTAATTGTAGTAATGTTTTAATAAATTGACATGGCGTGGCGAAAGAAATAATTCGTCTAATACTGCGTTAACATCTACCGTAATGTCTCGATCAATATTCTGGGAAGCAAATCCATTTAAGGGGGGGGGGTAACGTTAATTCGTGCAAAAAAGACACATTTTTATGATTTTTTGCGGTGAGTCGGTTAAAATGGTACATTAAAGTATAACTTTCAAAGTTAATTGTGTAAAATTTTCATAAAAAAATATTAAAAATTATGGCATAGACAGCATTTATGCGGAAGCGCCTCGAAAAAAGTTGAAGTGTGGTGCCCCTCATAACTCGATACCGCATCATCAGAAATTAAAAAAATAAATTTATTTAGTTAGATAATTGTTATAGTCAGGTAACGTTGTCGAGTATTTTTTTTTAATTAAAAATTTTCAATTTTTGGGAACACTTTGAAGTGAAATATGCGATTTTTGCGAGAAAAAATTGACTAATTGGTTATTGTTAAATAAAAAATTAACAAATTTAAAAAAAAAACTTGTCAGGGTTACCTCGCGTTAGAATAACTTCAGCCAAAACTTTTCCATCGAACTGGGACGAAACTCTACAAAACTTCGCAAATTTTATACACATTGAAACTTGCTCAAGACCTAAAATATCAGCTAATTCGTCCGCGATGATGGTGAAAGTTTTGGAATTATTGATTCTCTCAATAATCTGTCGGTGTATAAGAGTGTGAAGCTATGTACACACGATTATTACGGATGCTATATATATTTCTGGCCTAATAATGAAAATGCGAATATTTATCATCAAAAATGGTTTTATTGTTTTTCAAAGTATTCTGCAGCATGAATTATACAATTTTACATGCGCTCGAACCAATTGTCGGAGCACTTTTTCCATCCACTGTGACTGAGACACCTCCAAAACATGGTTTTTGAACGCTTCAACAGCATCTTCTGGCGACGAAAATCGTTGACCACCCTTTTTTTTCTTGATGTGCGGGAATAAAAAGAAGTCATTGGGTGCCAAATCAGGGCTGTACGGAGGACGTTTTGGCCGGTCAAAAAGGCGCTGGTTTGAGCCGATGTGTGAGAGCTCGCATTGTCATGGTGCACAATGATTCGTCTTCTCTTGTTCGTTTTTCGAATTTCTCCGAAGACTTCAGGCAAACCAATTGTGGTGTACCACTCAGAATTGACCGTCCTACGTTGCTCAAGCGGAACAGTCGCCACATGACTAGTTTTGCCAAAGAAACAGGCGACCATTTGCTTCGAAGTGCTTCTTCCACGAACAACTTTCGTTAGATTTGGCTCGTCTTTGAAGGTCCACACGGTCGATTGCTGTTTTGTTTCGGTCTCATACGCATAGATTCATGATTTGTCACCTGTGACGATCTTATAAACGTCCTTTGAAGCACAGCGATCGTATTTTTTCAAAATTTCTTTGCACCAATCGACACGAGCCCTTTTTTGAGCGATTGTTAAATTGTGCGGGATCCAACGAAAAACACCCTTCTTTACGGCCAGGTGTTTATGCAATATCGAATGTGTTGGAAGAAATGCCCAAGGCATCAATGTTCTCTGGCATATCGGCCGTTTTTGGACGACCTTCGTCTTTGAGCGAGCGTCGGCCACGATTGAATTCAATAAACCAGTTTTTCATAGTACTATAGGATGTTGCTTCAAAGATTTAAGTTAATCGATGCACTCTTGTCGTGATAATCCACGTCGAATGTGGTGAAAAATTATCGCACGAAAATGTTCACGAGTTAATTCCAGTTAATTTGCAAATTGACTTTTTCAAGTCACTGTAAACAACACAAATGATGGTCGTACGTCAAAACGTTCTGAGTACGTTTATGCTAAAAAATGTTAAACTTCAGATGGCGCCAAGCAACACTTAGTGTCCTAGGCCAGAAATATATATAGCAACCCTTAGATCGGACAACATTATCAAACCTGTTAGAGTGCTGCAAAGGTACGGACAATGACAGATTGTTGGGCAAAGGTGAATTGACAGTTCAGAAGATTAAAAGAGTTGCCAATAAAATATTTCGGCATGGCCGAACTTAACGCTTTTACTTGTTCTAATTAGTAAGTGGTCGTGATACTAGTCAAATTTCCCAACAATGACATATATCTGTCATCATATGCAACAATTTACTACATTTTAGACATAAACCTTTGAAGTGAACAGCGGTTCAGTTCTTAGTCTTTGATTTGCTTTTCGGAACAAGGAACACATTTTAACCATTTAAACTAGTAGTAACAATGTTTAATTCCAAATCATTTTGGGGCGTCTGCATCCTTGGGGGTATTGAAATTCCCTACTCTGAAACGAAAAATACTAAGGTATTTTACTACACTGGAAGTTGCACTTCACACCCACCATTCTTTAAAAAGCAAATAAGGTTTCTTCTGCGCTCTATACCTGCAAAAGGGCAGTAGTAAAAAGCCGGGATCTGGTGTACGATAGTAATCAGACCGAAAATGGTGTACGGCATTGCGGTCTGGTGGACAGCTCTGTAGAAATCCACCTTCTGCGTTGATACTAAACAAAGTTCAGCGAACGGCTGTTGTGTGTGTTGCGCTGACTTTTGATCTTTGATATATTTCCCAAATAAGATTATGATTAGTTTTTTTAACTATCAGTCAAATTTTTCATGGCTCCGAGCAGAAAATCGACAGTTTTGTATTTTGTATACAATCAATTCAATCAAAAGCAAACTTATTTTATTATATTCTCTGTTGAATACGAGTAACAATCAGCTATGAATCCTCCTACATCGCTTAAAACTGATTGCCAGAACCCAAGTCTTGCCTTCACTGACATGACACATTAAAGTAACACCATTTGCCTTTTCCTAAATGCTGATGACTCTGGCGTTGTTAGTCTTCCAGTTGTTCAGGCGGCTTCTGAATTTTCCAACTCCAACTCGTAATGGTTACAACAAATATGTACATTGTTTTGTGTTTTCAGACAACACCAGCAGTAAAGAGAACAAAGTACTTAACCGATGCATCTGAGTTTCGCTTGTGTAGCTGCAGTAGTAGTCCCTGCTAGAAGTTTAGGCTCCTCCGCACCATAAGCCATGTTGACGAAGGAGGGGTAGCTAAGGTGCAGCTCTATTGGCAATATAAACATATACGTACACATGATGTCTTTTTGTAATATTCTCTCCTGTTGTTGATGTTTTTGTTGTTGCTATCAAGGAAGAAAAGCATTGAAACATTTTTAGCTTTAAGGTACATTTTAGGAATACGGGTACACTGCTTACCTATTGCTGCCACCACTAGCTGCCTGAGAGTTTCGAGTAGTAAGTTCTCGTACATTTTAAAACTAACTATATTGTTCGGATAAATACTAAAGCCCATCGCTCCCGCCCATTTATAAAAGAAGGATGAAGCGGAAACATTATAAACATATCCTGCATGGAACACTATGCCTCTGCCAGTGGAAGCAAACAAACCAGGGGGAAAATATGAATGCGAAGTGTTTTAAAAGGCATTATTATAGTAAAGAACTCCAAGAGTGCTGCCGCTGCTGCGAATCTGTTTATAAAACGGAGTGGCAACAGTAACAGACATCTTTGGTCCTTTTGCAAATTGGCTAAGGCAGGAAGAACAACACTGGCGAAAAAGAAAACGAAGTGGTTACAGCGAATAGCACTTAGATTAAAAAGGAGCAAAGAAGTGAAGACACCGACAGCGACATATATTATGTGAAACTAAACTACGGCATATTGTTGCCTTTTCTTGCATATGACCTTCCTTTCCTGGAGCAACTCTCCAGTGTTATTGCGCAAAAAAATAGTAGTGAATCACTGCTCTACGAGCAATTCTTTTCAACAACTGTTTGCCACTATCTTTTTCCTGAAATTTGAATATATAAAAAGGAAATTTATAAACATTTATTGCACAATATTTCCTTTTGTCCTGATGAGCAACGATAGGATATTAGGTTATTTTTGAATGTAGTATATGTTAAAATTCTTCACGCAAAAAACATTGGTCCTTAAAATTTCATAAACATCGACTGGAAAATGGGACATCACTAAAGATTAAATTCAAAATAGGGGGATACATACAAATGTATAATGAGTCTTCAAAAGAGACTTCCGAACTTTGGCAGTTAATAGCGGCCATATTGTTGAAGCTATGTCTGTCGATTTGGCTGTCAGAGTCTGTTTTGCCAAATCACCATTGAGGATAATACTTTTTTTATCAAAATGGGTGTTTTTTTCCGACAAAGTTTCAGGAGCTTCGCTATCTTCATCGATGAGGCCCATTTCGTGGGAATAACAACAAATTAAATTGTCGAGTTTGGGACGATACCAATCCACATGAGATCCAGGAGTGTCCAATGTCGCTATAAGTCGTCGATTGCCAACATATTTTGGCCTTAATCGGATGTCATAAACACGAATGACATGTGGTCTCAACACGAAAAATTGGAGTTTTCGCAATATTTTACATTATATTATCAAGAAACTTGGATGTAAAATACAGCTTCTTCAGGACTAAAGAGCAAAATCGGACGAAACATATATATGGGAGCTATAGCTAAATCTTAACCGATTTTCTTCAAATTCTCCAATGTTGGTTCATGGATCACGAAACTCTACCATTCTAAATTTCAAAACGATTGGATGTAAAATACAGCTTTTATAGAACTAAAGGGCCAAATCGGACGAAACATATATATGGGAGCTATAGCTAAATCTTAACCTATATTCTTCAAATTCGGTAGTGTTGGTTCATGGATCAAGAAACTCTACCATTCTAAATTTCAAAATGATTGGATGTAAAATACAGCTTCTTTAGGACAAAAGGGCCAAATCGGACGAAACATATATATGGGAGCTATAGCTAAATCTTAACCAAATTCAATAGCGATCTTAACAGCTGCGAAATACTCTAAACTGCAAAATTTCAGAACGATCGGAGTGAAATTGCGACCTGTAGTCGACGAACAACTTTACATGGACAGACGGACGGACATGCTTAAATCGACTCAGCTACTGATTCTGAGTCGATCGGTATACTTTAAGGTGGGTCTAGCTGTGTTATTTTCAGGTGTTACAAACATCTGCCGTGAAACAAACTTATAATACCCCGTACCACAGTGTGGTGTAGGGTATAAATAGTCCCAAATATATATGTTTCACCCGATTTGACATGTAAGCGGTGTAGAAACTGTATTGTTGGGGGGGTGTAGGGTATTATACAGTCGACTTTCTGTCTTTCCTTACTGGTTTCTAAATAGAATAGGTAATTTGATAATTAGTTCTTTTGAGCAAAACTTCATAAATAAAACCAGTAAGGAAAGGCTGAAGTCGTATATTATACCCTACACCACTCTCGTAATATTGAATAACTCTGATATATAAATTTTGTAATTCATGTATAAATTGTTTACATAAATTTACTTCTAGGACATTTTATACTTAAATAATATCCTGTACCACAGTGTGGTGTAGGGTATAAAAACGATTGGATCTAAAGAGCCAAATCGGATGAAACATATATATGGGAGCTATAGCTAAATCTTTACCGAGTTTCTTCAAATTCGGCAATGCTGGTTCATGGATCAAGAAACTCTACCATTCTAAATTTCAAAACGATTGGATGTAAAGTACAGCTTCTATAGAACTAAAGGGCCAAATCGGTCGAAACATATATATGGGAGCTATAGCAAAATCTTGACCGATTTTCTTCAAATTCGCCAATGTTGGTTAATGGATTAAGAAACTCTACCATTCTAAATTTCAAAATGATTGGATGTAAAATACAGCTTCTACAGGACTAAAGAGCAAAATCGGACGAAACATATATATGGGAGCTATAGTTAAATCTTTACCGATTTTCTTCAAATTCGGCAATATTGGTTCATGGATCAAGAAACTCTACCATTCTAAATGTCAAAACGATTGGATGTAAAGTACAGCTTCTATAGAACTAAAGGGCCAAATCGGACGAAACATATATATGGGAGCTATAGCTAAATCTTAACCGATTTTCTTCAAATTCGGCAATGTTGGTTCATGGATCAAGAAACTCTACCATTCTAAATTTAAAAACGATTGGATGTAAAATACAGCTTCTATAGGACTAAAGGGCCAAATCGGACGAAAGATATATATGGGAGCTATATCTAAATCTGAACCGATTTCAACCAAATTCAATTGCGATCTTAACAGCTGCGAAATACTCTAAACTGCAATAATTCACAACGATCGGAGTGAAATTGCGACCTGTAGTCGACGAACAACTTTACATGGACGGACGGACGGACAGACAGACATGATTAAATCGACTCAGCTAGTGATTCTGAGACGATCGGTATACTTTAAGGTGGGTCTAGCTGTGTTATTTTCAGGTGTTACAAACATCTGCCATGAAACAAACTTATAATACCCTGTACCACAGTGTGGTGTAGGGTACAAATATTGGTTTTGACAAAAATGTCAAAAAAAAGTTTAAATTTCGCATTTGAATTTTTTAATTTATTTAATTTTTTATTTATTTAAAAAAAGATTGAAGAAAAGGCTGTCGAAAACACTTTGGGAAATCTTGGACAGCTCTTAACCGATTGATCTCGTTAAAATTTTGTGTCATAACTACTATCCAATAGGATTACACTTGGTGCAAGTTTAATTTCCATCAGAAGACATCGTTTTAAGAATTAAGTCTCTTGACATAAAATCCCCCATATTCTAAATCGTCGTAAAATTCTAAGATGTGCTAACCATGTCCGTCTGTCTGCCTGCTGTAAACGCGCTACTATCTACAATAATTGAACTAATGACTGTAATTTGGTACAAATACTTTTTATAGCTGCAGGTGTCTTGTGGCTCAAAATGGGAAATATCGATTTTTATTTGATATATCTGCCATATATAGTATTTCTCCGATTTGACTTACTAACGGTATGTAGAACACAATTCACGACAAAGGTATATTTATGCCCGAATAACAGTAGTCATAAGTGCATGTTTTGATATAGCTCCCATACAATGAACCCTCCCGATTTCACTTCTTAATGCCGTAGATACCAAAAATTTCAACAGATGAGTTTGAACATTTTGAACTTAAGTCTATTTGTACCCAAAACCCAAAACTCGAACAATGGTCGTCATAGATCTAAAAAATCAAAAAAAGCGTTTCTATTGGCTCAAGTTTTGATTTACAAAGCTTCCATACAGAGATCCTCCATTTACTGTATACATATTTGATGGGTAATACAAAAGCAACTGAATCAAAAAACGGTGATTTTTAAAATTACCCATTTTGATTTTAATAAATTGTGGTACAATAATTATACTAATGTAAAGGAATTTTATGACGTTTTTACTTTTCAAAAATTCATTGTAGTTTTTTGGCTCCCAAGTTACTTATCTCAACAGTGTTGCCAGACGAATTTGGGCCAAAATCGTCAAAATGAGGACCCAAAAATCATTAAAATCCCATTTCGAAATCGTTAACAAATCGTCATTCCATAAATCTACTACTTACATACAGATTTTGAGCCATTTAGGCCATGGAAGCGCTTCGGAAACAGTTATGTATTAGTAAATACTTTTAGGACTTGAAATTTTCACTACGAAATTAATTTAACTATAACCAGTAAGGAAAGGCAGAAAGTCGGGCGGGGCCGACTATATAATACCCTACACCTCCCTAACAATGCGATAAGGGTTATTGCGATAATAATTTGGAATAATTGGTAAATGGGTAAGAACATATATATGCGGATATATCTAATTCTGAACCGATAATAGCTAAATTAAGCAATTTGTAATGATCGGAAGTAAAGTACAACATCTATAGCACTTTGTAACCAAATCAGGAGGAACCTATATATGGAGCTTATATATAAATCTGAATCGATTTTCCCTGAATACTCATTCATGTAAAATAGAAACCTCTTTCTGTCGAATTTCATACTGATCGGATACAAAATACAGCCTCTACAGCGCTTGAATGTCAAATCGGTGCTAACATATATATGGGGGCTATATCTAAATCTGAACCGATTTTCGCCAAATTTGGCAGTATTCCTTCGTGTAATAAGAAACCTCTTTCTTCCGAATTTCGCTGTGATCGGATATAAAATATAGTTTCTACAGCTATTGAATTTCAAATCGGGGGTAACATATATGGGGGCTATATCTAAATCTGAACCGATTTTCTCCGAATTTGGCAGTATTCCTTCATGTAATAAGAAACCTCTTTCTGCCGAATTTCGTACTGATTGGATATAAAATACAGTTTCTACAGCGCTTACATGTCAAATCGGGTGAAACATATATATGGGGGCTATATATAAATCTTAACCGATTTCCCCCAAATTTTGTATTGTATCTAAGTGTATCACGAGACTACTCTCTGTCAATTTTTGTACAAATCGGTTAGAAATGTTGCTTATACAGTGCATATATGCCAAATCGGAGGTACATATATATGGGAGCTATATGTAAATCTGAACCGATTTTAACCAAATCGTCCTTGGGCCTAAAAAAAGATATGTGCAAAGTTTCGTTGAGATCGGACCATAATTGCGACCTGTGCTTTGATTACAAGAATACGTCTACAGACAGACAGACGGACAGACATACAGACGGACAGACAGACGGACATAGCTAAATCGACTCAGAAAGTGATTACAAGTCGATCGGTATAATAAACAATGGGCCTATCTCTTCTCCTTTCGGGTGTTACAAACAAATGCACAAAGTCATAATACCCTGTACCACAGTGTGGTGTAGGGTATAAAAATGTATTGTCTATGAGGATGATACATTCAAAACCGGCTATTATAAAGGAGAGCGAAAAGTTGTTAATAGACCAAATGATAATGCAAATATAATATCTACAATCTGTTCAAAAAAGTGTTAGCGAATTGCGCAAACAAAATATCGAAATATAATATATGTAGTACTAGAGTTTCCAATTAACTTAGAGCTTTTTTGTTTACAGAAATTTCTTAGATTTGTTCCTACCTACAATCTTCTGAAATATTTATATTAAGTGCCATACAATGTACATAAGATTATTTATGCGTGTTGTACAAGCTGATAACAATTGAATTTTGAATTCACCGTTTCAAACACAGATTTGAATTCATTTACCGAAAAAGTTGAAAATGTCGAGAAAGAGTCCAGTTTTAAAAAATCATCAGAATATGATAGTAAAAAAAAACAAAAATACGCAATATTAAAGAAATCTATGTATACCTGTGTATTGTAAACGCAACGGTTACACGCCGTTGGGCTTAAGTTAGGCAAATACAAATAGATATTTTACCTAACAAAACAATTTCAAAAAGAATTCAAATTAAAGAAATCTGTTAAGATTTATAATTTTTTTCATATCTATAAAAATCGCCATTTCAGGGCAAAAATAGTCAAATCGTCATCACCTTCAAATAAACAAACTATACATCGTTCGAATTAATTATCTTCTTTTCAAATTCTGTCAGAGATTGAAAATCGCTTAATAATTAATAAAGTTATAGGCGTTCAAGTTAAAAAGGAAAGAAAATCGGGTTTCTACCCGTAAATCCGGATTTTGGAAGTGTCCGGGGAATTTCAAAGAAAGATTCGTGTTTTACCCTACAAGACCTACTGGAAAAATAGTATTGCTCCCCAACTTGAGTTTATTTTGTCGCAATGTATTATTATTCTGTTAATTATTTAAAGCACATTCATTGAAATTATGCAAATGTTGTTTTAAAAAAATCGTAAAAAATAGTTCCCATCAATTCACCACTTCCAAATTCATACAAAGACTTCACGGCATTAAATTTGAAAAAAATCGAAGGGAGTAATCATTTTGAAAATCGCAATAGAAAGTATAAAAGTGCAAAAACATTAAAAATTAGTATATTTGTTGACTCCAGTTAGTTGTAGAAGTTGAAATTACCTTCAAAACAAGGTATATCACATTAAAATCGGTCACGTATTTTAGGAGATACAAGCTAAAGAATGAACACACCTTTTAAAAAAAATCGTCATTTCGTCAACTTTAAATTGCTCATAACTCCTACAGATTTTTTTTTTTAATTTTTTCTTCGGAAATCTGAAATCTGGGCCAATGAAGTGGACCGGGTCAGCTAGTCTATATATAAAGAAGAATGTGTGTTTGTTGGTTTGTTTGTTTGTCTAAAGAGCTGAAATTTTGTGTGTATGCATTTAGTAGCAGATTATGTGAATTTTCTAAAAATGGGCGAAATCGGACCAATGAGCGTGGCCCCGCCCATACATGAAAAATTTCTAACATAATTTGTTATAGAGAGTGCTGTAATTTTGTGTGCGGGATCGGACCCATGGCCCTGTCCCCGCCAAATTTGTATACCCTACACCACACTGTGGTACAGGGTATTATGACTTTGTGCATTTGTTTGTAACGCCCAAAAAGAGAAGAAATAGAACCATAGTTTATTATACCGATCGTCATAGAATCAATTTTTGAGTCGATTTAGCCATGACCGTCTGTCTGTCTGTCTGTCCGTCTGTCCATGTATTCTTGTAATCAAAGTGCAGGTCGTATTTATGGTCCGATTGTGATGAAATTTAACACAGTGCTCTTTTTTGGCCCAAGGACGATCCCTATTGAAATTGGTAAAAATCGGTTCAGATTCAGATATAGTCCCCATATATATGTTTCACCTGATTTGACATGTTAGCGCTGTAGAAACCGTATTTTATATCCGATCTATACGAAATTCGGCAGAGAGAGTTTTCTTGTCACGTGAATGAACACTGCCAAATTCGGAGAAAATCCGCGCTGTAAAAACTTTATTTTATATCCGATCAGTATGAAATTCTTCAGAAAGAGGTTTCCTATTATATGAATGAACACTTTTAAATTTGGAAGAAATCGGTTCAGATTTAGATATAGCCCCCATATATACGATACCCCCGATGACATGTAAGCGCTGTAGAGACTGTATTTATATCCGATCAGTACGAAATTCGACAGAAAGAGGTCTTTTTACATGAATGAGTATTCAGGGAAAATCGGTTCAGATTTATATATAACCTCCATATATATGTTCCTCCTTATTTGGTTTCAAATCGCTATAGTAGTTGTACTTTAATTCCGATCATTAAAATTTTCCAGAAAGATGTTTCTCAATTTAGGAACGAATATTGCTTAATTTTGCGATTATCGCTTCAGAATTAGATAATATGTTCCTACCCATTTACCAATTATTCCAAATTCTTATCGCAGTGACCCTTATCGCATTGTTAGGGAGGTGTCGGCCCCGCCCGACTTTCTGCCTTTCCTTACTGGTTTATTCATGTAAAACATTTTGCATAACATATCCTGCATTCCACACATATCCACACGAGATTACTTTTGGCTATATACCGTTTTTGAACAAAATGTTGAAGATTTTTTTATGTCGTGTAATTTTATTTTTTGTTTGTCAAGTATCAGCAAAAGAACAGCAACCAATCTTTCGGTTGTATTTCCCAAAATACATTTAATTATTCAAAATTTGGGAAATAATTAGGATAACCAATAAACGATTTTTATTAATATGTTTTCTGTTGTAGTAACCAACTACTTCGTTGCAATCATAATCTTTGGTCTATTGATACAATTTCTGTTGTCAGGAATAAAACATTGGTTGTCACAACTAAAAATCGATCATATGGTACTATAGTGAAAGTTTAAAATTGGTTACCACAACTAACCGAGTGTCAATGAAAAAAACAATCTTTATTCGATTGATACAAACATCGATTTAGATGCAAGCATTTTAATTTGATCGTATCCATGTTATTATTGTTGTTTCAACTATTTATATATAACCAGTAAGGAAAGGCTAAAGTCGGGCGGGCCGACTATATAATACCCTACACCACTCTCGTAATATTGAATAACTCTGATATATAAATTTTTTAATTCATGTATAAATTGTTTACATAAATTTACTTTTGGGACATTTTATACTTAAATAATACCCTGTACCATAGTGTGGTGTAGGGTATAAAAACGATTGGATCTAAAGAGCCAAAACGGATGAAAGATATATATGGGAGCTATAGCTAAATCTTTACCGGTTTTCTTAAAATTCGGCAATGTTGGTTCATGGATCAAGAAACTCTACCATTCTAAATTTCAAAACGATTAGATGTAAAATACAGCTTTTATAGGACTAAAGGGCCAAATCGGACGAAACATATATATGGGAGCTATAGCTAAATCTTAACCGATTTTCTTCAAATTCGGTAGTTTTGGTTCATGGATCAAGAAACTCTACCATTCTAAATTTCAAAATGATTGGATGTAAAATACAGCTTCTACAGGACTAAAGAGCAAAATCGAACGAAACATATATATGGGAGCTATAGCTAAATCTTAACCGATTTTCTTCAAATTCGGCAATATTGGTTCATGGATCAAGAAACTCTACCATTCTAAATTTCAAAACGATCGGATGTAAAATACAGCTTCTATAGGACTAAAGGGCCAAATCGGACGAAACATATATATGGGAGATATAGCTAAATCTTAACCGATTTCTTCCAAATTTAAAAGTGTTCATTCATATAATAGGAAACCTCTTTCTGAAGAATTTCATACTGATCGGATATAAAATAAAGTTTTTACAGCGCTTACATGTCAAATCGGGGGTAAAGTATATATGGGGGCTATATCTAAATCTGAACCGATTTCATCCAAATTTAAAAGAGTTCATTCAAGTAATAGGAAACCTTTTTCTGCCGATTTTCGTACTGATCGGCTATAAAATACAGTTTTTACAGCGCTTACATGTCAAATCGGGGGCAACGAATATATGGGGGCTATATCTAAATCTGAACCGATTTTCTCCGAATTTGGCAGTATTCCTTCATGTAATAAGAAACCTCTTTCTGCCGAATTTCGCACTGATCGGATATAAAATACAGTTTCTACAGCGCTTACATGTAAAATCGGGCGAAACATATATATGGGGGCTATATCTAAATCTGAACAACTTTACATGGACAGACGGACGGACGGACATGGTTAAATCGACTCAGCTAGTGATTCTGAGTCAATCGGTATACTTTAAGGTGGGTCTAGCTGTGTTATTTTCAGGTGTTACAAACATCTGCCGTGAAACAAACTTATAATACCCTGTACCACAGTGTGGTGTAGGGTATAAAAAAGAAACAAATATCTCCAAAGGCAACATCAAGCATTTGAAACAAGCTTTTCCACATTTTACTTGGATGTGTGCACGATGTACGAGTATAAACTCGCATACACAGTATAAATTTATATCAAGATGTAAGAAATGAAGATGTCACAAAAATAAAACCTATTGATTGACTTAAGACGACAGGCGGGAACACTATAAACTAACTCAATCAGCGAGTGTATATAACTATACTATACAAAAAATTTAAAAAAGTAAGAATATTTACTTTGTATGGGAATTTCCAAGACGGCAGAAAAAATTGTGCTCATTCTGCAAAAGTTATTTAAAAACCCAGTAAGGAAAGGCAGAAAGTCGGACGGGGCCGACTATATAATACCCTACACCTCCCTAACAATGCGATAAGGGTGATTGCGATAATAATTTGGAATAATTGGTAAATGGGTAAGAACATATATATGTGGATATACCTAATTCTGAACCGATAATCGCTAAATTAATCAATATTCGTTCCTAAATTGAGAAACATCTTTCTGGAGAATTTTGTAATGGTCGGAAGTAAAGTACAACTTCTATAGCGCTTTGTAACCAAATCAGGAGGAACATATATATGGAGCTTATATATAAATCTGAATCGATTTTCCCTGAATACTCATTCATGTAAAATAGAAACCTCTGTCTGTCGAATTTCGTACTGATCGGATATAAAATACAGTCTCAACAGCGCTTGAATGTCAAATCGGTGCTAACATATATATGGGGGCTATATATAAATCTGAACCGATTTCCCCCTAATTTTGTATTGTATCTAAGTGTATCACGAGACTACTCTCTGTCCATTTTTGTACAAATCGGTTACAAAATGTTGCTTATACAGTGCATATATGCCAATTCGGAGGTACATATATATGAGAGCTATATGTAAATCTAAACCGATTTTGACCAAATTCAATAGGGATCGTCCTTGGGCCTAAAAAAAGATATGTGCAAAGTTTCGTTGAGATCGGACCATAATTGCGACCTGTACTTTGATTACAAGAATACGTCTACAGACAGACAGACAGACGGACAGACAGACGGACATAGCTAAATCGACTCAGAAAGTGATTACAAGTCGATCGGTATAATAAACAATGGGTCTATCTCTTCTCCTTTTGGGTGTTACAAACAAATGCACAAAGTCATAATACCCTGTACCACAGTGTGTTGTAGGGTATAAAAACAACCGACACACGGTGTAGGCAATATACTTTTTGTTGCTAGTACTATTTATACCCTACACCACAGTGTGGTACAGGGTATTATGACTTTTGTGCATTTGTTTGTAACACCCAAAAAGAGAAGAGATAGGTCCATTGTTTATTATACCGATCGACTTGTAATAACTTTCTGAGTCGATTTAGCTATGTCCGTCTGTCTGTTCGTCTGTCCGTCTGTCTGTAGATGTATTCTTGTAATCAAAGTATAGGTCGCAAATATGGCGCTGTAGAAACTGTATTTTATATCCGATCAGTAAAAAAATTGGCAGAAAGAGGTTTCTCATTACGTGAATTAACACTGCCAAATTTGAGGGAAATCGGTTCAGATTTAGATATAGCCCCCGTATATGTATATGTTACCCCCGATTTGACATGTAAGCGCTGTAAAACTGTATTTGAAATCCGATCAGTAAAAAAAATTGTCAGAAGAGGTTTCTCATTACATGAATTAACACTGCCAAATTTGAGGGAAATCGGTTCAGATTTAGATATAGCCCCCATATATACGTTACCCACGATTTAACATGTTAGCGCTGTACAATCTGTATTTTATATCCGATCAGTAAACAAATCTACACAAAGAGGTTTCTTATTATAAGAAAGGATACTTTCAAATTTAGATTTACATATAGGCCCCATATATATGTTACCCCCGATTTGACATGTAAGTGCTGTAGAGACTGTATTTTATATCCGGTCAGTACGAAATATGACAGAAAGAAGTTTCTTTTTCATTGAATGAGTATTCAAGGAAAATCCGTTCAGATTTATATATAACCTCCATATATATGTTCCTCCTGATTTGGCACCAAAGCGCTATATAAGTTGTACTTTACTTCCGATCAAAATTTTCCAGAAAGATGTTCCTAATTTTTTATATAAGCGCTATTTTAGAGACCTGAAAGGCTTCAGCGGAATTGAAAATTAAAACATTACTTAAACCAATTATTCCAAGATAATACCTACCTAACATACCCTGTATGTATTACTTATATTGTGTACGACCAAAAATCGGACTATTTATTGTGTTAAGGCTAATAATAACCACAGTAAATGCAAATATGTGGAATATTATTATTAGTTCAATTTTTAATTCCACACATTATATAAAACTCCTCTTTGGAATAAGCCTTGACGTGGCGGGGGAGATAAGTACTTTCGTAAAAGAAAGGAAACTAATTATTCCAACTATTCAAAAAGAAATTCTTAATGTACATTGCCGAGGTGGTGTAGGGTATTATATAGTCGGCCCCGCCCGACTTTAACCTTTCCTTACTGGTTAAATTTAGATATGTTGGACCATTTATTAGCGAGTGTGCTGCGTGTGCTGCAATTTTGTGCATATGTATCAGTCTACGTTATTGGTCACAAAATAGGCTGGATCGGACCAATGGGCGTAGCCCCTCCCAATTGGGCCAAATTTTGAAATTCAGATATCTTGCACAATTTGTAAGCGAGAGTGTTGTAATTCTGTTTATGTGTATCTGGTGGCAGTCTACGTGATCGGTCCAAAAATGGGCGGTATCAGGCTAATGGGGGCGGCTCCGCCAATATAAGAAACATTTTGAAATTAAAATATCTTGCACAATTTGTTAGCGAGAGTGCTGGTATTTTATGTAAATGTATTTGGTGGCATATTCCTGATTGGTTAAAAACGAACGGGATCGCAAATCTAAATCTGGGGCAACGAAGTGGATCGGGTCCAGCTAGTAATGTATAAAAATAACATTAATCGGTATAGCTAACGTGTATATTTTTATCCCGATGTGGTTGCCCTAGAGATGTTGTATTATACTTCCGATCAGAAGAGAAAGACCTTATTACACCAGTTTGTTACGTTGGCATTTTTTTGGGAAAATCGGTTCAGATTTAAATGTAGCCCCGTATATATGTTCCACCAGATTTGTCATTAATTTGGGGAGCATCGGTTCAGATTTATATATGGGGGATTCCATGTCAAGTGAGTCATTTTTTAAAACCGACGTCTTCTGATAGGGATGAAATTTGTACCTATTGGATAGTAGTTATGACATAAATTTCAGCCAGATCTGTTAAAGACTGTTCGAGATGGAGTGTGTTGAATTTTGCCATATTGGTCAAACGGCCCTTTTTTCCATCCATCTAACTAATTTCCTATTGTATTTAGCAAATGTTGTCCAAAGAGTTCCATGGATTTTTCTTCGATCTTTCTACGAAATAAAAAAAAATTGTGTTTTTTTGGCTATATTAAAACCTGTTTTTGTAAAAAAAACATTAAGGTAGATTAAGAAAGAGAAAAGGTTATCGAAAACATTTTGAGATTTCTGGATGGGAAAAAGGGCTCTTTTGTACCAAAATGTCAAAATTCTACCTCCACCAACTCGGTCATTTCTTAACTGATCCCCTTGAAATTTTGTGTCATAAAAAAGTTCCATTCAATAGCACAAAACTTGGTGAAAGTTTCATCCCGATTATAAGGCACCGGTTTTAAAAGTTCACTCCCTTGACATGGAAGTCCCCATTAAATTTGTATTTTATATCCGAACAGTACGGAATTCGGTAGAGAGAAAGGTTCTTAGTTATATAAAAAAACGTTGCTAAAAGATTTATTGCTCGAAACTCAGTTCAGGTTTAGATGTCGACCCCATACCTTCGACTTTGACCGACTTTAGGCTTTCCTTAATGGTTTTTCATATAAAGTTGCTAATCTGTGGACCACTCCCTATCCAATTCCCCATAAGATTGAAATGAGCACACACTCCCTCTTCAGAGTTTTTATTCTCCTCTAAATTAGTTCACAAAATGCTATATACTAAATATTATACAAAGTGCAAAGACTGTGATGCATTCCTTTTCGCATAGTCAGTTTTTCTAAGTCGTCCAAAAATTAAAAAAATACATTCGTCCCATCATTCATTTATTCATCTTTATCAAACATTCACAACAGAGGCTACTTGAATTTCAATTAATTTTAAACCATGCGAAAAATTGTCCTTTCGCCTTTGCCTATCACTCATAAAATTTTTGAACAAAAACAAAAAAAATAGATTATTAAAGAATATGCCCAGAGAAAAAGATGTGGGGGAGGAGCTACTCCTTTCGCCACATCCAATGGGTCCTAGGTACTTATACAATTTCTTTTCTGAATGTGTATGACATACTAATTGATTCTGCTTCTTTGGACTTTGTTTGCGTAAAAGAAGAAGAGGCAGAAGTAGAAAAGTCAAATGGAATACTAAATGAAAATATTCAAATTACGGTTAAATGAATGAAAACTGCGCGGTAGGGAATAACTTACCTCTCCGCCCGAAAGTCAACCATGAATGCTGGCAAATGTCAAAGGAATAAAGGCAATGAAAAGCCACAAAATGTATTTAAGTTTCAAATTTACGCCCACCCGCAATCTACCTACACTCTGTCCCTTCGCCGCAGCATCCTTCTCCGCACCACAGCCATCAAGTGCGGTCTTAAGTAAGCAACGAAGTGTATGAAAAGGACCGCGGACCAGGGACC
Organism: Eudasyphora cyanicolor; assembly: GCA_963930755.1. Classification (NCBI taxonomy): domain Eukaryota; kingdom Metazoa; phylum Arthropoda; class Insecta; order Diptera; family Muscidae; genus Eudasyphora; species Eudasyphora cyanicolor. The sequence continues at coordinate 229,160,743 of OZ005737.1, read as the reverse complement.
AGAACAAATAAGGGAGGCATAATATAAACCTTAATATTAATTAATGTTAACCTAATTTTACATTAATTATACGACAGTGCTATATCTTTGTGTAAATATTTGCCTGTCTGCTGCCAAAGAGATTCAGGATGTCTTTGTAGCCCATTGCAGGTGTCGTCGATTGTGTCGGTAAAAAGAGGACTGGCGGAAAATTACGACCCACATAAGAAAAATGGCAAAAACAATATGATCGGAGTTTCTATAGAAGTTTACGGCAAAAAAATGATGACTTTTTAAAATATGTCACATCGGTCAGTTTAAGTGATGCGGTTGAGCTATGCATTCGTAGTAATTTTACCCATTTCAGAAGGTTTAGTTCTGCCGGTGACAGTTTGTACATGACTAGATAATCAAAAAGGGGGTTTTCACAAGTTAGAGTATTCCAACTGAGATGAATGAAGATGCCAATCCTTCAATGGGACAGTTTGATTACTGACATAATATTTGATAGAAATTGAATGTAATGTCAACAAAAGCAATTAAAAGAGATAAAAAATTAGTGTGATTCTAACTAGGATATTCTCCCGGCTTCAAGATCATTTTGTTTCTATATTATTATAGAGACAAGTATTTTATACATGGTGGTGTATAAATATGTATTAAAAATTGGCAGCACACATACTGGATCATGATTTCTGAGCCGTGACACTCGTTATCAATAGTTCTGCTGCAATTTTATGGAAGAAAATGGTCTTTAAGCCGGGAGAATATCCTAGTTAGAATCACAAAGATTTGCAGACAAGCAACATAACAAATGCATGGCTCGGCAAAACATGGTGAGTCTTTTGACTCACCACAACAACTACACTTAGTGCAATCAAAAACCATAAAAAGCTTTTCTGCATAGTGTGGTAATTTTCCATTTGATGGAGCAAAATTTGCTTCTCATTGGACATGGCTGGTGTTTTGTATTAACATTGGTTAACAATTGTTTTTGGAAGATTTTGGAGAAGTGTGGTTTTGCAAAGATTTCTCATTTGCTTGTGTTTAGAAATCAACCATATAGAGCTCCGTATCTTCCATACAATCGCAGCAGAACTGTTGATAACGAGTGTCACGGCTCAGAAATCATGATCCAGTATGTGTGCTGCCAATTTTTAATACATATTTATACACCGCCATGTATAAAATACTTGTTTCTATCACAAAGATTTGCAGACCGAATAAAAGCAAGCAAGCAACATAACAAAAATTAGTTTCAGTATCATTATATTTATACCCCACAGAGTATTATGGTGTACCTTCTTAGTTGATTTTATTATGTCCGGCCGTCTGTCCATGTATTTTCAAAGTATAAGTCGCACTTTGGGTCCGACATCAAAAAAATTTGGCACAGCTATTGAAATTGGAAATAATCGGTTCAGATTTATATATGGCACTCATGCATGGGGTCTTTCATTAATCGCTTCCTAACTATAAATTTAATTACAACGAATTGTGTGTATCATCGAAATTCATTCGTTTCGTAATGTTGGCAGTTTGTGGCTTATTCGCATAGACCTGTGACTTAAGAAAAGCTAACATACAACCATTTCCTCATATCGCTTGTGCAGAAGTAGGTATTCTGGATTTAGGTGAGTTCCTGTCGTAGGGCTCAAACTTATCGTGCTCTAAACGCCTACGTCGACAAACGCCCCAACACACAACCCACAAAGAAAGGGTCCGAAATATTAAATAGTATTGTTGCAAAGCTTCAACAATTTACACAAATTTTTAACAAAATTTTCAAAAGTAAGCCTCATTTTCCCCAATCGCAAAGCTAAAATATCTTTAAATTGCAAAAGTAATTCGGTGGCCGGTAATTTTTTGGGATTTTCCAAATTATTTTGGAAATTGTGGGATTTGCTTTTGCCGATATAATTATTTACGCATTAATATCGATTTCTGATATCAAAACATAGAAATTACAAATCATTTCATAGGAATATATTAATTTTAAATATTTTAAAGCATTTTTACAATTTTGTCTGTATTTGAAATTTGAATTTGTTTACTGATCCTGTCCTAGAGTTTTCTTAATATCAATGCAGAATATAAACCGATTTCTCTTATATAAATTTTTCTGAATTGATAACAAATATATATATATATATATATATATATATATATATATATATATATATATATATATATATATATATCATATACCAAACATCGGTCAAATGTACCCACTGCTATTTCATGATAAAAAGTTGCTATTAGATTTACCCACTGAGACATAAGTTATGGCCGTTTGATGTTATAGTCTACAAAAAATGTTTTTTTGTATTTTTGACAAAAAATATTTTTGTTGTTGTTATTTATTGTTGGTCTGTGCTTTTGTTATTCAGTCAGAATTTATTTGGTTTGAGACCATATGTTCCATTTACTTTCTGTCTATTCCAAGAAAGTAATAGAAACAAATACAAAAATTGGTAGAGAGTTTTAATTGCTTGGTAGAATTGACTGCAGTTTCGATAGACACCACTCTATCATCTTCAGAATTCAGTAGCAATAGTGTATGTTTTTAACTTAAATCAGCTGAAATACTTGAGGAAGCAGTAAATTGAATTTAACAAGAACTGCTAACCAAACCCGTATTTTGCCGAACTAAGTCAACATACTAAAACTCTCATACCAATACATTTTTGTTTTTTGCTTGGGTTCGCATCGCGAACCACGAAAACAAATGTAGCTTTGTCAACGGCTAATGCCGACGTCATCGTACCTCATGTGTTTGTATGTGTTGTTGTTATTTATTGTTGGTCTGTGCTTTTGTTATTCAGTCAGAATTTATTTGGTTTGAGACCATATGTTCCATTTACTTTCTGTCTATTCCAAGAAAGTAATAGAAACAAATACAAAAATTGGTAGAGAGTTTTAATTGCTTGGTAGAATTGACTGCAGTTTCGATAGACACCACTCTATCATCTTCAGAATTCAGTAGCAATAGTGTATGTTTTTAACTTAAATCAGCTGAAATACTTGATATTTTTTTGGAAAGTTTGTCTTCAAATGGCCATGTCTTTTCTCTCAGTGGGTATATCTAATAGCAACTTTTTCCATCTAATACCAAATTTTGTGGAATATCCAGAAAATATAATGTGAAATGATTCGGTATATAACCGGCTCTAATACATACCAATTGGTAGGAAAGGATAGGAAAAAAAATATAAAATACTTTTACAAGGGTAGAAGGAAAATTTATCTTTATATATAAAATAATTTGTAATACCATCAGGTGCCCAATCTTAAAGCTCTCTAATACCTGTTCTACAATCATACCAAGTTTTACGCAACCGGTTTTCTGTTTAAGAAATGGCCGAATTATCCCACTGTGTGACATAATGAGAATATAAAAATTTGTATATTAAAAGAATAAAATAATTTTTAAATATTTTACCGTTGTAGTTTAATTTAAATAGATGTTCCCATCGTTTTTATCTGGCCACCCTATATAATTAATTCAGCAATTAGTTGATTCCACGTTACATTACTTTTATGATATATGTTTTAATATTATTTTTTTTATAATATTCCATAATGCTCGTTCGCATAGTATGTATTCCATATATTTTAGACGCTTTTAAAATTATTCACATTAATTATACATATTTATACCACATACCATAATTACATATTTGATTGATAATAAATTAAAACTTAATTAAATCAACAGTCAGTTAAATTACAAATCATCTTGGCAAGTCACCTTTAATATAAATTCGGCTTAAACGCTTAATAGATTCTGGGATTTTGAACGAAAAACATCGTTAGGTTCACTCACTCATATCACATAATGTGCAAATTTGATGCAATTACAAGCGAATGAATTTGATAATTTATTCGTTTGATTCGAAGGAAAAATCGATTAAATTGATGTGCATTTGTTTTGTCTAATTTGAAGGGAATTTAATTAAACAATGATTGAACGAACGAATTAATGAATGAATGACACACGCCTATCCTCTACAACGAAACAGGCACAATTCCACTGTAGCCGCACATACCCTTTTGAGCAATGAATAATCAATCAATTTGACGGCCAATAAGAATTGAAATTAAAACAAATACATTAACATCGACATCAGTTTGTGTATACATTCATACTTATGTACATATATGTATACACTCGTGTACCTGAAATACAATTGATATAACAACAAAAGGTATTTGCATCATTGAATATAGTGATGTACGCAGATACTACATATTTTTACATACATAGCTTCAGGACTTTGAATAACGACTGGTTAGTAATAATAATTGTCATTTATTAGTTAACTGCTAATATTTCTAAAAATCTAAAAAAGTCTCCAGAAAGTTTCCTTTTAGCCGAGTATAATTATGTTATACTTCCTGGTGTAATACTCGTATAGAGTCCTAAACACACAAAAAATATTTTAAAAAAAATTATGGTAAATTTTTTTTATAAAATTTTTCTTTAAAATTCTTATTTTCTTGGAAGGTGCCTTTAATATTTGGACCATGTTTTACGAAGTATAAGCTCGATAAAGACGAGATAGATTAAAGGAAGTTATGAGAACTAAAATGCTGCTAAGGACACATTCACGTTGAAACAGAAGTTTTGTAACTGCAATTAAAACAATTAGTAAAAAATTGATTTTTTTTTGCTAGCACGAAAAAAAACAACAAATTCGCAAATAAAATTTTTTTATTACATTACAAACGAAGAAACCAATGCCTATTTGAAGAAAATCTATTACTGAGCATTTCCATATTAAGTGATCACAGTATTTTTGGTTCATGTCAAGGATTTTAGTGAAACTTGGTATAATGGTTATACTAAGTGTTGTCAACAACCCAAGTGTTGTAAGCAAAAGGCCCACTATTTCGATTTAGATATTTTCGAAATTGTGTTTATCTTTCTATCGGTAAAAGCTATCAATATGGAACTTTTTGCTAAATGTTAGTAACTATTTGCTCTCATAATGAAAAATAGAAAACAAATTTAAAAAGATTGTTTTCTATATATTTCTAAAAAAAAATTATTAAAATTAATTTAAAAAAAATCCCTTTTTATTTTTAAACTTTATTTTTTGTCCAGTCAGAATTTATTCGGTTAAAAATCCATATGTTTCAGTTACTTTCTTTAACTTAAATCAGCTGAAATACTTATGGAAGTAGTCAATTGATGGTAAGAAGAACTATTAACCAAACCCGTATTTTGCCGAACAAATTCAACATCATACCGATACATTTTCTCATACCGATACATTTTTGTTTTTTGCTCGGGTTCGCTTCGCGAGCCACGAAAACAAATGTTGTTGTGTCAGCGGCTATATATATATTTTCGTAAAATGTTTGCGTTTCAATCCGACCTATTCAGCATTTTTAAATATACTGGGAAAGATTTGATTATTTCTCGAGAAAGACAAAAAATGCCATCGTGGAACTTGGCTATATTTTAGAGAACAATTTGTCCTAAAATACAAAAAATAATATTTAAACATTTTTTTTTATTAAATTAATTTAATAATCAGTTGTTGTTCACTGATATTTGTGCTGTTTGGACGTTCGTTATGTCTACGGCTCGCTAGCGAAATAAGAGAACTTAAGAGTGTGGTTTTTAAGTTTCTCAGTGAGTCTACTGCGGATGCAACAATAATACATGCTTCTTCTTCTTTAAATACCGGTTTGTCAACTTGCTCTTCTGCTCAATCATCTATTGATGCTATCCACCGTCGCTCCAAGCCTTCTAACACTCAGTTGTTGACGAATGCTCCAAATGATGTCAATGGTATTCGTGATAATACGCCTGCTAATAATATGAATGCCTGCGTTTTAAAATCTAATGCTGCCCCTCTGTCTTCAACTCTTTTTAATGCTGATATGGATTGTCACTCAACGTGTACCAGAGCTCAATTGTTGGTTAATGCTCTTAACGAAGAGAACACATTTGTTGATAATGTTAACTCTCGTCGTAATTTGCATAGAGAAGGTACGATGCGAGCGACCAATGTATCTGGTGAAATGGTCGTTCCTGCTGTTGATGATGTAGCTGCTACTAATGCTATTGGTGCTGACATCCCAGTGGACTCTGCTTCTTAGAAAAAAGTTTCATCGAGAAAAAATCGTAAAAAGGCTACAATAGTTGGTAAAGGGAATAATAATGATCTGGAAGTCGTGGTTAAGAAGAAATGGATCCATTTTTCTTCGTTTAAACTGAATGTGACTGAAGATCAGATTCTGGATTATGTTGCTAAATACATCGAAATAAGCAAATCTCACATGACATGCTATAAATTGGTGAAAAAGGATGTCGATCCTAATGAGCTAAGAAGTATTAACTTCAAATTGGGAATTTCTCCGGAGTTTTACGATGAGTTATTTAAACCATCTCTTTGGCCAGCCCATGTTCAAATAAGGCCTTTTATAAATTTTCCCTCCAATCAGGAAAAAATTCGTCAAATATAGCATCAATTTCGTTTTCGTCGCTAAATGTTTACTTTCAAAATATGGGTGGCATGAGAACTTCGATTTGTATGCAAACTGCGCAATGCAGCTACGACGTGATAATTTTTGTCGAGACATGGCTTAATGTTGACTTCAAGGATGGCGAATTGATCCTGTAAAAACTAATTATTCCCGTGGTGGTGGTGTCATTATAGCTGTGAAAAAATGTCTAAAATCAACACTTATCAATCTTTCAAATAACGATACCCTTTTGGATCAGCTGTGTGTCCGTTTGGATGGATTGTCCGCGTCCTTATTTATAATAGCTTCCTATATTCCCCCTGGTAGCCCAGAAAGTTTATATGATTCACACCTGCATAATATATCTAATATTATTCCTAAAAATGATTGTGATGGTTGTATGATTCTTGGAGATTTTAATTTAAGTAAAATTTCTTGGACTAGACCTCCAAATTCTAATTTATTATATCCAGCTAAAGTAAATTCTACTACAGAAATCAATTTTATTGATTCCATGTTTTGTCTAGCGCTTAATCAAGTCAATACTTGTTTCAACACACTGGGTAAGCTTTTAGACCTGGTGTATGTTTCAAAAAATATAAAATTTTCTATCGAAGCATGCGATCATCCAATTACAGCCCCGGATATGCACCATGTTGCAATACTTATGCAATTAGAATTTTATAGTTTTGATGTAAATAACAATGTTAATAACATTTGTTTTGATTACAATGCTTGTGATTTTAATGTAATTAATCGAAATATATCAGAGATTAATTGGTTAAATTGGTTTAAAGATAAGAATATTAATGATTGTTATTGTGTCTTTAGATACATAATATGTGATATAATATCTGTGAATGTTCCAAAGAACAATTTTAGTGTTTACAAACTTCCATGGTATACCCCTGGTTTAAAAAAGCTTAAGAATTTACGTAACAAATTTTACAAAATCTATAAATCCACTAATTCAGATGAAAGTAAACAAATGCATGAGCATTACTCACGTGAGTTTGCATTCCTCAATAAATTCCTTTACAAGCAGTACATTATTAATTTTGAAAGCAAAATTAATAATAATCCTAAATCTTTTTGGAAATTTATCAGATCGAAACAACGTTGCTCTGATTATCCGTCAGCAATGTTTTTTGGTGACATTAATGCTAATACACCGGAAGATCAAGTCAATTTATTTGCTAATTTTTTTAAGTCGAATTTTCAAGTTATAGATTCCAATGCAGTTGACCAAAACCTAGTCAATACTGCACATTCAGTTATTGATTTAGGACTCCTGCAGCTTACTGAAAGTGAAATTGAATCAGGTCTAATGAATCTTAAGGATTCTGCAAAAAATGATATTGATGGATTTGCTCCAATATTTTTAAAAAAATTTTCTTTCTCTCTAACCTTCCCTTTACAGTATATATTCAATTATTCTTTAAAAGAAGGCATTTTTCTTGATTGCTGGAAAGTTTCCTCTATTACGCCTATACATAAATCTGGTTCTCGGGCTAATATATCCAACTATAGGCCGATATCAAAACTGGTCAATGTATCAAAAATATTTGAGCACTTAGTTTTTGATAGAATATCTGCAATTACATATAAATTCTTATCGTAATCTCAACATTGATTTATGAAAAATCGTTCTACACTTTCCAATTTGCTTGTTTTTACGAATTTTTGTCTAAATAGCTTTGAGACTGTGTCTCAAGTTGATACTATATATTTTGATTTCTGTAAAGCGTTCGATAAGGTTTCTCACTTTATATTGCGGCTAAAGCTAGCTAAAATGGGATTTCATTCCTCAAATGAAAATGGTTGGAATCCTATTTAGCTAATCGACAATGCTTTGTATCTATTAATAACGCAAAATCAAATTCCTATATTGCTAGTTCAGGTATACCCCAGGGAAGTGTATTGGGCCCGCTTTTATTTATATTGTTTTTAAATGATATAGTTTCATGTTTTGAATCATCTAATTTGAATCGTCTAATTTATGCAGATGATATAAAGATTTTCTTGAATGTTAAAAATATTAGTAACGTTAATTCTCCCCAAATGGATATAAATCGGCTATGTTCTTGGTGTGTTTCGAAACACTTACCGTTGAATATTTCTAAATGCTTTCATATCTCCTTTTGGAGGCGTTTCAATATGTTAAACTCCATTTACTACATAAATAACCAACAACTGCTGAATGTGGATAGCATTCTGGATCTTAGAGTTGTTTTTGAATTTACTAACCCATATACACGTAAATTACTTTATGTAACGTTTGTGAGATCTAACTTGGAATATGGGTCCATAATTTGGAACCCACTGTATGATGTACGTAATAGTCGAATTGAATTCCAGTTAGATCACTCCCAGCAAAATTTCCCATTACCAAATAACCTGACAGGTAAGCTAAATTCAAATCTAGTAACTGCTTATAATTTGGCCTCCCTTCGAATTATTTTTACACATGCATGTCATTGGAGGAAAGTGCTTCCACTCAAGCATACCAGAAGCTGAAAAATAACCACTTACCCCCACGCTTACAATTATTAAAAAGTAAGCGTGGACGTAAGTAATACTTTTATGAGTGTGTTTGTGGGTCGTAGATATTTCTGAGTTGCTACTGCTTGTTCACCACCATCAGTGGTGGCATGCGGTGAGAAAGTAGAAGAGCGTAAAATTGGGAAGAGCGTAATATTGGGATGAGCGCAACATTGGGTAGAGCGTATAACTGTGAGGGAGTAGTTATCGATTGTTGTCGTCATATGACGAAAAATTTCATTTGCCGGGAGGTGGGATTGAACTCGCGACCTCTTGGTCTCGTAGTTTACCATCACAACCACTGGCCTACCTCGCGATTCGTAGACAAATCGCTTAATAATCAAGTACAAAAATATAACCCATCAAAATCTTGGTAAGTAAATGTCGTTACCACTTGCGTTAGTTACCAGGTAATGATATCTCAATATCGCCAGCATTACTTTCGGTAAATAAATAACGACTAACTAAATTAAAACAAAAAAAAGTTATTATTAGTAATCTAACTTAGAGAATCTAATTTGAACTTATAAACTTTTCTTTAAATGATTTAACTGAATACCAACTAAAACGTATATACGTAAATCATTTAAGTAAAAATCATTTAACAAAATGTTTATAAATAAAAATAAGATTTTCTAAATTAGATTACTAGCAATAACTTATTTTTGTCATTATTTTGTGAGTCGTTATTTATATACCGAAAGTAATGCTGGCTATAATGAGATATCATTACCTGGTAATGCAGGTGGTAATGACATGTACTTACCAAGATTTTGCTGGGCTACGCTATAATGCCTATTTTTATATCCCTTTTCATAAGAGTAACTACTCTTCTTTTGAACCTGTTTTAAGGTCTTTAAAAGAGTTTAACAATATTAATAAACCAGTAAGGAAAGGCTAAAGTCGGGCGGTGCCGACTATATAACACCCTACACCACTCTCGTAATATTGAATAACTCTGATATATAAATTTTGTAATTCATGTATAAATTGTTTACATAAATTTACTTTTGGGACATTTTATACTTAAATAATACCCTGTACCACAGTGTGGTGTAGGGTATAAAAACGATTGGATCTAAAGACACAAATCGGATGAAACATATATATGGGAGCTATAGCTAAATCTTTACCGATTTTCTTCAAATTCGGCAATGTTGGTTCATGAATCAAGAAACTCTACCATTCTAAATTTCAAAACGATGGGATGTAAAATATAGCTTCTATAGAACTAAAGGGCCAAATCGGACGAAACATACATATGGGAGCTATAGCTAAATCTTAACCGATTTTCTTCAAATTCGGTAGTGTTGGTTCATGGATCAAGAAACTCTACCATTCTAAATTTCAAAACGATTGGATGTAAAATACAGCTTTTATAGGACTAAATGGCCAAATCGGACGAAACATATATATGGGAGCTATAGCTAAATCTTAGCCGATTTTCTTCAAATTCGGTAGTGTTGGTTCATGGATCAAGAAACTCTACCATTCTAAATTTCAAAATGATTGGATGTAAAATACAGCTTGTACAGGACTAAAGAGCAAAATCGGACGAAACATATATATGGGAGCTATAGCTAAATCTTAACCGATTTTCTTCAAATTCGGCAATGTTGGTTCATGGATCAAGAAACTCTACCATTCTAAATTTCAAAACGATCGGATGTAAAATACAGCTTCTATAGGACTAAAGGGTCAAATCGGACGAAAGATATATATAGGAGCTATATCTAAATCTGAACCGATTTCAACCAAATTCAATAGCGATCTTAACAGCCGCGAAATACTCCAAACTGCAAAATTTCAGAACGATCGGAGTAAAATTGCGACCTGTAGTCGACGAACAACTATACATGGACAGACGGACGGACGGACGGACGGACGGACATCGTTAAATCGACTCAGTTAGTGATTCTGAGTCGATCGGTATACTTTAAGGTGGGTCTAGCTGTGTTATTTTCAGGTGTTACAAACATCTGCCGTGAAACAAACTTATAATACCCTGTACCACAGTGTGGTTTAGGGTATAACAATGTAATTTAGATTTTTCATACTCTTTAAAAACATTTTGCGAAACCTTAGATTTAATTTATTTTTAATTGCTAGTCTGTACGGATTGTAATCCATAGACTGAATAAATAAATAAATAAATTTTTTTAACAACATTAAAAAAAATATTTTTAAATTTGTTTTCTATTTTTCTCGAATAGTACAAACAATTACTATCATTTTGCAAAATGTCTCATATTGATAGCTTTTACCCATAAAAAGATATAATTTGTTTAATAAACCAAGTATTCCTATAAATAAAACCAGTAAGGAAAGGCTAAAGTCGGGCGTGGCCGACTATATAATACCCTACACCACTCTCGTAATATTGAATAACTCTGATATATAAATTTTTTAATTCATGTATAAATTGTTTACATAAATTTACTTTTGGGACATTTTACACTTAAATAATACCCTGTACCACAGTGTGGTGTAGGGTATAAAAACGATTGGATCTAAAGAGCCAAATCGGATGAAATATATATAAGGGAGCTCTAGCTAAATCTTTACCGAGTTTCTTCAAATTCGGCAATGTTGGTTCATGGATCAAGAAACCCTACCATTCTAAATTTCAAAATGATTGGATGTAAAATACAGCTTCTTCAGGACTAAAGAGCAAAATCGGACGAAAGATATATATGGGAGTTATAGCTAAATCTTAACCGATTTTCTTCAAATTCGGCAATATTGGTTCATGGATCAAGAAACTCTACCATTCTAAATTTCAAAACGATTGGATGTAAAATACAGCTTCTATAGGACTAAAGGGCCAAATCGGACGAAACATATATATGGGAGCTATAGCTAAATCGTAACCGATTTTCTTCAAATTCGGCAATGTTGGTTCATGGATCAAGAAACTCTACCATTCTAAATTTCAAAAGGATTGGGTGTAAAATACATCTTCTATAGGACTAAAGGGCCAAATCGGACGAAATATATATATGGGAGCCATATCTACATCTGAACCAATTTCAACCAAATCTTAACAGCTGCGAAATACTCTAAACTGCAAAATTTCAGATCGATCGGAGTGAAATTGCGACCTGTAGTCGACGAACGACTTTACATGGACAGACGGACGGACGGACAGACATGTTTAAATCGACTCAGCTAGTGATTCTGAGTTGATCGGTATACTTTAAGGTGGGTCTAGCTGTGCTATTTTCAGGTGTTACAAACATCTGCCGTGAAACAAACTTATAATACCCTGTACAATAGAGTGGTGTAGGGTATAAATACCCAATTTCGAAAATTTTCTATTGCTTATTTTTTCAAAATAATTTGCAGGGGTTATTGACAACATTTAGTATAACCATTATACCAAGTTTCACTAAAATCTGTGACATGAGCCAAAAATACTGTGATCACTTAACATGAAAATGCTCTATTAATATTTTTTCATATCTCCAAAATACTACATAGGCTTTTTGGTAAAAATTACATATTTTTATACCCGACAGGTACAGGGTATTATGACTTTGGCCATTTGTTTGTAACGCTTAAAAACAAAGAAATATAACTATGGTTTATTATAGCGATCGGCATAGAATCACTTTCTGAGTCGATTTAGAGCAGGGATGTAACGAATATTCGCATTCGCATATGCGAACGCGAATTATTCGCATCGTTTTAACATTTGCATTCGCAAAAACCATCTTTGGATTATTCGCTTTCGCATTCGCTTTCGCAAAAATATATTTCAGTATTCGCTTCCATTTGTTAAAAGTGTTAATTTCCTTATTCCCTTCACAAGATGAAGGGAAGATATTAATACCAATGAAAACCTCTGCAACTTATCTTCAAAACAGTTGAAATAATATGTTTGTCCTTGTGGTAACAGGAGCTAAAAATATCAAAAACATTCTTAATACTTGAATATTCTGGAAAAATATCAATTCAGTTCCTTAAATTTGTTGGCACTAAAGGATCAAACTATTATTCGCTTTCGCAAAAATGCATATTTTACTATTCGCTTTCGCTTTCGTAGCAAATATATTTCAATATTCGCTTTCGCTAAAGTCACTTTCGTTACATCCATAATTTAGACATGTCCGTCTGTCTGTCTGTGTTCTTGTTATCAAAGTGCGGGTCGTAAATATCCAGCAATCTTTACGAAAATGGGAACAGGGGCATTTCTTAGACTATAGACGATCCCTATAGAAAATGGGGCATATCGGTCCATGTTTGGAATTCTTTGGGCAAAAAGTATATGTCGTATTTTGGAGTTATAGATAAAGTTATTTAAAACAAGTAAAAGCGTTAAGTTCGGCATTCCGTATCTTATACCTCCACCATGGATTGCATTCAATTCTATTACTTTGGAATGAAAACTTTGGATATGGAACGACACTTTTTGTTTAAGCAAATTACTAAAAAAAAAGAAAACTACAATATTTTGCCAAATTTTAAGCCTCAAATAGATTAGGAAAACTCTTCATCTGAAAAATGTGATATTTATGGCTTATATAATCATACACGGGAACTAAAACTACATATAAAATGATTTGCATACATTTTATTGAGATTAATTCTTGCCAAAACAGAACACAAACTGCAAGGTTTCTACTAAATTGCTTAGAAAATATGGTGTTTATAGCTTAAACAAGCCTTTTTGGGAGCGACATCTATAGGTGGACTATAACAGAACTGATTTAAAAAATTTTTATTCTGATGAATTCATATCTAAACAAAATACAAACTGCAAATATTCAGTTAAAATGCTTACAAAATGTGGAGCGACGTCTATACGGTGACTGTAACAAAATATGAATCGATTTGTAAAATATTCGCTGTGAAGAATTCTTGTCAAAATAGAATACAAACTGCAAAGTTTTAGCTAAATTGTTTAAAAAATTAGCTATCTGTGGATCAAAAAACGTATTTCGGAGGGAACTCTATAGGGGATATGGCCCATTTGCAATGCCAACAACCTGCAACTATAAGAAGTATTTCTACAAAATTTTATCAACCTAGTTCCACCTAGTATTACGGACTGTAGAGTGATTTCAACAGACAAAAAAACGGACATGGCTAAATCGTCTTAAAATTTCGCTCACTCACTTCAAGAGTGACATAACTCAAAATTCAAAATTATTGCGGTTGCGTTACAAAAATCCGAATTTTGCAAATGTCCATAAATTAATCTCAGCTAATTTTGGTCTATAAGTAAACAACCATATTTCAGATTACTCAAGCGTATTTAAACATCTTATTTCATGTTACTTATCTTTTTATACGGACTTAAACTGACAATTTTTATACCCTACACCACACTGTGGTACAGGGTATTGTAAGTTTGTTTCATGGCAGATGTTTGTAACACCTGAAAGTAACACAGCTAGACCCACCTTAAAGTATACCGATCGACTCAGAATCACTAGCTGAGTCGATTTAAGCATGTCTGTCCGTCCGTCCGTCCGTCTGTCCATGTAAACTTGTTCGTCGACTACAGGCCGCAATTTCACTCCGATCGTTCTGAAATTTTGCAGTTTAGAGTATTTTGCAGCTGTTAAGATCGCTATTGAATTTGGTTGAAATCGGTTCAGATTTATATATAGCTCCCATATATATATTTCGTCCGATTTGGCCCTTTAGTCCTATAGAAGCTGTATTTTATATCCAATCCTTTTGAAATTTAGAATGGTAGAGTTTCTTGATCCATGGACCAACATTGCCGAATTTGAAGAAAATCGGTTAAGATTTAACTATAGCTCCCATATATATGTTTCGTCCGATTTTTCTCTTTAGTCCTGTAGAAGCTGTATTTTACATCCAATCATTTTTAAATTTTGAATGGTAGAGTTTCTTGATCCATGAACCAACACTACCGAATTTGAAGAAAATCGGTTAAGATTTAGCTATAGTTCCCATATATATGTTTCGTCCGATTTGGCCCTTTAGTCCTATAAAAGCTGTATTTTACATCCAATCGCTTTGAAATTTAGAATGGTAGAGTTTCTTGATCCATGAACCAACACTGCCGAATTTGAAGAAAATCGGTTAAGATTTAGCTATAGCTCCCATATATATGTTTCGTCCGATTTAGCCTTTTAGTCCTATAACAGCTGTATTTTACATCCAATCGTTTTGAAATTTAGAATGGTAGAGTTTCTTGATCCATGAACCAACATTGCCGAATTTGAAGAAAATCGGAAGATTTAGCTATAGCTCCCATATATATGTTTCATCCGATTTGGCTCTTTAGATCCAATCGTTTTTATACCCTACACCACATTATTTAAGTATAAAATGTCCCAAAAGCAAATGTATGTAAACAATTTATACATGAATTACAAAATTTATATATCAGAGTTATTCAATATTACGAGAGTGGTGTAGGGTATTATAAAGTCGGCACCGCCCCATGCTAAATTTCAAAACGATTGGTTGTAAACTACAGCTTCTATAGGGCTAAAGGTCCAATCGGCAGAAAATATGGGAGCTATACCTAAATCTGGACCGATTTTTTTCAAATTCGGCAATGTTGGTCCATGGATCAATAAACTCTACCATGATAAATTTCAAAACAATAGGATGTAAAATCCAGCTTCTATAGGGCAAAAGGGCCAAATCGGACAAAACATGTATATGGGAGCTATAGCTAAATCTTTACCGATTTTCTACCGGAGTCTGAAAAGATGTCTTTTAAATTCGGCAATGTTGACCCATAGGTAAATTAACTCTATCAGGCTTAATTGCAAAACAATTGCCTGTAAAATACCGTTTCTATAGTGCTAATGGGCCAACTCGAATGAAATATATATAGCTTAATCTGAAACGATTTCCATTAGATGTAAACTACAGCGTTTATAGGTCTAATTGGCCAAATCGGACGAAACACATACATATATAAGACTATATCTAAATCTGAACCGATTTCCTTCAAATTGAGCAATCTTGGTCCATTGATCAAGAAACTCTACCATTCTAAATTTCAGAACAATTGGATGTAAAATACAGCTTATAAAGGGCTATAGGATCAAATCGGACGAAACATATACATGGGAGCTATATCTAAATCTAAACCGATTTTCTTCAAATTCAATAGGCTTCTTTTCAGGTACTAACTGCTAAATTTCAGCACGATCGGAGAAAATTGCGACCTGTACTCAACAAGCATTGTTTTATCGTTAGCCACTTCATGAGAAATGGAAATACCAATTGGGCGGAATTGATAGATAATGGCGTTTTTGAGATGCGATGTAACTTTCGGACGGTTAAAATTTTATGGCAAAGTGGATCCTCCTAAAACCATCCCATTTTATATTTAGACACAATTCAATGACCATTGCTGTTTATATACACATACTAAATATACATATTATACATATGTGTCAGTGTGTCAATACTCAATTTCTAGGTATTTGTATAGATAGCCTTTTATCCTTTACAATGAATTCGTAATGAATGAATAAATCATTGTGTGAAATTGTAATTTATGCAAATGTCACTAATTACATGCAATTATAAGAGCAGAGACAGTTACTTACTGTCCTCTTCGAAACGGATAATTTATATTTTTTATATTTTAAGCCCCTCGTAAGTTTTGCTGTTATCGAATTCTAAAAACTCTGCTGCACTACCGAAAATGTTTAATTGTCAAAAAACTATTCACCCAATAACAATAAAGTTTTTTACAAATTGTCCCGCTTAGAGAAGGCAAACACAAATATAATAACAAGGCATTCCTTCCGGACGAAACGACAAAATGTGTCAGGTACGAACGAATAGGAATGAACTGTCACACTCGAAAATTGTTTGAACTTATTTTGCACTTGTCGATTAATATTTATTTTTTATTTTTAAAAATTACAAAAAATGTGGGAAAATCTGTCTGAAAATACGCGAAAACCCTTACTCGTTAAAATCCTATTCGTGCGTACCTGACACTTACTCGCTCGGGGATAACTTATCTTCTAAATTTATAATTTTTGGTTTATCGGAAAATAATTTACAAATGTTAAACAAAAATAATATATTCATTTCAACTGTTATTGTTTACTAATTAATTCAAATGTTTGCATTTTAGTCTAAATTGTTTACACACGAAATTGTTATGTTTCATTTAGGCCAACTTTCGTTATCCAAATAGGCCAATAACCGCAGTATCCGTGTCTGTATATGTTTGCATTTATATTAATTTTGTGCATGCATGTGTGTGTGTCTGTTTCTGTGTGTGCATTAGTTGGTTGTTTATATAAATATCAATTACGCTTTGTATGACTATGAATCTAAATACTCAAATATGGATATTTTAGATATTTTCGAATGCATTTGATTGCTCTGCAATTATAGATTTGTATTTTGGCAATTTAAAAGTAGATTTCAATGAAACTGCATCCAAATCCAAATCCTTTAATTATGTAGTATACTTATACTCGTACAGTTAATTGCAGAGTAGATAGTATTTGATATCTGACAAAAAATACATACTCGTACAAGGGAATTTTTGATTAATTTTGAACAGATTGAGTTTTTCACAATATGCATATGCCAATCAAATTGCTATGATCTGCTTTGATTAAAATTGAATTGAAAATATATATATTCACGAGCTCTCGCACTGTGGGGCAGATAGCGACAATATAATCAGAAACAGATCCTGTGTATCCGTGGTGATGTAAAGGTTTCAAAAAATGCATACTTAAACCATTCTTTTGGAAAGGAACTATAAAAATGAACTAAAAACATTGTCCAACAAATCAAGACTTTTTGGTTGGAAAAAAATATCGACCCCATAATTCTGAAAGGGAGCAATATACTAAATGAAAAAATGCTCTAAGTTAATGTCTGAGAGATTTCATTTTATCAGAGTTATACAGTGGAATTTTATGAGGATCATTTTGTGGAAGACCTTAACCCTCTAGCACCCTTCGTAATGAGGCAATGTGGCCCTTTTTTCGAAAAAAAAAACAAAAAAAGCCATTTCAAAAAGGATATTTAAGGATTGAAATATTCTACGAAAATTTTTGTGGGGGTCGCCAAAGACACCAAAGTTGAAAATATATAAGTAGGTCTTTACGCTTAATTAGCAAAATTGCACGCCAACTTATACAAAAAATAAGTGAGTGTTAAGTAGAATATTTTTGTAGAATAAACTTATTGTCCAGCTGGCCCAAGATTTTTTTACAGGTGGTCAAAGTTATCATTTCTTGGTCAAAGGGAGCCTTATGCTAAATGAAAAAAATGCTGTATCTTAATGTCGGAAAGGTATCTTATTGTCAGAGTTATATAGTGGAATTGTATGAGGATAATTTTTGTGGAAGACCATAATTTTTGACCCATTCTTGGGTCAATTTGGCCCTTTTTTTTTTCAAAAAAATAAAAAAAGTCTTTTCAAAAAGGAATTTAAGGATTAAAATATTATACGAAAATGTTTGCCGGAAAATTTCAGAGGTCGTCGCAAAGAACACCAAAGTCGTAAATATAGTCCTTTACACCTAATTAAAATTACACGCCAACTTATACATAAAATACTTTAAAGTAAATTTAAAGTTGAGGTTGTCGCGTCATTCATTACACTGCGCGGGAAAGTTATATCGTTCAAAAAAAGTTATACGTGGCATATTGATTTGGAGTTAGAAAGTATTAAAATTGGGGAATTTGTCATGTTATCCAAAAAATCAAATTTTTGGGGATTTTCAAAATTATTTTGGAAATTGCTGGATTGACTTTTGGAAATATAATGATTCGGGAAATACATTCGATTTGTGATATCAAGACCTACAAACTACAAAATATTTCATTTATTTCATTTTTAAAAATTGTATGTCGTTTTTACATTTCTGTCTACATTTGAAAAGTGATTT
Organism: Eudasyphora cyanicolor; assembly: GCA_963930755.1. Classification (NCBI taxonomy): domain Eukaryota; kingdom Metazoa; phylum Arthropoda; class Insecta; order Diptera; family Muscidae; genus Eudasyphora; species Eudasyphora cyanicolor. The sequence goes on along the minus strand of OZ005737.1, from coordinate 229,141,880 downwards.
TTCCCTGACCTTGTCCAAGAATTTGCTAAATATCAGTGCAAAATATAAACCAATTTCTCCCACATCAATTTCTCTAAATTGACAAAAAAAATTTCTATATAATGGAAAAAAAATTGCAGTCAAAAGTGCCCACTTATACAAAAGTTATGGACTATATGAACTATAATGATTTGAGAATTACATTTGATTTGTGATATCAAGACCTACAAACTACAAAATATTTCATTCATTTCATTTTTAAAAATTTTAAGTCGTTTCTACATTTCTGTTTACATTTGAAAAGTGATTTTTCCACCTTTTTCCTGACCTTAAATAAAATAAACCGATATAAACCGATTTCTCCCACATCAATTTCTCTAAACTGACAACAAAATTGTCTATGTAATGCAAAAAAATTTCAGTCAAATGTGCCCACTTATACAAAAGTTATGGCCATATCAATTTATATTTTCAAAATATAGGCAATTTTTGTATTTTATTGCGGAAAGCTATATGTAGTATTTTGGAAATACAGAGAAATTTAAAAAAAAGAAAGTATATATTTATACTCATCAAAAAGGACACTTTCTGGAGAATATTTCCGAGAAAAGAACGAGTCAAAAATTTGTATTAATAGTGTTGTCACGCTTCTCCAAATTACACAATTTTTTACGAAAATTTCAAAAGATGGCTACATTTTCGACAATCGCAAAGCTTGGATATGAGAACCTTTACCATTTTTATATGTAGTAATGTGTTATACGATAAACTGCAAAAGGATTTTTGAGTCCTGCTTTTAGTATAACAGATTTTGGGGAAAAACCAAAAAATTCCCTTTTTTAGGTGGTTTTCGAATTTATTTTCGGAATTTTGGGATTTATATTTACAAATATAATAACATTTAATTAGCCTCTATTTCTGGTGTCAAGGCGTATCGAAAATACGACACACACTTTTTTCCTTCAAAATGAGAAAAAATCTATTTTTTTTGAAAATATAGCTTCAAGATATCGAACCATTTTTTTTTATTTATATAGGAACTTTTGTTGCCAATCTATACGTGTTTAAGCGGATAAAATTGGTGCATATACTGCTTCGATATCTACAAAATACTAGCACAGGGTCGGGGAAAAATTTATCGGTTGTCTGGTTAAGAAACGGCAGAATTATTACCCTTTTTTTTGAAATTCCTCCCACTGTGCGTCGTTAGGATGTTTTCAAAGAGTGTTTGGCGATTCGTAACCATAGATAAGAGCAACACGTATCCACAGAATGCGAAGACAGTTCCATCTGCGGGAAAAGTCATGCCATCCTTTTTTTTTGGGATGCACGTGGGATATTTTTTATTGATTATCTTCAACAAGGAAAAACAATCGAAGCCGAGTATTAGTTTACTCATTTGGCGAAAAAGAATGTATTTTTTCATCAGGACAATGCACCATATCTATCTATGATTTGTATAGAGGTCGCTCTTATAAATCTTCGTCAAGCCGTATATGCCATACTTTCTGAACAATTTTGCTGCAAATTTGCCGTATTCGTTTTGTTTTAATAATTTGTTAAAACAAAAAAGAACAATATCGTTCCATGACCTGCTTTATTTTCAAATATTCTTCCGGTTTGCTCTTTAATGCCAAATCTTCAGTAAGATTCTGCCGCTTTCCGATTAAACGAAATTTTAATTTTTGTAAAAACCGGGATTCGGTTACTATTTTTGGCCAAAAACGACTAGCCGGTTTTTAGATATAATGCGAAAATGTTTAAATTTTCATTGAAATGTCGTTATAAAACAAATAATAATTCATTGGTATCAAAAATGTAAAATTCTTTAAAAGAGATATTTAATTTGTAAAAACCACACTGTGGTACTGGGTATTATAAGTTTGTTTCATGGCACATGTTTGTATTAGCTGAAAGTACTATAGCTAGACCCACCTTAAAGTATACCGATCGACTCAGAATCACTAGCTGAGTCGATTTAACAATGTATGTCCGTCTGTCTGTCCATCTTAAGTTGTTCGTCTACTACAACTTATCGTTCTGAAAATTCGCAGTTTGGAGTCTTTCGCAGCTGGAAAGAACCCTATTAAATTTTGTTGAAATCGGTTCAGATTTAGATTTAGATATATCTCCCATATATATGTTTCGTCCGATTTGGCTCTTTAGTCCTGCAGAAACTGTATTTTACATCCAATCGTTTTGAAATTTAGAATGGTAGAGTTCCTTGATCCAAAGACCAACATTGCCGAATTTAAAGAAAATCGGTTAAGATTTAGCTAGAGCTCCCATATATAAGTTTCGTCCGATTTGGCCTTTTTCCCTGTAGAAGCTTTATTTTATATCCAATTGTTTTGAAATTTAGCATTCTAGAGTTTATTGATCCTTGGACCAATATTGCCGAGTTTAAAGAAAATCGGTTCAGATTTAGTTATAGCTCCCATATATATGTATTAGGCCGGGTCGATTTGGAGGCAAAAAAAGTCGCCATTGCTCAGTGAAAATCGTATTCTAGGGATCAAAATAAGAAACTTTGCCGAAGGAACCATACCTCTAAAACGAATTCTGATGTCCCGGAATTTGGGTCGAACTTTTGGGTAGGAGCAAATTTTGAAAAATCCCACTTTGACCCATTTAGAGTGCTCCAATCGAGTCCAAATCCTTCGATTTAATACGATTTTCACTGAGCACTTCACTGAGTGGGGATCGGTCATACATTTGGACTCGATTGGAGCACTCTAAATGGGTCAAAGTGGGATTTTTTCCGGGACATCAGAATTCATTTTAGAGGTATGGTTCCTTCGCAAAGTTTCTTATTTTGATCCCTAGAATACGATTTTCACTGAGCAATGGGCGATTTTTATATCGACCCGCCCTAATATGTATGTTTCGTCCGATTTGGCACTTTAGCGGTTAATATTTAGCTATAGCTCCCATAAACATATATGTTTCTTCGATTTGGCCTTTTGCCCTATAGAAGCTGTATTTTGTATTCAATTGTTTTGAAATTTAGCATTCTAGAGTTTATTGATCCATGGACCAACATTGCCGAGTTTGAAGAAAATCGGTTCAGATTTTGTTATAGCTCCCATAAGTATGTTTCGTCCGATTTGGCTACAGATTTAGAGGAGACGTAACAAATGTAAATTGTGTAAACAAATTTTAGTTGAAGTATAGACTTGATATTTCATTGTTATCCAATCTTACTACAGTGGTGTAGGGTATTATATAGTCGGCACCGCCCGACGGTAGCCTTTCCTTACTGGTTTTCTTAGCAATGATACTGTTTGTTCTTGAAATCTTTATAATAATTGAGGATGATACAACTCTGAAATTTTTGCTCCAAAACTTATAAAGATTTGTTAAATTTTTTATATACATTCGGTATCTTTTTATGCCGTAGATACGTTCCTCAGATATCCTTATAAAAAGCAGCCAAATTTCACACAAAAACCAGGGATATGTTCCAAAATGTCAAGAACAATCTTTAGAAAAATCTGAATAAAGTCAATATTCTGGCATTGAATTTAAAAAACATATGTTATTATAACAAAAATAGTTTTCTCGTTTTTATAAACATATATTGCTCTGTGCTTCAGTGAAAAACTTTACTAATTCCGCAAAAATTTAATTTTAAAAACCGCATAAATTCAAATATTCGTAAAAAAGAACCAAAAAGTACATTCATCCTATTCATGTAGAGCTATAGATTTATAGAACTAATTTTCAACGTTAAAATGTATTTTACGACTGATAATCTAAATTGTCTATTATCTAGTGTGCAAATGCAATTTATTTAATTAAAAAATTGGGCATCAAATTTTAATAATTTTAGCAATGATTTGTATTGCTTTTTGTTTATAATATCTTTTAATTTTAATTCATTGAAGTTCTTTTTATTTTGGTACGGTTTTGTTCCTTCCGTTGTAAAATTTCAACGTATTGAACCTCCATCTATAAGTTATAAAGAATGGTTTCCCGAGGCAAATGTGAAGTAAACATTGCATTGGACACTGTTTAATTACATGACCTATGTACATTGATCAGTTTTGGAAATGAAGACATTTTCAAATAAAAAATTATATCAATACAATAATTTTGATATAAATAATATATTAAAAAACCGGTTAACCGACAGGAAATATCCGGCTTTCTCGGTTAACCGAAAATGAAATTTTGTATAAAACCGGATAACCGGTCCCGGTTTTGAACACTCTAGCCGTAGACAAACAAGATAGACGTTCCAAATTTGATTGTGATCAGACATTAATACATGGACAGACAGTTATTCTACAGGGTGGAGCTCGGTAATTTGCTTATTTGGGAATGAAATAAAAAAGTTTTGAACCTTAGAAAAAATTATTTTATATTTCAATTATATGGAACAGTAGGAAGTTTTTAAATTACATCTGGCAAATGTCGACCTTCGTTATCCACACACTGCTGCATACGTTTTCTGAAGTTTTCATGAACTCTAACAAGCATGTCGACAGGTATTCTGCCAATTTCAGCCTCAATATTGTTAATTAGGTCTTCCAAGATGTTGGGACGGTTGATGCCGGTCGCAATTTTGCTCTAATAACTATGAAATTTTGCAAGCACTCTCTATTAAAGCAATGCCTGTTAATTTGGTGGAAATAAGTTTAGATTTAGATGTAGTCCTCATATATATGTATGAAACAAAAATTTCAATAAATCTATACACGCTGAAAAAAATCGCTTCTGTAGTATATTGTCCCAAATATATTCTTCTTGAAACATATATATGTTTACTAAACATACATAACATTAATAACATACCAAACATACATCAACATTGTTTAGGTTACTCTCTAAATATATAATATTTGGCACAAAAAAAATATTTTATATTTGGAGAATGTGGTTCTTAACAAATACAATTTTTTTCCATCCTAATATAATTTAATTTGGGACTAATATTTCCGAAACAAAGATTTATTTACATCTAAGTATTCAGAAAATATATTGATACCTTAATTGTTTTACGTTTTTCAGCAATTCAAAGATTATTATTTAGAATTGTTTTTTAATGCTTGAAATTAAAAATTAATACTTTAAAACATTCGTTAATGCTATATTTTTAAGTGGAAGGTTTATTTCGAATCCTAGGAAAAATTTAATACGAAAAATTCTAAAAGGTTTGGAAAATCACTTTAAAAAAATTATACTTGGAGAAATTCCTAAATAATAATTTTATTTGTATTCAAACACATATTTTATTTCAGAAAAATAGTTTGCTAATATATCTAGTTCTAACATATTTACATATGCGCTCCAAATAAATTTTATTGAATTTCAAATAAAATGTATTAGTTAATATAATACTCAAAAATGTCTGTTCCAAATATATATTTTACAAATTCAATCATACCAAAAATGACGATTTGCCCCTTGTACGAAATTCAACACATATTAGTTTCTTAAAACATACTGAAATACCAAATTAAAAATAATCAGTTCAAATATTGATGTATCCTCCATATGTATATTCATTCCGAATTGGCAGTAAATTGGTTCGTATTTAGATATAGCTCCCGTATATACGTTCCGTCCGATTTGGTGTCTAGAAACAGAATTTTACGTCCGACTATTATGAAATGTACTTGAGAAGAGTTTCTTGATCCAATGAAGAAAATTGCTGAATATGAAGAAGATAGGTCAAGATTTATATATAAAGGGTTTTTCAACAGGGACTCTACAAAAGTAGACCGACAGGGACAGCAAACGACGCCATATTTTTTGCCGCTCTTTTGACATTTCTCTGCAGGAAGGTTTGCCATTTCATTATGGAAATATATACGAACCAACAACGAGTCGAAATTATTAAAATTTACTACCGAAATTCGGAGTCAGTGGCCTCAACGTTAAGAGCGCGAAAAATCATCTTCAGAGATGAGGCTCATTTCTGGCTGAATTGCTTCGTCAATAAACAAAATATGCTTTATTGGTCAGACAGCAATCCACACGTACTCCATGAGTCATCATTGCATCCCGAAAAAATTACGGTTTGGTGCGGTTTATGGGCCGCCGTCGTCATTGGGCCGTACTTCTTCCGTGATGATCAAGACCGGCACGTTACTGTGAATGGGAATCGCTACCGTTCAATGATAACCTAATATTTTTGGCCCCAATTGGATGATATGGACTTGGAGGACATGTGGTTCCAACAGGACGGCGCCACAAGCCACACAGCGAATGCCACAATCAATTTATTGGAAACCAAGTTTGGAGAACGTGTTATCTCACGAAATGGTCCAGTCGATTGGCCGCCTCGGTCGTGCGATTTGACGCCGTTAGACTATTTCCTGTGGGGCTACGTCAAGTCTATGGTCTATGCCAACAAGCCAGCGACGATTGATGAACTTCGTACGAATATCGAACGTGAAATTTATGCTTGAAAACCATCGAAAATTGGTTCAGCGTCTGGACTTCTGCAAGCGTGCCCGTGGTGGCCATGCAAAAGAAATCGAGTTCCAAGAAGAATAAGAATAAAGAATTTCATTGATATACAAAACCGTTTTTGTTTTATTTAAAAAAACTTTTGTAGCGCTCTTATTGACAGAGCCGATACGTACGTACATTCGGATTTCCCTATTTAAATTGGTTAAACTCGGTTCAGCCCAATTCGTTGAAATTTGAGAAATCAAATCGGGGAGATGCCATATATGGGGGCTATATCCAAAATTGGACATATAAGAAGTATATGTACCAAATTTCGGCCACCTAGCTCAAGTATTATAGATTGAAGCGTGATTACAACAGACGGACGGACGGACTGGTGGACTTGGCTACATCGTCTTTGAATTTTACGACGATTAATAACATATATACTTTATGGCGTCTCAGATTAATATTTATGTAGTGGTGTTACAAACGGAGTGACAAAATGAATATAAACCCGCATCCTATGGTGGAGTGTATAAAAAGTGTATTTTAAATAAAGTCGTTATGTTATTTCGCACCGATGGGTTTCCTGATTCAGGAGCGAATACTGCAGAATTTGAATAAATAAGTTCAGATTTAGATAAAGCTCCCATGTGCTTACACTGTTCTGTCAGGTTCGTGTAGGGTATCATAGAGTCGGCTCCGCCCAATTTTATTCTTTCCTTATAGGGGTTCTCTTTAAAAATCTTCGCATTGATGATAAATCATATCATATCAGATTCTCTTTTTATTTCCAATTCAATTGAAATCTATCATGTATAGTATCACTTAAGTTCATTTTCATATTGTTTCAAATGTAAATTTTATACAATTTGTAATTTAATTTAATTGAGCCGAAAGCTAGAACTACAATAAGAAAAAATAGTCATCAATTTTATTTCAAAAGTTTTTTTTATAAAATAATTCAAAATTTAAACTTAAATAACTATGATAAATGTACTTCAAATAATTTTTAATTATGTTGCGATAAGTTGTGAAAACTCCAATATGAAATATAGCCTAAACCGTATTGAGCAAAAATTGCAGGAAAAAAGACGAGAAAACAAAAAGAGCTCGTTACATACGTGTATAAAACAATATCGATTTTATTTTTATTCACATCATGCAAATAAATAACCATAATTCGTTTGTTTGCATTTTTTTTGTTCCGGAGCCATGATTTATGCATTCACATCGAATGACCCCAACATAAATGCAATATCCAACAATACGTGTGTACGAGCATTTCATGTATGTATGGATATATATATATGTATTTAAGTGTATAAGAATCCATAAGCCAAATGTGGCAAATGTTGCGTGTACTTACATGACATGGCAGAGGGAATTTCTCATGAACTTTGCAACCCCAATCAGCACTACATTATGCATTTTTACATATTTAAACTTTATTCGACCGGCATTAGGATTGCTCAGCAAAACTATGGCCGTGGTTTGGATTTATGGATTCAGTTTGAAAACAAACAAACAGACACAGATTGGTGGAGTTGTTAGCATAGCTATATACTTATACTATTCGTGTAGTTCTATAAAAAGTCGACCACAAGAGGAAAGTCTCGTTTTGATATATGACTTGTTTACAGATGCAAAATTATATCTTTGTGAATTTGTGTTAACATTGTTTGAAAAATCTACATTCACATTTGCGTACGATGTTGGTGCATTGAGAATACTTTAAATCAAAACCACAATAATATTGGTTTTCTTTCTTTTTATTCGTAAAAAACATACACATTTTTTTTTGCAAATCAAAAACATATTCATATCAATTATTGGAAGAAAGAAATACAAGGATAAGAAATTCCAGGAAACAAATTATTAACATGTATAGGGATGTCAATTCGAAAAAAGCTGTAATCGATTTTTTTCAATATTCAGATATCATATAAAATGGAAGAAAATTTCGGTTGACTAAACCGTTTATGGTATACTCTCACAAAAAACCTTCCCAACACCATATATATAGGCAGCAAAAATTTCAGCAAAGCACTTCATTTCCACCTATCTAAACCCCACTGTTAGTATTGGATGGCACTTCTGAACGATAACAGTACCAGAGCTCAATTTCAGGTCTTTCTATTAAACTCTCTTTGCGTCGCATTCCTACTCTCCGAGCTGAGGGGGAACCATGACCATTTACCACATGCGAAGTTACCGATGTCATCAAACACGTAAAGTAATCAAAGATGCTAACCCCAGGTGGAATATCGATGTTGATGCAGATGGATTTACCGGGAGTCGAGTATCAGACAAAACTGCTGAATTTGTCATTGGTCACCCTTAAAGTCACCAACGCCTGGAAAATGGGCAGAGTGGTCCCGCTACTAAAACTTGGGAAAACGCGGGTAAAGAAATATCTTGCAGGTCGATTTCCCTGCTCTCTCCAATTTCGAATAGACGCTTCTCCTCACTAGCCTTTTAGGACATTTTCCCTCTGCATATCATCAAAATGGTTTCTGCAAGCAGCGATACAGTACGAATATCAGTCGTGGTATCAACCAGAACAAGCCTTGTGACAGGAAGGTCCACGTGGCACATTATCTTTCGAAGGCATTCGCTGGTCGAACTGCCACATTGTTGAAGGACATCGCAACACATGCCCGAGACATAACACTTATTTTTTTATATTTACATTGAGGCATTCTATTCCACAAAATCGAAACCATCTAATTTTAGTGCATGAATAAAGCATCAAAATTCAACAAGTCTTCGTTGCAAAATCAACCCCAACTGGAGATGTTTTAAGCACTCACAGGCTTCACTTTCTCCATCCTCCAGCCAAGTTTGAAACGTTGGATCATATGCTTATGTCCGGGACCCAAAAACTTTTTTTGTTCAGATTGAGGCATACTATTGCATAAAATCACAACCAACTAATTTAAATGCCTTAGTTTATTCTAAAAATCAGCAAGGTTTCGTCTCAAAATCAACCCCAACTGAGGATGATTTCAAGCACTCACAGGGGACGACTTTCTATTGTAAGTCCACCGCAATATTGTTAACAAGTTAAACAGCATTAGCATTTATGTTAGTTTAGATTACGCTGAAATGGACGGCCGCCCGTAGAAATATAGAACTGACGATTTCACTCGGGCTGATAACACGGCCCCTTGTGGTTCCCTTAGATAAAAGTGAAGGAGAAAAGATTAGAGGGGGGCTGTATTAGAAAAAAAATACGAGGAGGAGTATTTTTAGTAGCACAGTGTTATTAGATGTTCTTTGTGACTTTTATGAACCAGAGATATTTTTTGATGAATTTGACGTGGGGTTTGATCTACTTGGTCAATGAAGTCTTCAAAGAGTCTGTGCCCTAAATAGGCTAGACGATAAACTTGCAGTCTTCTACATGTGCATAGCAAAAGCTTCACTGACCTCTCATCTTATTCATCTAAGTAGGTTCTCAAGAAGTTCTCGTACGGAAGCTTCATGCGTGCAGCCATGTGGCCAATCGCGCTGTTCCTAGTGGTGACTCCCGTGACAATACTTAGTGTGTTCTTTCGTAGGAAGAGCAGGCATTTGGTACATATCGCAATCGAGCTGTCCACCAGATATGTACAGTCTCCCACCTGGATCTGGTTAATGCAGCTTACAGTTCATCGATTTGTTTTTTAAGTTCCACGAACGGAATTTGCACATCCATGGTCGTGGTTTCTTCTTGAGCACCGGATCCAGTACTGACATATTCGCCCGCTAATTCGTCGCCTTGTATGTAGCTATGTCCTGGTACTCAACAGAGCATGATTTCGCGCTCTTGAATTTCGGTTAATGATGAAAAGCAGTCCACTTTTGTGAACGAGGGACCAAAGTGCTACGGGTTAAAAGTGTAACATATCGAAGAAGTGACTTTCGATCTCAAGTTTGAGCAATGTCCGTCCGTTTGTCTGCTTGGTGCGAACGATAACTCTCGAAGGAATAACCGACTGATTTCAAACTTAGTATGTGGATTATTGTTTTCAATCTCAGTTTATGTTTGAAGATGGGTCATATTGGTCCACTTCTTCGAGTACCTCCCCAACAAAGGTTTAAAATTAAGTGAAGTATTGATTAAATAATAACTTCTGAAATTCCAGTGATAGTCATTTGGTTGTGGGTCTTGGGCTTCATCACAGAAATTTGTTGAAGTGTGATTTTTTTTGCAATCTTATTTGTTCGTACTGCAACTCCTAACATGTCTATGTAACTATAAATGTTTTGATTTATTACAGCTCACAAATTTGTTCTAACAAATCTTGTTTAAATCGTAAATATGATGTGGTTGGAAGACAACACAATTCCAAATAAATGTACATGGTATAACTTGTATCCTTCACAAATGTAAACAAAATGTAAATTTAGTTAAATTTAATTTTTTACAGATAAATTTTTTCATTGAATACAAAAATAAATTGGTTGTAGCTATTCTTCAAGTCTATTGAGCTAATATCATAATAAAATTCTCAAAAATAATTTACATACAAATGTATGTTTGTTTTTTGCTAATTTTTACATTTTAAAACAAGAATGAGAATAAAAACTGTAGAGATGACTTAAATTCGGAAAGAACCGACGATATAATTCCATACACCAAATCTTGGCAGATTATTCTTGTTGATCTAGATCTTAAACGACTACTTTAAAACTCGTAGTATTCTTTCATGGATCGACTTCCAACTCCCTTCCAAAATTCATAAAATTCGGATCGAAATTGTGGCTTCTATTAATATGCAAAATAAGGAGAAACATATACGGTGGTAGAAAATATAATAGAAACAAACTTATAATTCTTTTCGATTTAAATTTTTCTAGAAATAAATCTGCTAATTTTCGTGTGGAAAATATAATGGAAACAAATAAATTTTGTGAGTTCAGAAGGCCATTAAACAACTTATAACAATATTATTGAATACAGTTTAGTTCCGAATAACATTAAAGATATAAAATAACTATTTGCCACAGCGGTTTGACCAGAAATCAATTAGAATCAAAGCTGCAATGAGACGAAGAAATCATTATATTAAATTGGAGCAGAAAGTTATAAAAACTTCACGAGAAGATAGAAAACGATGTACGAAATTGGTAAAATAATGCAATGCTCTAAGAAAAAGGATTTTGATACAATTCCTGCTGAAAAAATGTCACAGGTATTGTTGCTAAGCTTTTCAAATTTACAGCATTTTTTACACAAATTTTCAAAGTAAGCCATATTTTCTTTAATCGCAAATCTAGAATATGGAAACCTTTATTATTTTCATATGTGGTAAGGTGTAGCACGTTAAACTGCAGAGTAATTTTGAGCCCGACTTTTAGTACAATAAATATAAGGGAAACCCCAAAAAAATGTAATTTTTAAAAATTTTCGAAGTTATTTTGGGTATTGTGGGATTGACTTCAAGACCTACAAATTACAAAATAGTTCATTGAAATATGTTAATTTGTTAATATTTTTTGGCGTTATTAAATTTTTGTCAAAATTTGAAAATTGATTTTTTCCTGGCCTTGTCCTAGCATTTACTTAATATCAGTGCAGAATATAAACCGGTTGTAATTTTTTCAGAATTGACAACAAAATTTGCTATACGATCAGATATATTTTCAAAAACTATGTTTTTATACCCTCACTTTAGTGTGACGAGGGTATATATCATTTGCTACAGAAAAAAGTGTAACACATCGAAGGAGTGATCTAAGACCCTAAGTATGTTCGGAGGAAATCCGTTTTGGGTCATTTTAAGTCGAATGAGCAATGTCCGTCCGTCTGTCTGTCTGTCTGTCTGTCTGTCTGTCTGTCTGTCTGTGTGTCTGCTGGCTGGTGCGCACGATAACTCTCGAAAGGAGTAACCGATTGACTTCAAATTTGGTATGTGGTAATATTTTGATCTATCTCCGGATGAGTTCGAAGATGGGCCATATTGGTCTACTCCTTCTGGTACCTCCCACACAAAGGGTTAAAATTTAGTGAAATACTGATTCTTTAATAACTTCTATACTACTTACTCGAATCTTTTGAAATTCTGCACATAATATTAGTATATTAGTCGCTATTAACTCGAGAAAAATTGGTGAAGTTGGCATGCCCCTTGTGGTACCTCCCACACAAATGGACCATTTTGCATCAAAATTTAACTGCTTATAACTTTAACACAAGTGCATAAAAATGCTTGAAATTTTCTACAGTATAATGTTTTTGTAGCGCCTATAGTCCGGTAAAAAATGGGCATTATTGTACAGCCCCTTTTGGTACCTCCCACACAAATGGACCATTTCGTACCAAAAGTAAACGGCTTGTAACTTTAATACCAGTGCATACAAATACGTGAAATTTTGTACAGTGTAATGCTGTTATAGTGCCTATAGTCCTGTAAAAAGTGGGCGTTATCACCCCGCCCCTTTTTGTACCTCCCACACAAAATGACCAAATCATACCAAAATTACATAGCTCGTAACTTTAATATACCAGTGCACATAAACGCTTATAGTTCAGCACAATGCAATGTATTTACCGAAAAATACGTGTTTTTGGAAAACCCCTTCTGGTACCTCCCACACAAATTGACAGATTTATTGGTGTAATGTTATATATTACATTACTCACAAAGTGAGGGTATACCTTAGTCGGTTTACCCGACTGAAACTTTCTTACTTGTTTTATTTCGAATATGTATACATATGTAGTATTTTAGAGATATACAGGAAATTATAAAATAAATGCATAAGATATTTATATTCGTCTTATAGGAAACTTCCATTAGAATGTTTTCGATAACATTTTTTTTTAAATTGGCCGATTTTTCGGCAAACGCAAAGCTGTAATATAAAAATCTTAAGCATTTTTATATGTATTAATGTGTTACACGGTAAACTACAAAATTAATTTTGAGCCTGGCTTTTTGTATAAAAGATTTTGGGGGAAAACTAAAAATTCCGTTCTTGGATTTTCTAATTCATTTTGGGAATTACATTTACAAATATAATAATATTAGAATTAGTCACTACTTCTGGTGTGAAGGCGTACAAATTGCAAAAATAATATTTGAAATTTTAATTATTTTATGCATTTAAAAAGTTTCCGTCTGCGTTTGAAATTTTGTTTTTGTTTTTTCCCGATATTTACTACGAATCGGCATATCGTCATCAGAAACGAGAAAGGGCCTATCATCATATTTGAAAATTCTACTTGAGAAGCAAAAAACTAAATAAAATGAAAAATGTTGTCGTTAGAAAAATGGGGTTTTCAGGATAATACATACCAAACCATAATGATGCATATATAAATTCACACAGAAATGATTTATAACTTGAGGACGACATAGGTTCAACAGTAACTTTATAATAACTAGAAATCTTCACCAAATAACAAAGAAAAAAGTATTTGAAAAAAAAAAATCAACAAACAAAATATAATTGAAAACACATACAAATATTTTTTCTTTGTAATTTGGTGAAGATTTTCAGTTATTATAATGTAACTTCTGAACCTATGTCGTCCCCACTCCAAAATTTACACCATCGGTAGAGTACATATGGACCATTTTTTATAAAAAATTTAAGGAAAAAAAAAGAAAGATTCTGAGATATCGCAATTTATATTTTTGTTTCCGCGAAAAGTGACTGAAAAAAAATTTAAAAATAAAATTAGTATTTTTTATGAAAAGTACGCGGAAAATGCCTTAGGAAACGATATTTTCTATTTTCAATGTCTTAGCCTTGTAGCATTAAAATTAACTTGAAAATCCCATTACAGAGGCAAAAAATCGTCAAATTTTCATTTAATTGTTTTCATATTGTGGATCATTACTCCCACATACTAGGGTAACATCTGAGGATTTGAGAAAGATCTTATCTTTGGCCTGTGACACTTGAGAAAGACCTACCCATATGTAGCTATATCTAAATCTGAACCGATTATCCCCGATTCAAGCAGTATTAGTTCCTAAATTAAGAAACTTCTTTCTGTCAAATGTTGCAATGATCGAAAGTAAAGTACAACTTGTATAGAGCTTTGATGTCAAATCTGGGGAACACATACATATATAGGGGATATATTCATTCATGTAATAAGAAAACTATCTATTCCGAATTTCGTACTGATCGGATATAAAATACAGTTTCTACAGCGCTTACATGTCAAATCGGGAGTAACATATGTATATATGGGGGCTATATCTAAATCTGAAACGATTTTTCTCAAATTTAGCGTTATCGCTAAGTGTGTCAAGATACACCTTTGTGTCAATTTTTATTCAGATCGGTTAAAAAATGTTGCTTATATCGGGTTTTCCTATAGAGACATAACAATTTCGTATCCAATGCAACCTCAAATATCCAATGCGAAATTGCCAACGTTCCGGTCGAAATGTGGGCAAGAGTGGTGGACAATTGGGTCCAAAGAATAAATCGCTGTAGACGGGCTCGTGGTGCTCATATCGTCGCTTGGATGACCAACTGCAGTAACTGACATTTTCAAAATTGTTCAGGAGAGCAGTTTTTCTGTTTTTGAGACAATGTTCCTTCTTCCCCACGGCGTAATATTTATTATATTTCCAGTATACTTTTCTCATTGTGTACTTAACACCATCTTTTTCAATATTATTAACAAAAAAATAAAAAAAATTAATTATAATGCATGTTTTTCATAAACAATGCAGATACGTCACTTTGAGGGAAAAAAATTATACTTAATGTCAGTTACGACTGATCACCGCCCAGCCCAAACGGCTAAAGCTAGACTCATGAAATTTGGTAGGATGGTAGTCCTTGCTATATAGACGTGCAATATGGAAGGGTTTTTCGAAATTTTGGGCGCACAATGGGTCAAAAAAGAAAAAAATATTGTATCACAGCCAAATCCAAACGGCTGGAGCTAGAATTGCAACATTTCGTGTGAGGGTAGCGCATAGGGCAAAGATTCGGTATGAATCAAATTTTTTGAAAATAAAGAATTTACGCGCACATTGGGACAAAAAGGGATAAATATGGCACCAAAGCCAAGTCCAAATGGCAAGAGCTTGAATCGTCTAATTTGGCTTGAGGGTAGCCATTGGAACGTAGACTAGACACAAGGAGTTTTTTAGGCAAAAATTATAAATATTATGCAGTGGGACAAAAGAATATTGGATATGGTATTAGTGGGGCAAAAAGTGGTAAATATGGTACAGTGGGGGAAAATTTAAATTTGTGCAGTGGGTCAAAAATGTGTTAAATATGGCACAGTGGGGCAAAAAGGGTTAAATATGGTACAGTTGGGGAATATTTTAAATTTGTGCAGTGGGACAAAAATGTGTTTAATATTGTGGGGCAACATGGGTTAAACATGGTTAAAATTAAGGTTACTTATGGTACAGTGATGGAAAACATAAATATTGTGCAGTTAGAAAAAACGGTGTTTAATATGGTACAGTGGGGCAAAAAGTGCTAAATATGGTACAGTGGGGAAAAAAATAAATTTGTGCAGTGGTTCAAAAATGTGTTAAATATGGCACAGTGGGGCAAAAAGGGTTAAATATGGTACCGTAGTGCAAAAATGGTAAAATATGGTACGATATGTCAAAAAGGGTTAAATATGGTAGAGTAGGGCTAATGGTGCGAGTACCACCCCACGCCACAATCTTCCACAATTCCACATATAGTATTAGTTTCTTCATCGCAATCATCTTGAGAAAAATAACCCAAGTTGCGACGTCTCTTTTGGCATCTTAAAAACCAGTATGGAAAGGCTAAAGTCGGGCGGTGCCGACTGTATAATACCCTACACCACTCTCGTAATATTGAATAACTCTGATATATAAATTTTGTAATTCATGTATAAATTGTTTACATAAATTTACTTTTGGGACATTTTGTACATAAATAATACCCTGTACCACAGTGTGGTGTAGGGTATAAAAACGATTGGATCTAAAGACCAAATCGGATGAAACATATATATGGGAGCTATAGCTAAATCTTTACCGATTTTCTTCAAATTCCGCAATGTTGGTTCATGAACCAAGAAACTATACCATTATACATTTCAAAACGATTGGATGTAAAATATAGCTTCTATAGAACTAAAGGGCCAAATCGGACGAAACATATATATGGGAACTATAGCTAAATCTTAACCGATTTTCTTCAAATTCGGTAGTGTTGGTTCATGGATCAAGAAACTCTAACATTCTAAATTTCAAAACGATTGGATGTAAAATACAGCTTTTATAGGACTAAAGGGCCAAATCGGACGAAACATATATATGGGAGCTATAGCTAAATCTTAACCGATTTTCTTCAAATTCGGTAGTGTTGGTTCATGGATCAAGAAACTCTACCATTCTAAATTTCAAAATGATTGGATGTAAAATACAGCTTCTTCAGGACTAAAGAGCAAAATCGGACGAAACATATATATGGGAGCTATAGCTAACCGATTTTCTTAAAATTCGGTAGTGTTGGTTCATGGATCAAGACACTCTACCATTCTAAATTTCAAAATGATTGGATGTAAAATACAGCTTCTACAGGACTAAAGAGCAAAATCGGACGAAACATATATATGGGAGCTATAGCTAAATCTTAACTGATTTTCTTCAAATTCGGCAATGTTGGTTCATGGATCAAGAAACTCTACCATTCTAAATTTCAAAACGATCGGATGTAAAATACAGCTTCTATAGGACTAAAGGGCCAAATCGGACGAAAGATATATATGGGAGCTATATCTAAATCTTAACCGATTTTCTTCAAATTCGGCAATGTTGGTTCATGGATCAAGAAACTCTACCATTATAAATTTCAAAACGATTGGATGTAAAATACAGCTTCTATAGGACTAAAGGGCCAAATAGGACGAAAGATATATATGGAAGCTATATCTAAATCTGAACCGATTTTCTTCAAATTCGGCAATGTTGGTTCATGGATCAAGTAACTTTACCATTCTAAATTTCAAAACGATCGGATGTAAAATGCAGCTTCTATAGGACTAAAGGGCCAAATCGGACGAAACATATATATGGGAGCTATATCTAAATCTGAACCGATTTCAACCAAATTCAATAGCGATCTTAACAGCCGCGAAATACTCTAAACTGCAAAATTTCAGAACGATCGGAGTGAAATTGCGACCTGTAGTCGACGAACAACTTTACATGGACAGACGGACGGACGGACGGACATACATCGTTAAATCGACTCAGCTAGTGATTCTGAGTCGATCGGTATACTTTAAGGTGGGTTTAGCTGTGTTATTTTCAGGTGTTACAAACATCTGCCGTGAAACAAACTTATAATACCCTGTACCACAGTGTGGTGTAGGGTATAAATAGGCGTTATTTTGATTACATTGTAGAGAGACGGAAAGCCATCTCTCAATCGAAAATACATCACGTTTTCATTATATATTTATAATCGGGATATAATTAATTATACTTGTATATTCATCCTTATAATTTATTTTTATACCCTACACCACACTGTGGTACAGGGTATTTATACCCTACACCACACTGTGGTACAGGGTATTATAACTTTGTGCATTTGTTTGTAACACCCAAAAGGAGAAGAAACAGACCCATCGTTTATTATACCGATCGACTTAGAATCACTTTCTGAGTTGATTTAGCTATGTCCGTCTGTCCGTCTGTCTGTCCGTCTGTCCGTCTGTCCGTCTGTCTGTCTGTGCATGTATTCTTGTAATCAAAGTACAGGTCGCAATTATGGTCCGATCTCGACGAAACTTTACACATATCTTTTTTTTAGCCCAAGGACGATCCCTATTGAATTTGGTTAAAATCGGTTCAGATTTAGATATAGCCCCCATATATATGTTAGCCCCGATTTGACATGTAAGCGCTGTAAAAACTTTATTTTATATCCGATCAGTATGAAATTCGGCAGAAAGAGGTTTCTTATTATATGGATGAACACTATTAAATTTGGAAGAAATCGGTTCAGATTTAGATATAGCCTCCATATATACGTTACCCCCGATTTGACATGTAAGCGCTGTAAAAACTTTATTTTATATCCGATCAGTATGAAATTCGGCAGAAAGAGGTTTCTTATTATATGGCTGAACACTATTAAATTTGGAAGAAATCGGTTCAGATTTAGATATGGCCCCCATATATACGTTACCCCCGATTTGACATGTAAGCGCTGTAAAAACTTTATTTTATATCCGATCAGTATGAAATTCGGCAGAAAGATGTTTCTGATTATATGGATGAACACTATTAAATTTGGAAGAAATCGGTTCAGATTTAGATATAGCTCCCATATATATGTTACCCCCGATTTGACCTATAAGCTCTGTAAAAACTGTATTTTATATCCGATCAGTGCGAAATTCGGCAGAAAGAGGTTTCTTATTACATGAAGGAATACTGCCAAATTCGGAGAAACTCGGTTTAGATTTAGATATAGCTCCCATATATATGTTACCCCCGATTTGACATGTAAGCGCTGTAGAGACTGTATTTTATATCCGATCAGTACGAAATTCGACAGAAGGAGGTCTTTTTACATGAATAAGTATTCAGGGAAGATCGGTTCAGATTTATATTAAAGCTCCATATATAGAAGTTGTATTTTACTTCCGATCATTAACATTTTCCAAAAAGATGTTTCTCAATTTAGGAACGAATATTGCTTAATTTAGAGTTTATCGTTTCAGAATTAGATAATATGTTTCTACCCATTTACCAATTATTCCAAATTATTATGGCAATGACCCTTATCGCATTGTTAGGGAGGTGTAGGGTATTATATAGTCGGCCTCGCCCGACTTTCTGGCTTTCCTTACTGGTTTAATCATTAGTATACGGAATCTATATATACGAGTATATATATATGGATGTGTTTGTTGTTACGTATGGACTCCAAAATGGCTGGTCCGATATTGTTACGTATGGACTCAAAAATAGCTGGACCGATATTGATGAAGTTTTCAGCGAATCTTCAGATTATCCTAGCGGGTGACATAGGCTATATCAGTTATTGATTGAGGAGGCATGGCCCCGCCCAAATAAGCCAATTTGGAGTCATTATTTTCTTAGTGATTCCTACTGTTACTACCTACGAATGGATTATCGAGATTCCTACTGTCGTTATCTGATGATTGGAACTGGACCGTGATCCCGTTTGGACCGCAATCGGTCCAAAAATGGGCAACGAGTGGGCTGGGTCTAGCAAGTACCCCAATATCTTTTTGCAACAATGAACAAACATTTCGGGAAAACGAAATATTAAGTGACATACTTATTGCACTTACGGTGAAAATATTTTTTGGCATTGTGTCAGATACGTCTAAAATTATTTGCCGTTTTTTGAGAAAACGGTAATATATATATGCACAAAATGTATACACACGTTGTACTTTGACTAGATAAATGGAATGGTGGCCTTAACTCAATTTCTGAAAAATGGTCAGTTACGTCGGTTAGTCATCTAAGCGACGATATGCAGCATTAACTTTTGTTTTCAATCAATCATTTCAAATTTCCGAGTATTCCAAGCTATCATTAGTGGTCAATCCTCCAAAAAATGTATTTTGATCCAAGATTATAGGTTTTAAATTATTTGTATTTATTATTTTTACGAACATTAAAAGTTTCTAAAAAATAACTTTGAATTGCTACACAATATATGTATTTTCTGAAATACAATAAATGCAAATAAATATTAGTTTCGAAAATAATAGTCCCAAATAAAAACATCTTGGGATGTAAACAAAGATTTGTTTAGAATAACATCTTCACAAATATATCATTTTTATATGTACCAAATATTATATGTTTAGAGTGTACCCTAAACATATATATGTTTCAAGCCGAATATGTTTGGGACAAATTACTACAGAAGCGATTTTTTTTCAGCGTGCAGTACTTTGGTTACAAAGATATATGCATAGACAGATGGACGGACGTACAGACGGACATAACTGAATCCACCGAAAATGAGCTGAAAATGATTCTAAGTCGATCGGTTGCAGTAAGGTATAACAACACGGAGGAAAATCGTCATTTTTGATATGTTTGAATTGAAAGAAAATATACTTGGAAACGATTTTTTTAAATATTATATATTTGTTAACAAATTAATTTTATTTGAAAATCAAAAAATTTAGTTTGGAACGCATATATTAATATATTAGAACATAATTTATTTGCAACCTGAATTTCACAAATAAAATATGTGTTAACACACAAACAAAGTTATTGTTTGAGAAGTTTTTCAAATATCTTTTATTTAAAAAGATTTTTTAAATTTTGCTGACTTATTAGAATTTTAGTTAGTTTTTCCTAGTTTTCGAGTACAACTTTATAGCTAAAAATGTCTTAATTTATAAATATTCCAATTCATCACTTTTTGTCAATCCATCCATGCAGTTTATATTTACGAAAGATTATTCGATTTAAGTTTTAATTAAATTTTACAAACATATACAAATTATAAAAACAAATGTTCTTTGAACATCTGAAAAACAAAAAAACTTGTCTTTAAGTTAAGGCACTGATACGTTGCCAAAATAAATAATTACAAATTTATCTTTGTTTCGGAAATACTAGTTCCAAATAAAAAACCAGTAAGGAAAGGCTAAAGTCGGGCGGTGCCGACTATATAATACCCTACACCACTCTCGTAATGTTGAATAACTCTGATATATAAATTTTGTAATTCATGTATAAATTGTTTGCATAAATTTACTTTTGGGACATTTTATACTTAAATAATACCCTGTACCACAGTGTGGTGTAGGCTATAAAAACGATTGGATCTAAAGAGCCAAATCGGACGAAACATATATATGGGTGCTATAGCTAAATCTTAACAGATTTTCTTCAAATTCGGCAGTGTTGGTTCATGGATCAAGAAACTCTACCATTCTAAATTTCAAAACGATTGGATGTAAAATACAGCTTCTATAGAACTAAAGGGCCAAATCATACGAGCTATAGCTAAATCTTAATCGATTTTCTTCAAATTCGGCAATGTTGGTTCATGGATCAAGAAACTCTACCATTCTAAATTTCAAAACGATCGGATGTAAAATACAGCTTCTATAGGACTAAAGGGCCAAATCGGACGAAACATATATGTGGGAGCTATAGCTAAATCTTAACCGATTTTCTTCAAATTCGGCAATGTTGGTTCATGGATCAAGAAACTCTACTATTCTAAATTTCAAAACGATTGGATGTAAAATACAGCTTCTATAGGACTAAAGGGCCAAATCGGACGAAAATATATATGGGAGCTATATCTAAATCTGAACCGATTTTAACCAAACTCAATAGCGATCTTAACAGCCGCGAAATACTCTAAACTGCAAAATTTCAGAACGATCGGAGTGAAATTGCGACCTGTAGTCGACGAACAACTTTACATGGACAGACGGACGGACGGACGGACGGACGGACGGTCATCGTTAAATCGACTCAGCTAGTGATTCTGAGTCGATCGGTATACTTTAAGGTGGGTCTAGCTGTGTTATTTTCAGGTGTTACAAACATCTGTCGTGAAACAAACTTATAATACCCTGTACCACAGTGTGGTGTAGGGTATAAATATTTGAATGGGAGCATATTTTTGTTTAAAACAATATCCTCCCAAACATATCATATTTGTGTGTGTCAAATATTATATATTTTAAAGTGTACCCTAAACATATGTATATTTCAAGCCGAATATGTTTGGGACAATATACTATAGAAGCGATTTTTTTTCAGCGTGAAGAGGGGAATAGGATGAATAATAGTAGTGTATGACAGCGATTGCTTGTGTGAAAAAATAGTTTTCTCGTTTTGAGATGAAGGTATTCCATAAGGTTTTATCCAAACATGTAGTGAACGGGGCCACGTCTTCTGATCCAATGTCACTCGCGATCGACACGATATTTATGACACTTGGTGCAGGACACTCTTGATCTTTTGTTTTCCACAGATGGCTGTTTGACACGGCCATGCCGTTCTTCTATATAAACATCTTTGACGGTTTTAAGTATATATTAAACAATACTTTTCGAATATATTCGTTGCTACATCTATTCATTTTTAAGCTGTGCCATGAGAAATAATTAGCTTTTTGCCGCACTCAGGACATACAAAAAACTTGGCGAAAAATCAAACAATGCACGAGACTTTTATAGGCCGTTTATCATTTTATGCATTCATAGCGAAAGCAATTTTCTAATCTTTTCACGCTCCACTTGCAACGTTTTCCGCAATTTTAATAATAATAATGCAAATAAGCAGTAGAAGCAACAACAATCTTCCTTTCTGTTTGAAATTGCAATTAAATTGTTAGACCAATAGATGACGATGCGGATGATGTGGACGAAGAGAACGGAGTCGTGGTGGACTCATCCATGTGCACATGTGTGTGTGCCATTATGAATTCTAGCTCCTTTTGAATATTCATAATATTTTGGGTAACATGGGCCACAAGCCAATCCGTTATGCTTCCTCAATGCAGGCAAAGGACCTTCAATGGATGGCTAGCCATGTCATAAAATGCAAAGGATGGGAAATATTAGAAATGAGGTAGAGCAAAAGAACAATATATCACATGCGATTTAGAAGTACTGAAAAATTTAATTTAAATAACCAATTTTTGAAGTAGAAAAATTATTATTTGTATATACATGCGCTTTACCATAATTGGTAAAGTCTTAGTGGTTATACCCTCACTTTAGTGGATAAGGGTAAATGTCTATAGGTACGCCCCAAAAGTGTAACACATTCGGCTTGAAACATATATATGTTATATGGGTACGCTCTAAACATATACTAATTGGTGCACACCAAACTTATATATTTGGGAAGATGTTTTTCTCAACAAATCTTTGTTTACATCCCAATATATTTGTATTTGGGACAATTATTTGCAAATATTTATTTGCATTAAGGTATTCAGAAAATACCTTAATTGTGTTAAATTCTTCAGTAATTTAAAGTTAATTTAATTGATTGATTTAGAACAGATGTTAATACTGGACAATTCGACCACGGAAAAATTAAAACTGAAATTCGAAAATGTCATAATTTTTGAAAATCTATTTAAATAAAATATTTATGGAGAAATTCGTAAACAATAATTTTATTTGTTTTTAAACACATATTTTATTTGAGAAATTTAGTTAGCAAATATATTTTGTTGTAATATTTTAGTATATGCGTTCCAAATATATTTTGTTGATTTTCAAATAAAATGTATTTTCTAGGAAATATATAATATTTACAAATTTGTCTTCCAAATATATTTTCTTTCGATTCAAACATATCAAAAATAGCGATTTTGCCCCGTGTAGATGTCCTCTTGTTTGCTTTTCGACTACGGGATCCAAGGCATCAAAGCCCGCAGATGTTACATGCTCAGGATTATTCGATAACGACGACACATGATTCGTGGGTGACTCAACGCTTGCCGCCCGTACTGGGTTAATTTTCCCTACTCCGTAAACTTTTTTGTTTCGTCTGGGTTAATCATGAATGTTTTGGGGTTACATACAAATATATATCCTTTATGCGGTTCATGGTCAACATTTAAAAATGTTACAAACAGAGTGACAAAATGAGTAGAACCCCATTCTATGTGAAGTTTGTATTCCCTCCACCAAATGTCACTCCGTTTGTAACACCTCTCAATAATAATTTGCGACTCCATAACGTAGATATGCTTATATTCTTAATCGTCGCAAAATTCTAAGACGATTTGGCCTTGTCCTTCTGTTGTAATCACGGTACTACATTAATTGAGCTACATGACTGACATTTGTTGAAGATACTTCTTATAGCTGCAGGTAACTTAGCACAGCGAATGGGCGATATCGGTTCATCTTTTGTTATAGCCCCCATATATAGCATCTCCCCGATTTGACTTCTTAACGTCATAGACACCACAAAATTCAATTGATCGGGTTGAAAGTTGGTATTTGGGTTTTATTTATACCTTCACACGAACAAAGATAGTCATAGCTACATGTTTCGATATAGCCCCCATTCAAAGGTCCTTCTAGTTTTGACTGAAATTTGATTTGCGCTGAAATTTGGTGTTTTGAGTTTATTTGTACCCAAAACCAGCTAAAACTATGTGGTCCATGGTGAAGGGTATATAAGATTAGGCATAGCCGAACTTAATTTTATAATGATCGGATCTAAAATAAAGCTTCTCTGACACGTTAATACCAAATCGGAAAGAAATTATTTATGTGGGTTATATATAAATCTGAACCGAATTCTTTCAAATTTGACAGTGTTCATTCTTGAGCCAATGAACTCCTTTATGCAAAATTTGGTAATTATCAGATTGTAAAATACGATTTCTATAGCGCTTAGAAGCAAAATCTGAGGTAAATATATATGGGGCCTGTATCTAAATCAGAGCCGATTTCCACCAGATTTAATAGGGATCAATCTTGAGTCGAAAAAGAGCACTGTGCTAAATTCCATCTCTATCGCACCAGAAATGCAACCTGTACTTTGATTACAACAATACATCTACAGACGGACATTAAATCGGCTCAGAAAGTTTTTCCAAGTCTATCGGTATAATAAACAATGCTCTATCTCTTCTCCTTTAGGTGTTACGAACATATGAACAAACTACTAATACCCTGAACCACAGTTTGGTGTAGGGTATAAGCAGCTTCTTAACGCCATAGAGACTACGCAATTCCACTGATTGGGTTAGAAATTTGTAATTTTAATTTAGGTCCTTGGTTCAAACCAATGACCTTCTTAATTTGACTATGTTACACCATTATTTATATGTATTTACAACCAGAACTAGTCGCATTGACAAAGTTCCTAGCTTTCATCTTCCATTATTTCAATATTTTATATAATCTCTAATTTTCTTTATTAGACAATATTGCCAATAACATAATAACCACAATAACCAGATAGGTTATGGACGAACCGTCACCTGGTTCTTGATGTGTAAATAATTTGTAGTCCATTCCTTTTGTGTAGAGAAAATTAAATATTCATATTTGAATTATGGCATTTATTGTATTATTTCCGGTAATTTGATGTTTTATCATTTCTACGATTTCCTGTCGTCATTTACAATAAATCCACAGAACAACAGAAAAGGAGTACCGGAAAATATCGAGGTCGCTGTTAAAGTTTTCGAAATGGACAGCATTTGCACATGTAATAAAACGTAAGACTAACTGGTAATCACATTACAGATGCACAGTAACGAAATGGAAATAATAACCGATATATCTGTCCGTAAAAACTGCTGAATAATTGAGGAAGTTAACAGATTTTAATCAACAATTTGTAAAATGTGATTTTCAATGTAAGGAATTTGGAGCTCCGTTTCTTGCACTCGACTGTCTGTTTGTTGAAATCACTCTACGGTAGAACTAGAGATTGATTAAATTTAGCAGAAAAATTCATTTAGTGGCATTTGATTTGAGGTTAATTTTAAAAAAGCCATAAAAACACATTTTCTTTGCAATTTATTTTGACAAGAATACCCATTGATCTATGTTTTGATAAAGTCACCATATATAGAGGTCTTTCTCAAAATCTATTATACTAAAAGCGGGGCTCTAAAAACACTATCAACACAATTTTTTCAATTATTCTTTTATTGAAAATATTCTCCAGGAAGTTTCTTTTACGACTAATATAAATATGTTATATTATCTTCTTTTTATAATTTTCTTCTATATATCCACAATACTACATATACCTTTTCGCAATAAAATAAAAGTTTACTATTTTGTTTCATGGCAGATGTTTGTAACACCTGAAATTACTATAGCTAGACCCACCTTAAAGTATAGCGATCGACTCAGAATCACTAGCTGAGTCGATTTAACCATATCCGTCCGTCTGTCTATCCATCTTAAGTTATTCGTCGACTACTCCGACCGTTCTGAAATTTTGCAGTTTGGATTCTTTCGCAGCTGGAAAGAATCCTATTGAATTTTGTTAAAATCGTTTTAGATTTAGATACAGCTCCCATATATATCTTTCGTCCGATTTGGCCCTTTAGTCATATAGAAGCTGTATTTTACATCCAATCGTTTTGAAATTTAGAATGTTTCGTCCGAGTTGGCCCTTAAGCGCTATTGAAGCTGTATCTAACATCCAATTGTTTTGAAATTTACCATGGTAGAGTTTCTTCATCCATGGACGAACATGCAGAAAATCAGTACGGTAGAGTTTCTTGGTCCATGGATGAACGTTGAAAAAATCGAACGTTGAATTATATAAAATATACATGAATTACAAAATTTATATTTCAGTGTTATTCAGTATTACGAGAGTTGTGTATTATATAGTCGGCCCCGCCCCTCTTTAGCCTTTCTTTACTGGTTTAAAATATAAATTGATATTGCCATAACTTTTGTCTCAGTGGGTACATCTCACTGACATTTTTTACGTCGTATAGTAAATTTTGTTGTCAATTAAAAATAGTTGACGTGAGAGAAATCGGAGCATATTCTGCACTGATATTATACGAAAGTTAGTCTCATTTTTAGGATTTCCCCTATTCTACTATACTAAAATCCGGGCTCCAAATTTCGTTTGCAGTTTACCTTGCAACACCTGACCACATATACAATTTTTAAATACTCCACACTGGCAACAATACCACTGAAAATTTTTCGGGAAAATTCTCTAGCAAGCTTCCTTTTAGATAAGTATAAATATGACATAAAGTATTTTTTATCCCCTCACCTTAGAGAGGAGGGTATATATTAGGCCGGGTCGATTTGTGGGGAGGCAAAAAAGTCGCCATTGCTCAGTGAAAATCGTATTCTAGGGATCAAAATAAGAAACTTTGCCGAAGGAACCATACCTCTAAAGCGAATTCTGATGTCCCGGAATTTGGGTCGAACTTTTGGGTAGGGGCAAATTTTGAAAAATCCCACGTTGACCCATTTAGAGTGCTCTAATCGAGTCCAAATGTATGACCGACCCGCACTAACTTTGGAGGCCCGACCCACCCATGCCAGTGGCCCACCCCCTAAAACCCCCTGGGGGTTCCATACATTTGGACTCGATTGGAGCACTCTAAATGGGTCAAAGTGGGATTTTTTCCGGGACATCAGAATTCGTTTTAGAGGTATGGTTCCTTCGGCAAAGTTTCTTATTTTAATCCCTAGAATACGATTTTCACTGAGCAATGGGCGATTTTTAAATCAACCCGACCTAGTATATATCATTTGCTACGAGCCAAAAGACCCTAAGCATATTCGGCGGAAATCCGTTTTGGGTCATTTTAAGTCATTTGAGCTATGTCCGTCCGTCTGTGTGTCTGTCTGCTGGCTGGTGCGCACGATAACTCTCGAAAGGAGTAACCGATTGACTTAAAATTGTGTATGCGGTAATATTTTAAAGCCTCTTGACCATTCCAAACGTCGTCAATGGTCAGAATGGTGGCAAGAAATGGCAACAGTGGATGATCAATTTTCGAAGAAAATCATCTTCAGTGATGAGGCACATTTTCACCTCAGTGGATTCGTCAAAAAGCAGAATTGCCGCATTTGGGCGAATGATAATCCAAGAGTCACAAAGAGTGACTGTTTGGTGCGGTTTATGGGCTGACGGCATCATCGGGCCGTAATTTTTCCAAAATAAGGCCGGTCAGGCAGTTACTGTGAATGGTGTTCGCTATCGTGTGATGATAACGAACTTTTTATGGCCCGAATTGGAAGATATGGATGCGGACAATATGTGGTTTCAACAGGACGTTGCCACTTGCCACACAGCTAACGAAACAATGGCTCTTTTGCGCAACAAATTCAATGGCCGTGTTATCTCACGTCGTGACGATGTCAATTGGCCGCCAAGATTATGGGATTTGACTCCGTTGGACTTCTTTCTTTGGGGTTTTTTGAAAGAAATGGTGTACGTCGATAAGCCAGCAACAATTCAAGAGCTAAAGGATGAGATAATTCGGCACATAAACGGCATAGAACCTCAATTATGCCTCAGCGTCATCGAAAATTTGGACCATCGGATGGGGGTGTGCCGCCGACGTCGCGGCGGCCATTTGGTCCATATTTTATTCCATACATAATTGAACCATACCAATATTATCATAATAAAACCAGTAAGGAAAGGCAGAAAGTCGGGCGGGGCCGACCATATAATACCCTACACCTCCCTAACAATGCGATAAGGGTCATTGCCATAATAATTTGGAATAATTGGTAAATGGGTAGAAACGTATTCTAATTCTGAAACGATAATCGCTAAATTAAGCAATATTCGTTCCTAAAGTGAAAAACATCTTTCTGGAAAATTTTAATGATCGGAAGTAAAATACAACTTCTATAGCGGTTTGATACAAAATCAGGAGGAACATATATATGGAGCTTTAATGTAAATCTGAACCAATCTTCCCTGAATACTTATTCATGTAAAAAGACCTCCTTGTGTCGAATTTCGTACTGATCGGATATAAAATACAGTCTCTACAGCGCTTACATGTCAAATCGGGGGTAACATATATATGGGAGCTATATCTAAATCTGAACCGATTTTCTCGAAATTTGGCAGTATTCCTTCATGTAATAAGAAACCTCTTTCTACCGAATTTCGCACTGATCGGATATAAAATACAGTTTTTACAGCGCTTACAGGTTAAATCGGGTGTAACATATATATGGGGGCTATATCCAAATCTGAACCGATTTTTTCCAAATTTAATAGTGTTCATCCATATAATAAGAAACCTCTTTCTGCAGAATTTCATACTGATCGGATATAAAATAAAGTTTTTACAGCGCTTACATGTCAAATCGGGGGTAACGTATATATGGGGGATATATCTAAATCTGAACCGATTTCTTCCAAATTTAATAGTGTTTATCCATATAATAAGAAACCTCTTTCTGCCGAATTTCATACTGATCGGATATAAAATAAAGTTTTTACAGCGCTTACATGTCAAATCGGGGGTAACGTATATATGGGGGATATATCTAAATCTGAACCGATTTCTTCCAAATTTAATAGTGTTCATTCATATAATAAGAAACCTCTTTCTGCCGAATTTCATACTGATCGGATATAAAATAAAGTTTTTACAGCGCTTACATGTCAAATCGGGGCTAACATATATATGGGGGCTATATCTAAATCTGAACCGATTTTAACCAAATTCAATAGGGATCGTCCTTGGGCCAAAAAAAAGATGTGTGTAAAGTTTCGTCGAGATCGGACCATAATTGCGACCTGTACTTTGATTACAAGAATACATGCACAGACAGACGGACAGACAGACAGACGGACAGACAGACAGACAGACGGACAGACGGACATAGCTAAATCAACTCAGAAAGTGATTCTAAGTCGATCGGTATAATAAACGATGGGTCTATTTCGTCTCCTTTTGGGTGTTACAAACAAATGCACAAAGTTATAATACCCTGTACCACAGTGTGGTGTAGGGTATAAAGAAAAGAAATAACTCTAAAATGTGACAAACCACAAAATTAAATTTTTTTTGGCAATATAACTTTAAATGGCCATACACGGGGCAAAATCGCCTTTTCTGATATGTTTGAATCGAAAGAAAATATATTTGGAACACAAATTTTTAAATATTATATATTTCTGAGCAAATAAATTTTATTTGAAAATCAATAAAATATATTTGGAACTCGTATATTAATATGTTACAACATATTATATTTGCAAACTAAATTTCTCAAATAAAATATGTGTTTGGAAACAAATAAAATTATTGTTTAGGAATTTCTCCAAATATATTTTATTTAAAAAATATTTTCGAAAATTTTGTTGAATTTTTCGAATTTAGGTTTAGCATTCAACCTCCCAGTTATGATACGAAATGCAGCATTAACTTCTGTTTTAAATTAATAATTTAAAATTTATGAGTATTCCAAGCCATCATTAGTTTTCAATCCTCCAAGTAATAGATTTTGATCCAAGATTATACGATTTCAATTATTATTATTTATTATTCTTACGACATGAAAAATTTCTAAAAAATTTACTTTTAATTACTGTAAAATTTAACTCAACTTATTTTCTGAATACTTAAATTCAACCAAGTATTTGTTTCGAAAAAAATAGTCCAAAATAAACACATATTGGGATGTGGACAAAGATTTATTTAGAACAACATCCTCCCAAATATATAATTTTTGTGTGTATCAAAAATTTTATGTTTGGAGTGTACCCTAAACATATATATGTTTCAAGCCGAATATGTTTGGGACAATATACTACAGAAGCGATTTTTTTTCCAGCGTGTAGCGTTTGTTCTATTGGGTATATCGGATCAATTTTTTTCATCATATTGCAAATTTTGTTTCCAGTTCAGATGATGTGAAAGAATTCGGTGCATATTCTGCTCCGATAATCACCAAATACTAATGCAGGTTGGAGAAAAATAAGAGAATTCATATGT
This sequence comes from Eudasyphora cyanicolor, assembly GCA_963930755.1. Lineage (NCBI taxonomy): Eukaryota > Metazoa > Arthropoda > Insecta > Diptera > Muscidae > Eudasyphora > Eudasyphora cyanicolor. The sequence goes on along the minus strand of OZ005737.1, from coordinate 229,111,079 downwards.
GCAATCAATTGCATATATCTCGGATACTATACGAGATAACTCTTAGTCTAAAACTCTTTTGTAGACCTTGGTTAAGAATCAGACGAAAAGAACGAAAGCTAGCCACGTTTAAACATTTTGTTCAGCCGAGGTTGACCTGTAACTCCGCCCCTGTGTACCATAGGGGACCCGAATTTAAAACTTAACTTCTTTAGTACCTCTTCTACAAACATGCAAAGTTTAGACGTAATCGGGTTTATGGGTAAGAAACGGCCTTATTATTTCCCTTTTTCTTTTATAATATCGTTATAACAAATAACTTTTTAATAATTACACATTAGTCAATTTCATATTTTTAACTTTCATATTTCGAAAATAAGACAACATTTGCCATCGCGTGGCGCTTGCGTCAAAATTTGGTTATAGTCCTAATGTACAGGGGTATTTCTTAATCTATATCTATTTTCTTTAAATTTGACAAAGGAACCTTTATCTATCAAATTTTATGCAGGTCTGATGAGAAATTTGTAGTTTATACCACTTAGAGTCAATATCTGGATCTGAGGGATACACGGGTATATATGTAAATCTTCACCAGTTACCGCTTAGACTCAATATCGGGATAAATGTATGTATATGTGAGGGATATATCTTCACAATTTTTTATAAATTTGCCAGAGTTTATTATCGGCTCAAACTACTTCCATATGTCAAATTTCGTAAAGATTTGATGAAAAATTAAGCGCCATACACATACACAGAAATCTGAATAGATTTTTATGAAATTTGACAGAGTTCACTACTGCTGAAAAATATGGTATATATACCGCTTATATGTCAAATCAGAATGAACATACACGCAAAAAAATCGTTACTCCCAAACGAAAACCTAGATAAAAGAAATTCGTTTGCGGTCTACGTTTGTCGCAAACGATTTATGTTTATCCCAAAACACAAAGAAACGTGTATAGCATGGTGTACTGGTTGGTGGTGTACTTATCATAAATGTTTTATACTTATTACAAACCCGGTGAAACGTTTATTGCAAACGTTTGTCACAAGGAATATCTGTTTATCAATAATTGAGAAAACGTTTGTCGCAAAACAATGATTTGCCTGTACCATGCAATTTTTTAAATGTGTAAATTTAAAAATTTTACTATTTTGGGTAAAATGTACCACGACAACACCTCCGCTATTAATTGGCTGATATCTTCTAATTGAGTTGTAGACAAACTATAAGTAAGAAAGTATGTATGTTAGAACATATTTAAAATTTAAGAGATCATTGTATGGGTCAAAGCGATACGTTATCTTGCCATATAGCAAACCTTTTAACCAAAAGTGAACTTCATAGGTCAATATTAAAAATTTTCCAGTTTAAGATGGACCGGCAGATTGACTGACATGGATAGTTCGAATTGTTATTAATTCTGAGTGAATGGTAACATTTACGGTGTGTCTAGCTCCAATATTTTAGGGCGTTGCAAACATCTGCGCGAAAACAAACCTATAATATCCTGTACCACAGAGTTGTGTACACAGAAAGAAAAATGTCATACTAAATTTAAGTAACAAGTTCTTATTTTTAGCTGAGATCGTACTTATGCATAGAAATGCTTTCGTTCTAAGATATTTATACCCTCACTTTAGTGTGACGAGGGTATATATCATTTGCTACGGAAAAAAGTGTAACACATCGAAGGAGTGACCTAAGACCCCAAGTATGTTCGGCGGAAATCCGTTTTGGGTCATTTTAAGTCAAATGAGCAATGTCCGTCCGTCTGTCTGTCTGTCTGTCTGTCTGTCTGTCTGTCTGCTGGCTGGTGCGTACGATAACTCTCGAAAGGCGTAACCGATTGACTTCAAATTTCGTATGTGGTAATTTTTTTTTCTATCTCCGGCTAAGTTCGAAGATGGGCCATATTGGTCCACTCCTTCTGGTACCTCCCCCACAAAGGGTTAAAATGTTGTGAAATATTGATTCTTTAATAACTGCTATTATACGTATTCGAATCTTCTGAAATTCCACACATAGTATTAGTTTGTTAGTCGCTATCAACTCGAGGAAAATGGGCGAAATTGCCACGCCCGTTTTGGTATCTCCCACACAAATGCACCATTTTGCACTAAAAGTTAAAGGCTTATAACATTAATACCAGTGTTTAGAAATACTTGAAATTTTGTACAGTGTAATGCTTTTATAGTGCCTACAGTCCAGTGAAAAATGTGCGTTATTGCCGCTCCCCTTTTGGTACCTTCCACACAAATGTACCATTTTGCAGCAAAAGTTAACAGCTTATAACATTCATACCAGTGTATAAAAATACTTGAAATTTTGTACAGCGTAATGTTTTTATAGTGCCTACAGTCCACTGAAAAATGGGCGTTATTGTCACGCCCCTTTTGTTACCTCTCCCACAAAGGCACCATTTTGCACCAAAAGTTAACAGTTTATAAAATTAATATCAGTGTATACAATTACTTGAAATTTTGTACAGTGTAATGCTTTTATAATGCCTATAGTCCAGTGAAAAATGAGCGTTACCACCACGCCCCTTTTTGTACCTCCCACACAAAATGGCCAAATTATACCACAATTTAACATCTCAACGTTAATATACCAGTCCATATCAACGGTTACAATTCGGCACAGTGCAATGTATTTAAAGTATCTACTGTTCAGCGAAATATAGGTGTATTTCTTAAACCCCTTCTGGTACCTCCCACAAAAATTGACAGAATAATTTGTGTAATATTCAATATTACATTACTCACAAAGTGAGGGTATACCTTAGTCGGTTTACCCGACTGAAACTTTCTTACTTGTTTTAAACTAAGTTGATGACAGATTACATTTAAAAGATCAAGCACACAAATGACAATAGAGATATAGGAATTCAGTACCTTAGGTTACTCTTCCCGTGACTGTAGTCTGACAAAGAATAACAGTCTTCCGTTCTGAAATCTGGCATAATAATTCTGTACACATTTCTGCTGGTTTATAGGATTCGGTTAATAAAAATAGATTTCTCAATTTACCGACAATACTTATAGACATATTAGGCGACAACGGTCACGGTGTTTGATATCACATACCTTTCATTAAACAGATATTCCGTCCGCCTGAAACATCAAAATATATCAGTTACGAAGGAATGAATACGAAAAAACAGTTTTCCGCGAACATAGTTAGAACTTTTTTGCACTAATCGATTAATATTAATTTTTTAATTGTGACAATTACAAAAAATTTCGGAAAATCGGTTCGAAATCCGCAGAAAACCTCACTCTATGAAATCCTATTCGTTGAAATTCCTATTCGTTCGTACTTGACTTGGGGGATGACATATCTTATTATTTACTATTTTTGTTTGATACTCTAGATGTGATAGATAATTATGCCGAATAAGTAGGCTGTGGTAAACATTCATTGTCGACGTTATTTTTTTATTATTTTAATTTTCTGTACAAATATAAAGCACTTGTTAAACTTGCGCAGTGATCACTTTCGATACCTTCTTTTGTTCATGTCTATTCAATATTAAACAATGAAATAAGGATTTGCACATTTCTATGACATTATCGTTTTGTGTATAATGTTTTAAAGGATTTCCGGTTTGATTTTAAATTGAACTATAAAAATACCAATACTGTCAAAGGACCAGCAACGGACAAGAGAAATCAAAGAGAGCCATAAATTATTGATGCAAAACATTAGACGAAAGACCACTACGTACTTTCCATCAAAATAGATAAAGAAATTTCCTATAAGTTTCCATTGTACGGAGAAAAAAAAAAGAATGTGAAGGATGTTGTAGAGATGTGATGTTGCATGCTGGGCTTCTAAAGGATTATGGTTTTGACATTTTAATCCTTTTTACGTTTTTAGTACTATACAATATCACCGACGCACACACGTGTTTATGTAACTGGACATCTTGAATGTGTGAGTAGTATTTGTATGTGGGCATGTGTATTAGAATGGGTTCGAGTATTTCATGCAGGAAACCAGTGATGTTACAAGTGTACTCTGCAATGCAAAGTTATACTATGCAAAAAAATAATATGTTACTCTCCAATGGTAAAGTCTACTGATCCAATTGAGACATATCACTCATCTGAGACGTGGAATTGACTTCTATGACTATACGACTACATCAGAGAAATCTAGTACTTTGTAGACACCAGTGAGGCGATATATTTGGCAGCATTGTTCTGGCGTGAAACGATTCATGATGACTTGCCAAACCTTATCAGATGTCAAACCGTAGTTATCAACATCATAGGTTCTCATGCTGCTAAAAACCACCCTATATTCCTTATTATACGATAAGTTGGATTACTCAATTTGAAAAGCAATTGACGCGTTATTATTATTTCTTTTGTCTTGTCGAGTTAAACAAGAATCCTTTTTTTATTCCCCGGACACCCCCAAAATCCGGATTTACGGGTAAAACCCGATTATCTCGCCTTTTTGCAATTAAACGCCTATAACTTTGTTAATTATTATCCGATTTTAAATTTCCAAACAAATTTGGAAAAAAGAGACTTATAACTTTCAATTACAAATGGTTTTTGGTTTTTGGGCTGTCGCACTGTGTTATCTATTATATGAGCAGTTGGGTTATCTACTGCTTTTAGGCGTCCGGTTGGTTATTTATTTTTGTATACTTTGTATCTATTACTTATGAGTTGGGTTAGTTACTACTTGTCAGCCCTTAATTGTGTTGTCTATTATCTAATAAATGAACAGTTGGGTTATCTATTCCTTAGAAGATGTCTTTGTTTAGTTACTCCTTACATGGCGGCCAATTGGGTTATATACTATTTAGCAGAAGGCCAGTTGGGTTATCTAGTCCTTAGTAGAGGACTGGTTGAGATGTATATTCTTTAGTACAGGAGCCGATCATCCATTATCTACCACTTAGTGGGTGTGCGACGTATTTGGTGTGCGACGGACGTGCTTTACTTACGCTCCAAAACAAACCCAAAAAAACCGGCAAAAACAAGCTTAAGTGTTTCAAATTCGTAATAGACACTCAAATAAACGTGCAGCAACTCATCGAGAGTCAGAGAATTCATTGTGCTTAATCGATTTAGTGAATAATATATCTGCTAAATTTTCACAAAATTCACATATTATTATAAAACCACTGGAAGTTGAAACTCGACGAAGTCACTCAAATAAATAAACAGAGAATCTGTAAACAAACAAACATCTCGCTCTGACAACTATTGGTTTTGTGCTCACTAGTGTGGCCAGATCTTTTCTAAGACTGTCATAACTTTTATAAGCATCAACCCTGTGTGATTAGCATTGCAGCCTAAAAGTATGCCCGGCCAGGACAATCTTTCAACTCCATCTAGAAGTAGCACAGTGAGTACCGAAAGTCAAAGTACAAAACGCAGACACAATGAGTTAACTCCAGAAAGCCATAATGAAGTTGGAAAAATGAGTATCACAGATCTCATGGTGATCATGCAAAATTCTATGTCCGTACTCTTGGATGAGAAGCTGAGTAGTCTTCCATCAAAAGAAGATATTATTGACATCAAGAATCGTATTGAAGGGGTAGCAACTGAGGTGAATAGACTTACCGAAGAGAACAAAAAACCTACAAATGGAAATTAAGATGATTAAAGAATCTCGAGATGCAGATCAACGACGAATGAGACAGCTAGAAGAACACATGCTATGCAAGAGATTGATGTTCAAAGGATTGAGAAGTAACAATTCAACAATTGAAGCAGTTAAACAAGTTTTGTTGGAGGAAATGAAGATGGAAAATTTGGTTGACATTGAACAAACACGAAAAATATTTGAGAGACATGGCAAAATGAACGTAATGGTTGAGTTCAAAACCATGTCCAATGTAAACGACGTTCTCAAACATACTAAGAATCTGTCAGAAAAAGCTATATATATTGAAAAAGACTTACCCACCGATCGAAGACAAAACAAAAAAGTTATGCTGCAAATGAAAAAAGATGTAGAGCAACTAAATAAAGAGAAAAGGGTAGGAGTTCGAGGTGATATACTCATTATAGAAGGCAAACGTTTCCACTGGAACTATCAGGGGGAATGGAGGCTCTGAATGATATATATGATGAAGAGGCTGCAGATTTAAACATAGACTATTTTCAAATTTTATCAAATATTAATTAAAAAAACTGAGAAATATTATAAGTAACAAAAATAATTCTATTGTATCTAAGCAGAATAAACATTTTATATTAAATATAGTATCGTATAACATACATGGTTTGAGAAATAAGTGTCTGTTCCCTGAGTTCTTTGAGTATATTAAAAGTCATGAAATTTTTATATTAATTGAGACACATATTGTAGATGAAGATACAACAAAATGTTTCAAAATATTTCATGAATTTTCATTTGTACTGGAGACCAGCGAAACGTTTAAATATATACGGCAGATCAAGTGGTGGATATCTATATGGTGTAAGAAAGGACCTGGAACAAACGGGCATAGAACACAGCTTAGTATCCTTAGGAGAAGTCGATATAATAAGACTAAAAGTAGCAAGCGTAAGCTTCTGTATTATGCCTGTATATATTCGAGGAGCAAACTGGGATGAAGAATTCCATTATATTAAAGACAGTATCCAGGCTACCAATGAGTCGAATCTTGTGTTCATAGGAGACACGAATGTCAGAGTTGGAAATATTGAGCAAGAAATATATGATATGAATAGTTTAGATTTCCCTGCGGCACTACCAACCAGGAAATCACAGGACCATGTACTTAATTCAAAAGGAAATCGGCTCATCGAGTTTTTCAATGATAATGGACTTATAATGCTGAATGGAAGAACGCTTGGAGACGATATCGGCAGATTTACATTCATAAATGCTATTGGAAATTCAGTAAACGATATTTGCGCTATATCCCAAGCATTTTTAAGATATGTAGATACGTTTGAAGTGGAGTCAACGATATGGTCAGACCATATGCCCATTAAACTACGACTGAATTTCAATGTGGATTGGAGGAGATCGGAAAAAGTTAACCTACTTCCTAAATTGCAATGGCAGGATGAAGTAAATGAAAGATATATGGGAAATTTAGACAGAAACTTATTAAAATATATATATACAAATAATACCCTTTCCATGAAAAAATTGGTTGATGTAATCATTGCTATTAAATCCCGGCATCATAATAGGAATGAAGAATTCAAAACCCCATGGTTTAACCGTATATGCTACAAGGCCAGAACTAATACTTTTAAAATGCTAAAACCATGCATAAAATGCAGGAAAACTAATAATCAAACAGTCAAGGTGAACTATGTACAATCAAAGAAAATCTATGAAGAAATTTGTAAAAACAGAAAACAAGAGTACTATAGTGAGATCGAAATTAAAGTAAATCAGGTTAAGGATGCGAAACAATGGTGGCAACTCGTTAGAGAAATTAAAGGTCAGAGCTACATACGTGGAACAAACATAACGTCTGAAATATTCAAGAACTATTTCCAAGTTCTGTTAAATCCCCCTGAGACATCAAACGACATACAATATGCACGCGATTTTATAACAGATGGAGATCTAGACCAGCGATGGGCAAAACCACTACCCGGGGTTTTTCCTCTCACGTGTACATGAGTACACACATTGAATGAGAGTTCACTATCATTCAGTCGCTCTTGGACATTCGATCGACGAGGTTGTGTCGTCGCTTGTTGCTTAGCGTGCACATAAAGAAAAAATTGATGATACAATTATTACAATACATACTTCAAGTATAGGAATAAAGTTTAGTATGTATTTTATTTTTACCGAAGAATTTCTAAATACAAGTTTAAATTATTTATTATGTTGATGCAGAAATGTATATATTATTTTCTTTTTGTCAAAATTGAATAAAGTAACGAATTTTTTAAAATAATTTTAAATGTATATATTATTATCTTTTAAAGTTTTTTTAGTAAAATTTTTATAAACACCTAAATATACTAACCAAAAAAAAAGTTGGACACTCGAAAACGGTTAATAGAAAAAATAAAGAATTAAATAAAGAATATGGCATAATCAATACGAGTATGCAATACTTTTATTGGAAAATTTGGATTGATTACTTTATATAACATAATAAATATGTACGTATGTGGCTAATCATAACATATTTAAAATTCGATTTCTTTATGTACGCGTATAATAACCCCAAATCTACTTATGATGTTCGTTTTCCACTTTATTTATTATCTTACCCAACAAATATCTGTTAGGAAAATGCAAATACCATTTTTCGCAGTGCATAAAGAGAGTGTTAACACTTCTCACACATACATAAACATTTTGTAGAAGTATTGGGTGCCCATCGCTGATCTAGACCCACGTCCACGGCTTTCATAAAGGAAATGACAAAAACTTGTAACTCAATATTTGAATCGGGAAGTATAGATGATCGATTTGACGAGTGTATTGTTTTCCCAATCCATAAAAAAGGCGACGTGAACGATCCAAAGAACTATAGAGATATATCATTTACAAATTGTATTACCAAAATCTTTATGGGTATCATAAATGAGAGACTGGTGAATTGGCTGGAAAAGTATAATATCATAAATGAGTACCAAGCTGGTTTTAGAAGAGCGTACTCAACGATTGATAACGTATATAACTTAACAGCAATAGTTCATCTAAATTTCATAGTCAACAAAAAGGTATACGCATTCTTTGTGGACTTTAGAGCAGCATTTGACAAAGTCCCCAGACGAAGAATGTTATATAAGTTAAACAGAATGGGTGTATCGAGCAAGATGACCAATCTGATAGAGATTATATATAGCAACACTATGGCTGAAGTTTGGACAGGAAATGAATTATCAAGTGCATTTGAAACACACTCAGGAGTAAAACAAGGATGCTTGCTGTCACCTCTACTGTTCATCTTGTATCGCAATGATCTCCACGACTCTCTTGAAGGAGGTATAAATGTCGGAGAAACAAATGTAAGGCTATTAATGTATGCTGACGATCTGGTCATTCTCGCAGATGATGTGACTATTATGCAAAAAATGATTAACAACCTAGAACTTTATTGCAGTCAATGGGGCATGGAAGTAAATATGGAAAAATCCCAGATGATTGTATTTAGAAAAGGTGGAAGACTGTCTAGGAAAGAGTATTGGACATACAGACAACAAGAGGTAAAGATTGTAAATGAATATACATATCTTGGAGTAACCTTGACTACCAAAATGTCCTTCCACAAGCATATTGTGAAACGAAACAACACAGCAAAGTATAGCATAAATGCAACTTGGAATGAATACCTCAACAAAAACAATGTAAGATTGACATCGAAATGGAAACTATATCAAGCAATCTGCAGATCAGTCCAGACATATGCGGCGCAAATCTGGTGTTACAGCAATTTTGACCATGTGAATAAGCTACAAAGGTATTTTATAAAGCGCATCCTAAATCTTCCTGATTTCACACCGAACTATGCAATATGCTTAGAAACAAACACTGATGATGCCCACTTATTTTCTCTGGAGCTCCATATGAAATATATATATAAAACCATATTTAGAATGCACAGAAGTATACTTCCTCACAAACTGTCAATGCTAGTTCTATCACGAAATGTTTTCTGGGCAAAGCATATTAACGAGATAGCAAATGAATTCAACTGTAAGTTCGATCTGGATACGCCAGAGTTAGAATGGTGGGATAATGTAATGTTTTTGTTAAAAAGTCTAAAAGATAAACATATCGAGGAAATGGAAATATTGGCAACAGCGAGTTCAACACGCTTTTACAAATTCCTTAACCATAGGATCGAAAAAGCTACATGAATGAAGACAATAATCAGACAGTCATTACAACCATCTTTAAAACCAGATGTGACTTGTTGGGACTGAAATCGAATAAGTTTAATTTACAAGAGAATCTAAAATGCACCTTTTGTAATACAGATGAAGATGAATCTCTGCTACATTTCATGGCCAGGTGTCCAATACTTCGAGAATTTAGGATCAGACACTTAGGGAAACCATATTTATGTCAAACCGAATTAACTGAAATTTTAAATGGAGAAGTATTTGATAGTTGGGAAAATATCGGTTTCTATGTGCAAGAAGCACTAAAATATAGAAACTTTATGATTAGAGAATTTGCATGATTTGTTGGTAACATAAATATTGTGTATCTATCTATATATATAAAGAAGAATGTGTGTTTGTTTGTTTGTTTGTTTGTTGGTTTGTTTGTTTGTTGGTTTGTTGGTTTGTTTGTACCGTATAGACGCCTAAACGGCTGAACCGATCATCTTGAAATTTTCACAGAATGTACATGTGTTGGGCGTGGTGAAAATAGGGTACTTGAATTTTCGATATATGAAGTGGGCGTGGCCCCGCCCATATAAGCCAAATTTTGAATTTAAGATATCTTGCACAATTTGTTAGCGAGAGAACTGTAATTTTGTTTATATATATCTGGAGGCAGTCTACGTGATTGGTCCAAAAATGGGCGGGGTCAGACTAATGGGCGTGGCCCCGCCCCATTAAGCTAAATTTTGAAATCGAGATATTTTGCACAATTTGTTAGCAAGAGAGCTGTAATTTTGTGTAAATATATCTGCTGGCCACTTACATGATTGGTCAAAAAATGGGCGGGATCGGACCAATGGGCGTGGCCCCGCCCATATAAGCCAAATTTTGAATTTGAGATATCTTGCACAAGTTGTTAGTGAGAGAACTAGAAATTTGTATATATATATATGGAGGCAGTCTACGTGATTGGTCCAAAAATGGGCGGGGTCGGACTAATGGGCGTGGCCCCGCCCCTTTAAGCCACATTTTGAAATCGAGATATCTGACACAATTCGTTAGCGAGAGAGCTGTAATTTTGTGCATATGTATCTGGTGGCACTCTACGTGATTGGTTCAAAAATGGACGGAATCGGACCAATGGGCGTGGTCCCGCCCATATAAGCCAAGTTTTGAATTTGAGATATCTTGCACAATTTGTTAGCGAGAGAGCTGTAATTTTGGGTAAATATATCTGTTGGCGACCTAGGTCATTGGTCCAAAAAGGGGCGGAATCAGACGAATGGGCGTGGCCCCGCCCATATAAGCCAAATTTTGAAATTGAGATATCTTGTACAATTGTTTAACTAGAGTGCTGTAATGTTGTACATATGTATCTGGTGGCAGTCTACGTGATTGGTCCAAAAATGGGCGGGATCGGACCAATGGGCGTGGCCCCGCCCATATAAGCCAAATTTTGAATTTGAGATATCTTGCACAATTTGTTAGCGAGAGAGCTGTAATTTTGTTTATATGTATCTGTTGGCGACTTACGTGATTGGTCCAAAAATAGGCGGGGTCGTACTACTGGGCGTTGCTCCGCCCCTTTAAGCCAAATTTTGAAATCGAGATATCTTGCACAATTTGTTAGCGAGAGAGCTGTAATTTTGTGCATATGTATCTGGTGGCAGTCTTCGTGATTGGTCCAAAAATGGGCGGGATTGGACCAATGGTCGTGGCTCCGCCCTTATAAACCAAATTTTTAAATTGATATATATTGCACAATTTGTTAGCGAGAGTGCTGTAATGTTGTGCATATGTATTAGGTGGTGGTCTACTCAATTGGTCCAAAAATGGGCGGGATCGGCCAATGGGCGTGGCCCCGCCCATATAAACCAAATTTTTAAATTGAGATAACTTACACAATTTGTTAGCGAGAGTGTTGTAATTTTGTGCCATGTATCTGGTGGTAGTCTTCGTGATTTGTCCAAATATAGGCGGAATTGGACGAATGGGCGTGGCCCCGCCCATATAAGTTAAAATTTGAAATTGACTTATGTTGCACAATTTGTTAGCGAGAGTGCTGTAGTTTTGTGGATATGTATCTGGTGGTAGTCTACGTGATTGGTCCAAAAATGGGTGGGATCGGACCAATGGGCGTGACCCCGCCCATATAAAGCAAATTTTGAAATTCAAATATTTTCCACAATTTGTTAGCGAGAGTGCTGCAGTTTTGTTTATATGTATCTGATGACAGTCTATTGCTCCAAAAATGGGCGGGATCAAACCAATGGACATGGCACCGCATTTTGTTAGTGAGAGTGCTGTAATTTTGTGCATCTCATGCAGTCTACGTGATTAAGCAAAAAAAGGGTGTGATTCAACCAATGGGCGTGGCCCCGCCCATATAAACGTAATTTTGAAATTGAGATATCTTGCACAATTTGTTTAAATGAGCGCTGTATATTGTGTATATGTATCTGGTGCCAGTCTACGTGATTGGTCAGGAAATGGGACGGATCAAACTAATTGGCGTGGCCCCGCGTATATAAGCCAAATTTCGAAATTGAGACACATATCTTGCACAATTTTTTAGCGAGAGTGCTGTAATTTTGTGAATATGCATTTGATGGCAGTCTACGTCATTGGTTTAAAAAATGGGCGGGATCGGACCAAATGGCGTGACCCTGCCCATATGAGCCATTTTTTGGAATATATCTCGAAAAATTTGTTAGAAAGAGTGCTGTTATTTTATGTATATACATTTGATGGCGGTATTCGTGATTGATCCAAAAATGGACGGAATCGGAAATCTGAAGTCTGGGGCAACGAAGTGGACCGGGGCCAGCTAGTATTAAATAAAAGTCGATCCATAAGTAAAGTACTGACATGACAGACGGCTTACACGCCATTGTCATAACTTCAAATTTATAATTCCCTTCTCTTTATTATTATCTTAAACATGTAACATTAGCTAATGAATTATTGTATAAAGAATTTAAACAGAGAAAAAAATAAAGAAGAACTACTACTACTACACGCTGAAAAAAAATTGCTTCTGTAGTATATTGTCCCAAACATATTCGGCTTGAAACATATATATGTTTAGGGTACACTCTAAACATATAATATTTGGGTCACACAAAAATTATATATTTAGGAAGATGTTGTTCTAAACAAATCTTTGTTTACATCCCAATATGTTTTTAGTTTGGGACTATTATTTCCGAAACAAATATTTATTTGCATTGAAGTATTCAGAAAATACCTAAATTGTGTTAAATTTGTCAGTTATTTAAGGTTAATTTTTTAGGAATTTTTATGTTCGTAAAAATAATAATTAATAATAATCGCATGATCTTGGATCAAAAAAAAAATTACTTGGAGGATTGACAACTAATGATGGCGTGGAATGATCTGAAATAATTGATTTAAAACAGAAGTTAACTGGAAGGTACGAGTACAGAATCATAACTGGAAGGTACGAGTACAATTCGAAACCAAGGAAACACTAAAACTGAAATTCGAAAAAGTCAGCAAAAATTTTGAAAATCATTTTTAAATAAAATATTTCTATAGAGATTCCTAAACAATAATTTTATTTGTATTTAAACACATATTTTATTTGAGAAATTTTATTTGTAAATATATTTTGTTGTATCATATTAATATATGCGTTCCAAATATATTTTTTTGATTTTCAAATAAAATTTTTTGCTCATAAATAAATAATATTTAAAAAATTGGGTTCCAAATATAGTTTCGTTCGATTCAAATATATCAAAAAATGCGATTTTTCTCCGTGTACTAGTAGGTTGCCAATTGGGTTATCTAATTCATTGTTCCTTAGTAGATAACCAGTTAGGTTATATACTCCTTTGTACGCGGTCAGTCGGGTTATCTACTCCTTAATTGCTAGCCAATTGGATTATCTACTCTGAGACGATCTGTATACCGATCTCTGTTCTCAGTGGAACTATTACCCGTTTGGATGTCTAGCTGTCCAATTTCCTGTAGGATATATATTGCTCTTGTGAAGTATAAACTTTAAATCTTTAAATTGCAAAAAAAAACGCTTAAGAACGGCAGAAGGTTCGCCAGAAAGTTCGCCCTAGCCATATACTCTTCATCATGGATTGCATTAATTTCTTTATCGCCTGAAGTCTTTAAGCGGAAAAGAAAAAAATCATGGACCGATATTGTTCTCGTTTTTGTTGTAGCAAAATTCTTTTGAAAATAAAACGAAAGCTGCTACTTTTTAGCCAACTTATTTAGAAACAAGTAAGAGAATGTCAGTTGAATATGACCACTAAGGTTTACCTAGGTTTGGGTTAAGGTTAGGTGGCAGCAGGAGATACCACCTCACATATAGAACTCTCTTAAGATCCCTAGTGCTACCACGCGCACAGTTTCTCCTCAGCAGAATGAACCTGTTTGACACACAAAGTTATCAATAAAACGAACATCGGTACCGGCAACTTCCGTTAGACTTCCTTGATAGACCGATCCTTGTACATCCAGATGTCGTCTACTCAATGCGAAGTACTAACAAAGCAAATCAATACTCTCCACTTCCTCCTCATCACCACAGCTTCTGTAGAAGCCGTTGGACTTAATTCCCAATCTCCAGGCGTATTCGCCGATCAGGCAATGTCCCATCAGAACTGACACTAACGAAGACAGTATTCTCCTCTCTAGTGCGAAGAGGTATTTTGACCTTCTTAGGTCGTATATTGGCCAGATTTATCAAGCTTCCCTACAGTTGTCGATTTCTGTCCCTCCCTCATTGGACTGCTTGACTGCCTCTTTCCTAAATGAAAGCCCGCAATTGGACAGTGGCGCACCAATATAAGCAAATTTTTCGAGAATTTGTAATGACGTCATTTTCATATGAAGTTCATCGGCTTTGCGGTTCGCCGGGATATCCCTATGCCATATGAGGTAAATGTTAAACTCCTCAGCAATCTCGTTGAAATATCTGCGGCAGTCGAAGGCTGTTTGGGAATTTTGGGATGCAGCCTCCACAGATATATCAGCCTGGCAGTCGGAGTAAATGACTACCCTGTCTTGGTCACTATGTTGCGACTCAGCCACTTGGTAACATACCTTATGCCATTATTTGGTTTTAATAGACACTGCAGGTATCCGGTAGTCTGTAATTTATATCAAGACAAAGTCCTTTAGAGTGTACTCCGCAGCCAACCTTGTCATCAAGCTTCGAAACATCAGTTTAAAAGTGTAGATTATATTTCTTTGGTTTCTGCCTGCCTGGCATGTATTTAGTGACTAAGGTCATCTGACACCGTTGGAATATAGTCCACCCTGTCGGCTAACATTGCGCTGCAGTGTGACATCCTCTTGTTTTCAATGGTATAAAAACAGAAGAATATTTATTAATGCAATTTTTAAAATTTAAATAGTCGGGACATGAATTCGTCGTGGTGACGAATGGAGTTCGTCGTGGTGATAAATGGGATCCATCGTGGTGATGAATGGGATCCGTCATGGTGATGAATAGGATTCGTCATGGTGATGAACTCGATTCATCGTAGGAATGAATGGTGTTCATCTTGATGATGAATGGGATTCGTCATGGAGGCGAACAAATTCATCAAGAGGATTATTCCGTACGTTAGTTGACATTGACAAAAAAATAATCGTGATGATGTACAAGTTTGTCGTCATGACGAAGCTTTTTCTATCAGTGAATGAGTTTAACAACTACGCCAATATTCAATAAAATGGGATGTTTTGTGTCCTTGTTATTAAGTACACTTTTATGCGACCCATCCTATTACAAATAATAGTTTGTGTCTCAGTATTCCATCTTGGAATCCTCGTCATACAGACAAGTTCAAATTGACGGATACTTTGGGAATTTGATGGACTTAGTTATGCTTGAACACAACAGACATGTTAATGAATTTTCCTTGTTGCTGAGTGATTGATAAACATGCCTTGTCTTGTATTATTAGTATTATTTTTCCTCTTCTTTGTTCTCACAATCTTTCATTGCCCTCATAATATTATCGATTGGAGAATAATTGAATACAAATATTTGGGATTTATGTCAGTACATACTACATATGTACATGCTACTATATATTGTTATAAACTTCAGCGGGACCACATTTTATTATTTCACTTTGTTTTTTTATGTTATTTCGTTGGCCTTTTTTCAGCCTTCAACCTTTTTGTTACAATATCACAAGCGAATGTGTGCAATTATGAAATGTTTTTCCCCATGATCAATAATCGTAAATATTTCCTTCCGTACAGCAAACAAAAAGTTCTGCAATGATTTACGGCCATATGTATGTAAACCAAACAAAAAATATTAAAAAAAAGACAATCTGTGGAAAAACATTTTGAATGAACGTACGAGTAATAACATGCAAAACATACGCGTTAATTATAGTCGTACAAATGCGGCTTTGTAGTGGCCGCTATTTGGCGGCATTACGTTTCAAAACAAATGGTATTGTGTCGATTTTCAGCGCTTTCTGAAATTTTATAATTAAAATCGATAAGGAAAGGCTGAAGTTGGTCGGAGCCGAAAATATGATGCCCTAAACCACCTTGTTAGGGTAGAAAGTTCATGGATCAACAAACAACTCTACTCCTCAAGTTTCATAAAGATGTCAAGGTCATTTTTATGAAACTTCTGGAGCATTTGCAAAATCGGAGATATATTAGTAGGTATTATTCTCGTGTATATATGAATAGGGGGATTTCATGTCAAATGAGTCAATTTTCAAAACCAATGGCTTCTGATTGGAATAAAACTTGCACCAAGTTTAATCTTATTTGATATTAGTAATGGCACAAAATTTCAGAGAGATCGGTTCGAGTTGGAGGGTGTTGAATTTTGACATTTTGGTTAAGCGACCTTTTTCCCATCCATATAACAAATTTATTGTATTTACAAAATGTTGGCCAAAGGGTATCAGATAGTTTTTTCTTCAATCTTAAAAAAAAATATTTTTTTGTGATTTTTGTTTGCAAAATTAAAACATGTTTTAAATTTTTTGTTAAAACCCGTACTTCTTTTTTGTTTTTGCGCGAACCAAAGCATGTCATTATTCCCTGCATTACCAAATAATGACATCTCATTATTCGCTGCAATACTTTCGGCTTCTTAATAATTACTTAACAATAATAACAGAAATAAGTGATTTTTTGTTTCAAAATCATTGTGACAAATTTTAATATAATGCAATTTTGGCTATATGTGGTTTACAAGATTTATTTATATTTCAACATGTTTTCAAACAATACGTGCAGATTTGAATGAAAATACCAGAAATTCGAATCTGTCATGAGGAAATTGTTTGTTTCGAGAAATATGCGCGACAATATGCAAAAACTCATTTTAAATGGTCATTTCTATGTACATATCTACTACTCATTTTATAACTTATTGGTAATGCATTATTCAAGTACATAAAATCGAGCTACAAATAAGTACTTATTATGCTACTTTATTGTATGCTTTTGGGAAGTACTTTCCTCCAATGACATCCCCATGTTCAAATAATGAGAAAACTGGCTAAAAATAAATACTTACCATTATCGAACTTTGCTTACTCGTCGGATTATTTGGTAATGAGAAATTTTGCTGGGTTCTTTAATAGCTTTATGGTCTATTAGTGGGACGGGCTTGTAAATCTTTATCTATCTGTAAGAAAGTTCAGTCGGGTAAACCGACTTATGAATCCCCTCACCATGAGTCCCAAAAATAATCTAAATTTATTTATTTTTTGTTTTAATTAAATTAATATCAATTTTAATTGCATTTAATAACTTAAAGCGTGTACTGGTATTAAAGTTAAAAGCTGTTAACTTTTGGTGTAAAATTGTCCATTTGAGTGGGAGGTACCAAAAGGGGCGTGCCAATAACGCCCACTTTTCTCTGGACTCTAGGTACTATAAAAACATTACACTGTACAAAATTTGCAAGTATTTGCATGAACTGATATTAAAGTCATAAGCAGTTACCTTTTGGTGCAAAATGGTCCATTTGTGTGGGAGGTTCCAAAAAGGGAGTGGTCTAAATTTCAAAACGATTGGATGTAAAATATAGCTTCTATAGAACTAAAGGGCCAAATCGGACGAAACATATATGTGGGAGCTATAGCTAAATCTTAATCGACTTTCTACAAATTCGGTAGTGTTGGTTCATGGATCAAGAAACTCTACCATTCTAAATTTCAAAACGATTGGATGTAAAATACAGCTTCTATAGAACTAAAGGGCCAAATCGGACGAAACATACATATATGGGAGCTATAGCTAAATCTTAACCGATTTTCTTCAAATTCGGTAGTGTTGGTTCATGGATCAAGAAACTCTACCATTCTAAATTTCAAAATGATTGGATGTAAAATACAGCTTCTTCAGGACTAAAGAGCAAAATCGGACGTAACATATATATGGGAGTTATAGCTAAATCTTAACCGATTTTCTTCAAATTCGGCAATGTTGGTTCATGGATCAAGAAACTCTACCATTCTAAATTTCAACACGATTGGATGTAAAATACAGCTTTTATAGGACTAAAGGGCCAAATCGGACGAAACATATATATGGGAGCTATAGCAAAATCTTAACCGATTTTCTTCAAATTCGGTAGTGTTGGTTCATGGATCAAGAACCTCTACCATCCTAAATTTCAAAATGATTGGATGTAAAATACAGCTTCTACAGGACTAAAGGGCCAAATCGGACGAAAGATATATGGGAGCTATAGCTAAATCTTAACCGATTTTCTTCAAATTCGGTAGTGTTGGTTCATGGATCAATTAACTCAACCGTTATAAATTTCAAAACGATAGGATGTAAAATACAGCTTCTATAGAACTAAAGGAATTCGATTCGAAAATCCACATATAAAATCTGTTATACTAAAAGACGGGCTCAAAATTTATTTTTCAATTTACCCATTAAATATTAATGCTTTGCGATTGCCGAAAATGAGACCAAGTTTTTTAGTACAAATTTTGTCATTTGGGGATGCATTCAATTGCCGAAAATGTGACCATGTTTTTTCGTAAGAAATTTGGGGAATTGGGGATGCATGGCAAAGCTATTAATAACAATTTATGACCCATAATTATTTCGAAAACATTCTGTAGGACGTTTCCTTTAAGACGAATATTAATATGTTATAGTTTCATTTTATAAATGCATCGATATCTCCAAAGTACTACATATACCCTTCGCAATAAAATACGAAAATTACCCATTTTTATACCCTACACCACACTGTGGTACAGGGTATTATAAGTTTGTTTCACGGCAGATGTTTGTAACACCTGAAAATAACACAGCTAGACCCCTTAAAGCATACCGATCGACTCAGAATCACTAGCTGAGTCGATTTAACGATGTCTGTCCGTCCGTCTGTCCATGTAAAGTTGTTCGTCGACTACAGGTCGCAATTTCACTCCGATCGTTCTGAAATTTTGCAGTTTAGAGTATTTCGCGGCTGTTAAGATCGCTATTGAATTTGGTTGAAAATGGTTCAGATTTAGATATAGCTCCCATATATATCTTTCGTCCGATTTGGCCCTTTAGTCCTATAGAAGCTGTATTTTACATCCGATCGTTTTGAAATTTAGAATGTTAGAGTTTCTTGATCCATGAACCAACATTGCCGAATTTGAAGAAAATCGGTTCAGATTTAGATATAGCTCCCATATATATCTTTCGTCCGATTTGGTCCTTTAGTCCTATAGAAGCTGTATTTTACATCCGATCGTTTTGAAATTTAGAATGGTAGAGTTTCTTGATCCATGAACCAACATTGCCGAATTTGAAGAAAATCGGTTCAGATTTAGATATAGCTCCCATATATATCTTTCGTCCGATTTGGTCCTTTAGTCCTATAGAAGCTGTATTTTACATCCGATCGTTTTAAAATTTAGAATGGCAGAGTTTCTTGATCCATGAACCAACATTGCCGAATTTGAAGAAAATCGGTTCAGATTTAGATATAGCTCCCATATATATCTTTCGTCCGATTTGGCCCTTTAGTCCTATAGAAGCTGTATTTTACATCCGATCGTTTTGAAATTTAGAATGGTAGAGTTTCTTGATCCATGAACCAACATTGCCGAATTTGAAGAAAATCGGTTCAGATTTAGATATAGCTCCCATATATATCTTTCGTCCGATTTGGTCCTTTAGTCCTATAGAAGCTGTATTTTACATCCGATCGTTTTAAAATTTAGACTGGCAGAGTTTCTTGATCCATGAACCAACATTGCCGAATTTGAAGAAAATCGGTTAAGATTTAGCTATAGCTGCCATATATATGTTTCGTCCGATTTGGCCCTTTAGTCCTATAGAAGCTGTATTTTACATCCGATCGTTTTGAAATTTAGAATGGTAGAGTTTCTTTATCCATGAACCAACACTACCGAAATTGAAGAAAATCGGTTAAGATTTAGCTATAGCTCCCATATATATGTTTCGTCCGATTTGGCCATTTAGTCCTATAAAAGCTATATTTTACATCCAATCGTTTTGAAATTTAGAATTGTATAGTTTCTTGATCCATGAACCATCATTGCCGAATTTGAAGAAAATCGGTTAAGATTTAGCTATAGCTCCCATATATATGTTTCGTCCGATTTTGCTCTTTAGTCTTGAAGAAGCTGTATTTTACATCCAATCATTTTGAAATTTAGAATTGTAAAGTTTCTTGATCCATGAACCAACACTACCGAATTTGAAGAAAATCGGTTAAGATTTAGCTATAGCTCCCGTATATATGTTTCGTCCGATTTGGCCCTTTAGTTCTATAGAAGCTGTATTTTACATCCTATCGTTTTGAAATTTATAACGGTTGAGTTAATTGATCCATGAACCAACACTACCGAATTTGAAGAAAATCGGTTAAGATTTAGTTATAGCTCCCATATATATGTTTCGTCCGATTTGGCCCTTTAGTCCTGTAGAAGCTGTATTTTACATCCAATCATTTTGAAATTTAGGATGGTAGAGTTTCTTGATCCATGAACCAACACTACCGAATTTGAAGAAAATCGGTTAAGATTTTGCTATAGCTCCCATATATATGTTTCGTCCGATTTGGCCCTTTAGTCCTAGAAAAGCTGTATTTTACATCCAGTCGGGTTGAAATTTAGAATGGTAGAGTTTCTTGATCCATGAACCAACACTACCGAATTTGAAGAAAATCGGTTAAGATTTAGCTATAGCTCCCATATATATGTTTCGTCCGATTTGGCCATTTAGTCCTATAAAAGCTGTATTTTACATCCAATCGTTTTGAAATTTAGAATGGTAGAGTTTCTTTATTCATGAACCAACATTGCCGAATTTGAAGATAATCGGTAAAGATTTAGCTATAGCTCCCATATATATGTTTCATCCGATTTGGCTCTTTAGATCCAATCGTTTTTATACCCTACACCACACTGTGGTACAGGGTATCATTTAAGTATAAAATGTCCCAAAAGTAGATTTATGTAAACAATTTATACACGAATTACAAAATTTATATATCAGAGTTATTCAATATTACGAGAGTGGTGTAGGGTATTATATAATCGGCACCGCCCGACTTTAGCCTTTCCTTACTGGTTTAAAAATTTTTTCGTATTATAAAATGATTTAACTTTAGGATGTAGACCTGAAACACGAATAATAAATTGTAATGGTGGCATTCTATAGCGAACAAAAATAACTTATTTGCAAAAAAATTGACATCGGATTTTTGAACTGACCTACCACATTCCACTTGCTAAATTGAATCCCATCCAGCAGATAGCAGACCCACTTTCGAAGGATTTTGATTTTTAAAATACGAACATAAAATTAAATATATATTCGCATTTTTGAGATATGGTATTAATTATGTATTAAAAATGCTCATTTCACTGATTTCAAACTATTTCAGGATTTGGGAAACAATCGCTTTCTTAGTAAAACAAGTATACAAAAACTGTAAGAATCTAAAATCATCTCCGATAGCACCGATATATCAATATATGTAGTCGGAGAAATCGTATTTTTAAAAAAGCTATACGGCCCAAATTAGACTTTTTTGAATCTAAAGAAAATGTATTTGGAAAACACATTTTTAAATATACAGGGTTTTCCAACAAGAGGTGTTATTTTTAATCACCCGGTATTTCGATAGCTGTCACTTTTAAAGCTTTTATTCTTCGACATTTGACAAGTAGAAACTACGCCATTACTAAAAATAGAACGATATACGATTCAACAAATCATTAAAATTATTAAAATTCGAAAATCATCGAAAAATCATCTTGACTGATGAGGCCCATTTCCACATCGGTGGCTACGTCAACAAGCAAAATTGTCGCATCTGGGGCTCGGAAAATCCAAGAGTTATTTTTGAGAAGCCCCTCCATTCTCAACGTGTGACTGGTTGGTGCGGTTTATGGACCGGCGGGGTCATTGGACCTTACTTTTTCGAAAATGAGTCAATATTTACGGTGAATGGATTGCGCTATCGAGAGATGATTTATGATTTTTTATGGTTGGAGTTAGATGGTATTGATCTGGACAACGTTTACTTTCAACAAGACGCTCTGTTAAAAGTTTCCGGACCGTGTTATCTCTCGAAGGGGTGATCACAATTGGCCACCGAGATCTTGTGATTTAACACCTTGCGACTTCTTCCTTTGGCCACGTGAAAGATAAGGTCTACGCCAACAGCCCAGCGTCGATTCAAGACTTCAAGGTAGAATTCGTGAGTCTATCGAGGACATGGGGCATCAACTTTGCGATTTGGTTATGGGAAATTTCATGAAAAGGATATGGTCCTGTAAGCGTGGTCGTGGTGGCTATTTGGCTGATGTTGTCTTTCAGTATTAACGGCATACCTTCCTCTTTATAATGAAATCATTTCATTTATCTCAAAAAATTTAATTTTTCTTTGAATACCAAAATAACACCTCTTGTTGGAAAACCCTTTATATTTTTGAGAAAATACATTTTATTTAAAAATCAATAATGTTTATTAGGAATGCATTTATTAATATATTACAACAAAATATATTTGCAAACTAATTTTCTCAAATAAAATATTTGTTTATGTCCAAATAAAATTATTGTTTCGTAATTTCTCCAAATATATGTTGTTTAAACATGTTTTTCAAAACGTTGCAGATTTTTCGAATTTAATTTTTCATTGATTTCGAGTTATATCTTATAATATAAAATGACATTAGCAGAAATAGCATTTGTTTAAAAGCACTAATTTGTTTATTGTATCGACAGTACTTTTGCAACTCCACCTAGTTTTGGCGCGATCGGAATAAAATTGAAAAAAGTGGGCCCATATATATCAATACATCAACCCTAGTGAAAATGGGAAATATAGGTCAATGTTTTTATATACCCCTCATATAAAGGTCCTTCCGATTCATCGCGTTTTACAAGCAACGCTTTTAACCTGATGTGCCTTTAAACTGATGTGCCTGCTTGGCAAATAATGGTGGACTGTATTCTACGAGTACAGCCCGACTTTACAGGTTTTGTATTTAAAATAACAACAAATTTAGAAAATTGTCCACTAAAAAATAAGCGGTCCAAACACTACAAGCAACTGATAATATCACATATTATCTATATTTCCATGACTGAAAATATTATATTACATATAATATTCGTTCACTGCTATTGTATTATTATATTTGTAGTGAAAAAAATCACGACACACAAATTAAAAGCAACACATCTCAAAAAATCGAAATGTTCAGGAGAGCCTAAATACATTTTCTATCGCAGTACTTTTATTACAAAACTTTAATTGTTGAGTGTTGGAAAATGTCACCAAAATTTGGATTGTAATAAATATATGAATCGATATATAGCTGAATACATTTATGGTAAAGGGAGGGTTAGTAAATTCAGGAACAATTTTAGCATACAAACCTTCGGAATAGAAGTTCCATATCAAAGAACGGAAGAAAGGAGACACTTCAGGAAGTTTTTCTCCCAAACACCCGACATCCACGTTCACTCCCTCGCTCCCGAAATTCCCCTTCTAAAAATAATGATTTATCAAAAGTAGTGGAATTCGATGGAAATTTTTGGGCGATGTATTCGACAAAAAGATTCCTTGTAAAAAAATCACTATAGGCCTCCACAGTACACTTTTACCACCTTGAGGTGGTGTTAGGTACTTTGTTAACTGAAACGAAACCAATTATTCCAAACTATTATCGCAATGCCCCCTTTCGCATTGTTATGGAGGTGTAGGGTATTATACAGTCGAACCCGCCTGACTTTCTGTCTTTCCTGCCTTGTTTTCTTTTAATGAAATACTTTGGTTCTGCTTGTGAAATTTATTTATTTAATACATTAGAAATTATTACATCATGTTGAGAAAATGATATCGGCCAAAGAGCCGCTGCCAGAGTTGATGACTCGTTTTATGACATTTTCTGGCACTCTTGCCAGAACATCGTGCGACAGGGTCTCGCATTCCAGGCGAATATTATCCTTAAGGGCTTCAAGACTCTGAGGCGAATATTATCCTTAAGGGCTTCAAGACTCTGAGGCTAAAAAATGCTCATCTCTTTTGGAATACTTGTCGATATTTATATCTTGTGAGATTCTTTACAAATCAGTTCAGGTATCTACTGGTCCGAAAATCGACTCTGGTGAATAATCGGCGACAAAATGTCGACTTTGCGCGACAAAAATCGAAATCGATTTACGGATCCCTACGCTATATGTAATGTAGTAGCCCATAACTTTCTCTACATAGATGTGTGTGAAAAGGAAATTTTGCATATAGACATGGCTATAAACGGATATGAATACTATATGTTCACACACACACATTCATATGTATGTATAAACAAACATTAAATTTAAATAAAAACCAATGTTCGTACCGGATGTCATGTCGACATACAATAATGATTGTAAAAATATATTTCATAAAAATGTTAATGATGTTTTAATATAAAACAAAAGGTACAGCCGCAACAACAACAACAATTTAACAAAATGTGATTTTGTAACAGCGAAAAGAACACTTTACCTTGTAAGAGCAGAACATCAGTAAAATTTATAGAAATTTCATTGTTTTGTTTAAAATGTAATACAAATGACGATGAATGTTCCAAACGCCATTTAACATAAAGTAAACAATGTTTTATTTATAAAAGGTGGCGCAAAAGTAATCCTCCTATCAGAAAATGCTATAAATTTTGCGATTGGCCCCTAATGTCAGTTCTGTTTTGAAATTTGTGTAGTAAACACATGCGAAATACACGTTAATAAACAATGTTACGCAACACTGCTCCAGAACGCGGAATATTGCTGACTATTTATTTATTTGCTGACTATTTTTAAATTACAGCCAAAAAACATCGAAAGGTTACTTTTGCGCCACCTGTACTCGCTGTTAATGTTGTCGTGGCACTTTAGTGTGATTAAATACAGCATTTTTGGTAATGATTTAATATTGTAAATAAAGTTTTCAAAGGCGGGAGGGGGAATTTGATTATGGAATTTAATATAGATGAATCAGAAAGTGTGTTTCCGTCGATTGAAATAATATAACAAGAAATATACGCGCACAAAGTTTTAAGTCATAAGTGGACAGCGGAATTTCATGCAATTTTTAGTATTCAGCATGCTCTGAATCTGTTTTTATGCACAGAATTATTCAATGACAATGGTAGTATAAAATTTTGAATTAGACTGTAATCTTTTAAATATTTTGTCGGTATTGGATTCTGATAACATAAAATTGCACAAAATTCTGCTGTCTAATCTATGTCATAACACACTGTTATGGGTGATGTGGGGAATACAAGGTACAGTGACTTCTTTAAAAAATCTATAAGAAGTGGTTCTACATAGATCAATGAAAGCTGGCACCGAGCTTAATATTGTTAATCAAAACAGTCCGCTCCCACCGACCACCGCCCATACAAGGCAAACAGATGTTTTCGCATACAATTTCTCCTATCCAAGGAAAAGTTGTTAATTTCATATTGATGATTAATGATGGTATTGATCTGGACAACGTTTAGTTTCAACAAGACGGCGCTACATGCCACACAAGCAACGAAACCATTGCTCTGTTACGGGAAAAGTTTCCGGACCGTGTTATCTCTCGAAGAGGTGATCACAATTGGCCACCGAGATCTTGTGATTTAAAACCTTGCGACTTCTTTCTTTGGGGCCACGTAAAAGATAATGTCTACGCTAACAGCCCAGCGTCGATTCAAGGACTCAAAGATAGAAGTCGTGAGCCTATCGAGGACATAGGGCAGCCACTTTGCGATTTGGTTATGGAAAATTTCATGAAAAGGATATGGTCCTGTAAGCGTGGTCGTGGTGGCCATTTGGCTGATGTTGTTTTTCATTATAAACGGCATACATTCCTCTTTATTATGAAATAAACATCCGATCATTTATCTCAAAAAACGAAATTTTTCTTTGAATACCAAAATAACACATCTTGTTGGAAAACCCTTTATATGAAATATATACAGGTATATAGAGCTATCTAGTCCAAGCCGATCCTGTACATTTTTAATCTGGAGTTTTTATCAGTTTCTATATAATAGCATTTTTATTTAAAAATGTCAGAAATCAAAATTATTTATTGGAAATAATTATTGGAACAATTTTGTCTATTTTTTTTTTTTTTCAATATTGTCCATAGTTTATTTTATTCGGTGGCATTTTTTAAAAATATCGTTTGAAAAAAGAACGTGGCTGAACACCATCTTGAAATTTGTAGGGTAAGTTTAGTACATATGGGGCTACATGACTATACTTATATATTCCTCAGAATTTTATGTTGGTGTCATTGAAGTGCAAGATTCAAAATAAAGTTGCATGTGGGCATTTCCAACGAAATATTAACCGCAGCCAAAAAATTTAAAGTCTATAAAAGAATGCTGTTTTACTATTTATACCC
This sequence comes from Eudasyphora cyanicolor, assembly GCA_963930755.1. NCBI lineage: Eukaryota > Metazoa > Arthropoda > Insecta > Diptera > Muscidae > Eudasyphora > Eudasyphora cyanicolor. Next base: position 229,084,375 of record OZ005737.1, on the reverse strand, counting down.
TGCACCACACTGTGGTACAGGGTATTATAACTTTGTGCATTTGTTTGTAACACCCAAAAGGAGAAGAAATAGACACACCGTTTATTATACCGATCGACTTAGAATCACTTTCTGAGTTGATTTAGCTATGTCCGTCTGTCCGTCTGTCTTTGCATGTATTCTTGTAATCAAAGTACAATTATGGTTCGATCTCGACGAAACTTTACACATATCTTTTTTTGGCCCAAGGACGATCCCTATTGAATTTGGTTAAAATCGGTTCAGATTTAGATATAGCCCCCATATATACGTTACCCCCGATTTGACATGTAAGCGCTGTAAAAATGTTATTTTATATCCGATCAGTGCGAAATTCGGCAAAAAGAGGTTTCTTTCTACATGAAGGAATAATGCCAAATTCGGAGAAAATCGGTTCAGATTAAGATATAGCCCCTATATACAGGGTCTCCCATATTCGACGGACCCATCTGGCAACGCCATAACTTTTGACAGAGATGTCAGATCGCTTAATGACATACCGCGTTTGAAGCGTCAGTCCAAGCAGATTTTTACCATGGAACAATACACGCCACGCGAAATAGTTGAAATTTACATTCAACAGAAGAAGTCAAGTGTGAAAACTCAACGTGCTTTTAAAATATTAAAAAATGTGAGAAGTGCGCCTTCTAAGAACACCATTAAGCGTTTATACGAAAAATTTTCGACTGGTGAGGCTCTTTCTAATCCGAAGAGGCCAAATAAAAGTCGACCAAGGCGATCGGCCGAGAATATCGCTGCCGTACGAGCCAGTGTTGAGAGGTCCCCAAGAACATCCCAAAACCGCCGTTCTCAGCAGTTGGGCATGGCTCGGTCCACTTTACAACGGATTATTCGCGTTGATTTGCATTTGTTCCCGTACAAAATTCAATTGACGCAAAGATTGTTGCCTGCGGACAAGCCTCGTCGATTGGAATGGGCCCAAAAAAAACATGGGTCCGTCGAATATGGGCAACCCTGTATATGTTACCCCCGATTTGACCTGTAAGCGCTGGAAAAACTGTATTTTATATCCGATCAGTGCGAAATTCGGCAGAAAGAGGTTTCTTATTACATGAAGGAATACTGCCAAATTCGGAGAAAATCGGTTCAGATTTAGATATAGCTCCCATATATATGTTACCCCCGATTTGACATGTAAGCGCTGTAGAGACTGTATTTTTTATCCGATCGAAATTCGACAGAAGGAGGTCTTTTTGCATGAATGAGTATTCAGGGAAGATCGGCTCAGATTTATATTAAAACTCCATATATATGTTCCTCCTGATTTGGTATCAAACCGCTATAGAAGTTGTATTTTACTTCCGATCATTAAAATTTTCCAGAAAGATGTTTCTCAATTTAGGAACGAATATTGCTTAATTTAGCGTTATCACTTCAGAATTAGATAATATGTTTCTACCCATTTACCAATTATTCCAAACTATTATGGCAATGACCCTTATCGCATTGTTAGGGAGGTGTAGGGTATTATATAGTCGGCCCCGCCCGACTTTCTGCCTTTCCTTACTGGTTTTTTATAGGGAATCTTTCAAATTTAACTAATTTTCCCAAAAACTACATTTATTCATAATAAATTTTAAAATATTTGAGTGCAAATTCGAATAATTGCAAAATGTATGTTTTCAACATTTGTATTGCATGTTATGTTCTGATTAATGGTCTCTCTTTTAAATCTTGATTTATATTTAAGGGATATAAGAAAAATAATTTTTGTTGTGAAAATAAATATATTGAATATATTAAAAATCATTTATAATCAACCTTTGGACGTCTAGTTGCATAAAAAGTAAAAAATAAACATAAAAAGAACGATGGAATTAAATGTCGCATGTGACATGTCGCGTGCGTAAAAATTAAATAAAAATAAACTAGTTAATATTTCTGAATAAAAGATTAAGATACATGAATCCTTGACAGTTGCATAAAAAGATTCCTTCAGGTTTCGCCGAAATCAGTGTTTGATTGGTTTGCTTTGAAAGCGACTTCTGTTTTTGTCGCGTGCGAATGGCTTGGTTTTTTGTAATTATCTTGAAATCGAACAATTGGCCAAAATCAACATTAGCACCAATTATAGTGTTAATCAAGGGCTATAAGTTTCGCCTTTTGTTAACATTAAATAATGTTTTGGCATATGTTTGAATTTTTATACCCTACACCACACTGTGGTACAGGGTATTATGACTTTGTGCATTTGTTTGTAACACCTAAAAGGAGAAGAGATAGACCCATTGTTTATTATACCGATCGACTCAGAATCACTTTCTGAGTCGATTTAGCCATGTCCGTCTGTCCGTCTGTCTGTCCATGTATTCTTGTAATCAAAGTGCAGGTCGTATTTATGGTCCGATTGTGATGAAATTTAGCATAGTGTTTTTTGGCCCAAGGACGATCCCTATTGAAATTGGTTAAAATCGGTTCAGAATTGGATATAGCCCCCATATATATGTTTCACCCGATTTGACATGTAAGCGCTGTAGGAACTGTATTTTAAATCAGATCAGTACGAAATTTGGCAGAGAGAGTTCTCTTATTACATGAATAAACACCGCCAAATTCGGGGAAAATCGGTTCAGATTTAGATATAGTCCCCATATATATGTTTCACCCGATTTGACATGAAAGCGCTGTAGAAACCGTATTTTACATCCGACCTGTACGAAATTCGGCAGAGAAAGTTCTCTTATTACATGAAAAAACACTCCGCAATTTGGGGAAAATCGGTTCAGATTTAGATATAGCCCCCATATATATGTTCCACCCGATTTAACATTTAAGCGCTGTAGAAATCGTGTTTTATATCCGATCAGTACGAAATTTAACAGAGAGAGTTTTCTTATTTAATAATTATATAACATTTTTAGGCAAAAAAGATAGTAAAAAACCTAATTTGAAAGTAAAGAAAGTAATGATAATAACAACTTCTTTCATCTTCTAGGAGAAGATTTGGAAGACTGTCATATCTGTAAATTTCTTATTAAGTCATAATTTGAGCATCTGTTTCGATCTTCAAAGCTTTTCTTTAGATTATTTGCCACCATACTGAAGGTTTCCTGGTTGAAATTTCTATGCAGGTGCAATGTTGGGTAGCGTATAGGCAAATTGAAAATTATTTTTAAGTTCTTGTTCTGGATTATTTGAAGTTTTTTGCGGTATGTCTTTGCAGCTTTCATATACCAGACTTGGCTTCCATATGTCATGATAGGCCTTATACACATTTTGTACAACAAGATTTTGTTTTTAACGTTCAAAGTAGATTTTTTTTTTAGCAGGGGGTATAGGGCTCTTCCGCATCGAATAGCCTTGTCACATGTTTTGAATATGTGTTCCTTAAAAGTCATCTTTTTATCTAATATTATTCCCAGATATTTGATACTGTTTTTAAGTGGAACTTCTGCCCCTTGTATGTCTAAAGATATGGTGGGATTTCTGTTAGGAGATTTATTAAAAGGGAAAATAATAGCCTGTGTCTTGTCTTCATTTATTTTTATTTTCCACTTTGAGAAGTATTTTTCTGCGTGTATGAGGGATTTTTTCATATTTTTAATTATTGCATTCGATAGCTTTCCACTTGTTATAATTGCAGTATCGTCAGCGTATAAGGCAGTACTGTTCCTTTTTTCAACTTTAAAATCTGATGTGTATAGAGAGTATAATATAGGTGACAGTACAGATCCTTGAGGTACTCCAGCAGGGATACATCTTTCTGTAGATTTTCCATTACACACAGTAACACACATTCTTCTCCCTACCAAAAAGCTTTTAATAATTTTTTGCAGATAAATAGGCAAACCCATAATGTTCAATTTATACACAAGACCGGCGTGCCATACGGTATCAAAAGCTTTTGCTATATCCAGGAATACAATCCCAGTACTTCTTCTGTTCCTTTTATTGTTTTCGATTAAGTTACTAATCCTTTTCACTTGATGCACTGTTGAATGTTCCTTTCTGAAACCAAATTGCTCTTTCATTAACAAATTATTAGACTCCGTAAACTCTTCTAATCTTTTTAAAATAATTTTTTCAAAGATTTTATCAAGGCAGGTTAACATGCTAATTGGTCGATAACTTTTAGGCGAAAATACTTCTTTTCCTGGTTTTAAAATGGGTATTACATTTGCCTTTTTAAAAATATCTGGAAAGTAGCCGTTAGTTAGGCACCAATTAAAAATTCTTTTAATAGAGAGGAAAAAACTTGTCGGCATATTTTTTAGCATAATTGGTTTGATTCCATCAATTCCTGGCGCTTTACAATTCCGAAGAGTATTTGTAAAGAATTGTATTTCTTCTATGGTCGTTGTATTTATATTACTTAAAATATTTTGCCGATGCAGCCACTGCTCGTGCAATTTTACCCTTCGGTCCATTGTTGAGGTCATATTTAAAGTTGCTCTATGATTAACTTCAAAAACATCAGCAATTATGTTTGCTTTTTCATTACTGTCATACACATCAATGCCATCTACCGACAGACGTTCTATTTGCGGCCTAGTTGTTCTCATCGCCTTTGTCAGCTGCCAGAACTTTTTGTTTCCAGGTGGCAACCCTTGAATAAATTTGGTCCAGCTGTTATTTCTGTCACTTAACACATGGTGATCTATCAGAGCTCTCAGCTGTTTTAAAATACATGTGATAGTGATTCTTTCTGACAAATTAAAGCTTCTTTGCAGTTTTCTCTTAAATTTGTTCCTTTGGCCTATTAAGTAAATAGTATTTTCAGAAAGTTTTTTCTGCCAAGCCTGCGTGACACCCATTGGAATCTGTTTTGCTGCTTCTTGGACTATGTGAGTTATTTGTGCTAATAATGGCTCTACATTTAAACTCGTAACAATCGCAGAAGGAATATTTTTGGCTTTAAATTGCAAATCTACCCATTTTGCTATAGATTTCCAATCAGCATTTCTGTATATTGGAACTTTCTTAACATTTTCAACAGACGATCCAAGAATATGACACGAAATTGGGACATGATCCGAATATAGCGCTCCTGGATGTGTTTCAATTGGTGATATGTACAAAGTGGTATTGGATATGGCGATGTCGACTACGGATGGTTGTACTGGTGTGGAATTTTCTCCAAATCGTGTAAAAGAGCTCGGAAAGTATATGAAATAATTCGAACTGATTTGATCATTATACAGTATATTACCCGCAGTGTTATTCTGTACACAGTTCCAGCTGGTGTGATGGGCATTAAAGTCGCCAAAAATTATGTACTCTTCCGAACCAGATGTTATTTTCTTTATGTCATCTAGGAAACTTTGTGTGTACTTTGGGGAATAAGCTGCTGTGAATCTAATTGGTCTATTGTTTATGTGAATGATAATTGATACATTTTCTATTGTAAATGTGGCGAAATGTGAAATACGTCGATGTGGGATTGAATTCCGTACTGCTATCAAAACTCCACCTCCATGTGAAGGACGATCTTGTCTATGAATTTTATAGCTTTGAATTTTAATTTTGTGGCTGCTATTTAAAAAAGTTTCGTTAATAAATGCGCAGTGTTTTTTCATGTAATAAGAGAACTTTCTCTGCCGAATTTCGTACAGGTCAGATGTAAAATACGGTTTCTACAGCGCTTTCATGTCAAATCGGGTGAAACATATATATGGGGACTATATCTAAATCTGAACCGATTTTCCCCGAATTTGGCAGTGTTTATTCATGTAATAAGAGAACTCTCTCTGCCAAATTTCGTACTGATCTGATTTAAAATACAGTTCCTACAGCGCTTACATGTCAAATCGGGTGAAACATATATATGGGGGCTATATCTAAATCTAAACGGATTTTCTCCGAATTTCGTAGTGTTCATTCACGTAATAATAAAACTCTCTCTGCCGAATTTCATAAAGATCGGATGTAAAATGTGGTTTCTACAGCGCTTACATGTCAAATCGGGTGAAACATATATATGGGGACTATATCCAAATCTGAACCGATTTTAACCAATTTCAATAGGGATCGTCCTTGGGCCAAAAAAGAGCACTACGCTAAATTTCATCACAATCGGACCTGCACTTTGTTTACAAGAATACATGGACAGGCAGACAGACGGACAGACAGACAGACAGACGGACATGGATAAATCGACTCTGAAAGTGATTCTGAGTCGATCGGTATAATAAACAATGGGTCTATCTCTTCTCCTTTTAGGTGTTACAAACAAATGCACAAAGTCATAATACCTGTACCACAATGTGGTGTAGGGTATAACAATAAGGAAAGACAGAAAGTCGGACGGAGTCGACTATATAATAACCTACCCCTAGAAAGCACGCATATAGTTGAACATAATCTGAAACCATTACCTTAAAACTTTTAATATAAGCTAATGGATCAAAAGAAAACTTTTTTTAAAATTGCATAAAAATGGTTTGGAAACTTTAGCTTTTATAACTATTACATGTGTTATCGAAATGTACATATATTTTTTTTTAAATTGAGCAGCGTTTATTCGCAGGGCAAGTGACTTCCCTCTTTCACTTTTCGTAATGGAGGAACGGTGAAATTCAGTTTCTATAGCGCATTAATGCCAAATCAGAATTGAACATAATCTGAAGTTGTTTTCACTGAATGTAGAAGTATTGATTTCCCTCTGTCAATTTTCGCCTTGTTTGAGAGTAAAATGTAGCTTCTATAGCACTTACAGTGGGGAGCATAACCGAGTGCATGTATGCTACTTTTTCAATTTTTATTTTGTGAAAACAGTATCTTTAGTCCAAACGTCACAAAATTTGCAACAAATATACTTCATTTATTGCTAAACAAAAACTATTGTTTAAAAAAGCTATACACTTATTCTAGTGAATATCGTCATATGAACTAGATGAAATTCTGTATGCACTTAATTTTTATTACATTTAAAATCAGATGTTTTAGCATTTAGTTCATCGTCCTTTGTTTTTCACTACCCTTTGCACTGGTTTGGGCATACTTTCCACTAGGTTTTCGCTTATTTCATTTCTAATATCACTCCATTAATGCTGCACCCGGCTACACAGCTCGTTGACATAACCCCAACCATATTTTGACCACAGCCCACAAATTTTCAATTGGAATTAGGTCAAAACTTTGTGCTGGCCATTCTGGAAGTTGAAATTTATGTTACCACAACCATTTTTCACTATTTTGGAAGTGTGCTGGGATACACGTCTTGCTGAAACACGACATCCTCCTCAGGGTAATGACTCACCTCTGCAAAATCCGGTAAATTTGATTTCAAAATATGATGCCAACATGATGCTCTTATTGTTTACCAGCGGTCAAGTGCGCCACCACGTAAAGCATCCTCATATCAAAAGCTTCCTCCTCCATGCTTAACGGTTTGCTTGACTTGAGGGTTTTTGAATAATTTCATAAGGCCGGCGCCAGTCATATTAATTCCCATCGGATTGGAAACTGTTCATTTTTGTTTAAACTGCGCATATAACACTTTTCCAGCCACAAATCCTGCTATTTACGCGTGTCTTACAGAATTCCAACCGCTTCTTAATTTTTTTGTAAGACAAATCTGTTTTTTTTCTTGACTGCTGCCTCGAACCCAGTTCTGTGTATTTGTTGTGATTACTTTTTCAAAATTTAATTTACGGTGTTTTGTCCTTAAGAAAGTAATTAGTAAGTGCTGACAATTTTATAACATTTGGCCTAACAACACTATTTTTACTGAATAAATGATACAAGAGTGACAAACATGCACTCGGTTTTGCTCCCCAATGTAGATGCAAAATCGGAAAGAACATATATATGGGAGCTATATCTAAAACTGAACCGATTTTTACAAAATTTGCTTATCTTTATAAATGGCTAAATTACTTTGGAAGGAAATTATAAAGGGTTGTTAAATTTTAAGGGCCGATGTTGATTTTGAATAAAACACAAATTATTTAGGAAATTATTGTCACTTCTTTTTATTAAGATAATATTATTAAGTATGGTTCAATTATGTATGGAACAAAATATCGGCCAATGACCTTTGACTAAAATCATACCTGTGGAATAAAATATTCCCGGGATTCCCTGATGAATTTCTCGGGAAACCGAGAATGGAAAATTTTCCGGGATTCCCGGGATTTCCCTGACGGGAATCCCCGGGAGATAAACTCTAATTGTTACAATGTGCTAGTCCAACAATGTAACAGAAAGGAGACCCTATGGAAAAACCTATTTCGACCTTTGCTTAATCCAGTGGTGCTAGTCGTTTTTCTAGGTTACCTCTTGGTTTTCGAACATTCGACCACAAAGTTTGCAGGGAAATCAGGGAGGTTAGCGATTTTAAAGTGGAAGGCTTCGGAATACACTCAGCAGTCCAAGAACGAAATAAAGGTAACCCTTGGAGAAATATTTCTCCCAAAACAATCACTCACTCTTCTCACCCACTTACATCTAAAAAATTGCAATCAAATCTTACGCGAAAAAATACTACGTGTCCGATTTCAACGTTTTTATGGGAAATAAGCGGATTTCGAGTTTTTAAATAATATTTGTATTATTTTACTCATAGCAGAAAAATTTTATTGATATTATATTATATATATTGAAGGAGACCTATAGTATAGGAATATTTTTTCTCAAAGACCTAACTAAAAATGTCCTTGATTTGAATGACGTTTGACATATACTCGTAGTACAATTTGATTGTAATTTTGCATATGCATATGAAAAGCGTAAGTGACTGTTTTGAGAGAAATAATTCTCCAAGTGTTCCCTTTATATCGTTCTTTGGACTGATGACTGTATTCCGAAGTCTCCACATCAAAATCTGAATAGAAAAATGGCTAGGTCGAAATAGGTACATTCATAAGATCTCCCTTCTGTTTCATTTTTAATGTGTCTATTTCGAGCACAGTATTATTATTATGAATTCTTGGGTAGCACTATATGGGTTATATTGGATAGCCCAGATTCAATAGAGACAATTTTAGTTGGGGGAATTCTCTCTTTCCCAGGAATGACAGAATTGCCGCAGCTAAAGTTGCCTCCTGTGAATATGGACTAAGGGAATTGTTACTTTGGTCGGTCTATCTGCGGACATATTGTTATTCTAAACACAATGCCTGACCTCGGGCATTGTTGATTTCGCTATGCCAGAACCACTTTTTGACGAGAAATCTCTCAATATCATACCAGAATGGAATGATTATATACCAGAAAGTTGCAGATTCGTGAACTACAAATGGATACAAACGGTTCCAAGCTCAACAACCAAGTGGGATTTGGTGTCTTTTCTAAGGAACTTGAGATATTCATTACAAAAAGACTGTCTGATAACTGTAGTGTTGAACTATCAGAACTTTTAGCTATTAGAGATGTAGAAGGATGACTGCAAATTAATATTCTGGCAAAATTCAGTATTTATATTTCTGGTTGATGGTCAGGCTGCTATAAAAACACTGAGCACTATATTCAACTGCCCTCGATTGTCGCAGATCTCTTAACGAGATGTCTGAACATTTCTGTTTTCAGCGGATATGGGAGCCGGGCCACAGAGACATACCAGGGACTGCAAAACAAGCGAACTTGCAAAAATATGATATACATTGCACGTTCCAGGGGAATTGAAATATGTTGGCATGATTCTAGCTACCTGCAACCTTGAGCGATATTGTCCTTACGACAATAAATGACAGGTGGTCACTAGTCAGAAACTGCATACATTTTAGGCTGATCAGGCCCTGTCTTAACTTAAAACACACCAGGTTCCAGATGTCGTAATCGAGAGCGGATGTCTCACTTATCTTCTGACTGTCATGATACATCGGCAGAGATTGCGTACCAAATGTTACAGGATAGGTCCACAAAGTGTTCAAGTAATCCCATCTTTAAATTTCTATAAATGTGCCACTGTTTCAAGTGTAATATTCAGTACTATAACATATAACTGAATCTTCTTCTTGTGATTTTGTAGCCTTGTGTGCAGTTTTATCTGATTATCTCAATTACCTCAACAGATACGAAATTGTTGCAAAACAGACATCATTAAATTTATACATTACTGACAATAACAAAAATAACAATGTAGTAAGTGTTGTGAGGAAAAAATGCAAGTCATTTCATTAATGGCATTGAGTTTATCTGCTGTACAGACAATTAAATGAAATTTATGGCCAAAGTTAATACAGCAAGTTATGAATTTCCACTGAAGCAAATAAGTGAAAAACTGCTGTAAATCAAAAAAATCTACTTAAAATTAAATAAATGCTGTATATATTACACTCGGCTCATTTTAAGCAAGAACGTCACATTTGAAAAAATGGCAAATGTTTGAGATTGTCATATTGAAATGCCATATTTTCCCACATGAACGCAAGCTAGTCGAGATTTCTGAGGATATGAAACAACTCAACACTGCCCTTAGATGAAATGTCCGATTTTGAGATGTGACACTCTAGCACGAAATCTGCGATATGTATGTTTTTATGCATGTTTGAGAATTTTTAATTAGCATATCGATATTAAATCTGTTTGTAGCTTTATTCGCATTATTCTGAAGGCAAACTGATTGAGGAAATATGGATCACATTTTTAATGAGGACCATGTACTGCCTCAAAATTTATATAAATGATATCATGTAACTATATTAACTATTGTTATTATGATAATATTATATGGGCAATACTGTCTATTTAGCACTGGATGTCGTTTAACCCATTAATACCGACGGCGATTTACATGACTTTTTTACAATTACGAGGAGAACATTATTCTTTAAAATAAATGAACAATTGTTGGTCAATCATAAATGTAATAGTGATCCACATATGAATTTTCCATTACATATATATAACAGTGGACATTAATGAGTACACAATTTACGGCATTGCATTTTGTTCTGCTTACCCGGTGAATTTGACATACTGATGCTTTATACGTTATGTTTTTTAACCGATCCTCCGTAATTTAGGAATTTGTTGTATATTTAGCCTGCAACAGTTCCCCCTAGTGCTTTTAGTTCTTTATGACATTTTTAAATTATTAGTTTTCTTTTTTTAGCATTTTGTGAAGAAGACTTTGGAATTTAATACGAGTATAAATAACTCCACACTCAACTTAACAATATGTTCAAAAATATGTTAAGAAGAGCAATTATATGCGATGCAGCCACCACCAAATGGTCACCACTTACAGGATATCATTTTTTAAAGTTAATTAAAAAAATTTGCACTAATATACTGTATTTAAAAAATAATAATAATCGCATAAAGTAAAAAAGTTATAAACAGTTTTAACTATGTAGCTCAGCCTGCGCTACCCAGTAGTCTTTACCCTACGGGAAATTATGAGTCGATTTACCTGAGTCTTCTGATCCAGATACTAGTTAAATTGGGAACTATTACACTACGTAACTTGGAGTCCCAGAACTTAAAACTCGTTTTTGGTGTAGACAAAGGCATACTATTTCAAAAAAAAAACTTGTTATGCTAACGTTTTTTTAATTCCAATTTTCATGGAAAATACATTTAGTATCTTGACAATATTTTGTGAAGTATATGCCCGATAAAGGCGTATTACGCACTATGTTTAGGGTAATTATGATTGCTATAAATGTTGTGAATATGTCTTTCACTTACGTAGTATAGTAACAGTCGTTACTAAAATTAGAAAAAAATTTTATTTTTTTTTTAAATATTGTTTTCAAAAAAAAGTTTTTATGTTGGAAGTAAGAAAATACCAAAAAATCATATTTTATACGCTCACTATTGTGAATGGGTAGTTCTTTCTCAAGTGTCGCAGGTCCAAAATTAAATCTGTTTCAAATTCTCAGAAAATGTTACCATAGTACTCGTATGTGTGAGGAAAGACCCACAATATTAATACAATTAAATGAATAATGGGGGCAGGAAGCAAGGTCAAAGTTCAAAAAATATTTGTTTTCTCAGAAATGGGGTTTTCAAGTAAATTTTAACGCTGTAATTTTCGCGGTTTTTTTTCTACTTCCAACAGGTGGCAAAAAACGCCTTTTAAAGAATATTAGTTTTGTTCACATTTTTGATGACTGTAACAAAACCAAAGTCTTTGCGTAGAAGTAAAATATGTAACATTTGTAGCCCACCTTAAATGTACAGGGTGGCTGATATTTATTGCAACCAACTTCAGGTTGCTATCATTTAAAAAAAAGTTATTCGTGATGGAATTCAAGCGTGATAGTGTGATTGCTTTATATTTGGGTGGAAAAACACAAGTGGCTACCATTGCTCGTTACCGTGATACCAAAGAAACGTGAAGGCCAGATTTGATCGAAATCCACGCCGCAGTGGTAGAAAAATTGCTCGTTACCGTGATACTGGCAGTGTTGCATCGAGTCCAAAAATTGGACGAAAAAAAACGGTAACAACACCAGAAATGATCCGCAACGTGAAGGCCAGATTTGATCGAAATCCACGCCGCAGTGGTAGAAAAATTGCTCGTGAGCTGAACATATCGCGAGAACGGATACAACACATATTAAAAAATGAGCTTGGACTAAAGCCATTGATGTTCCAAAAAGTGCAAGAGCTCACCGATGCACAAAAAAAAATTAGACTGGAAAGAGCCAAGGAGTTGCTTCGCTTGCACGAAAGTGGCCAGTTACCGAATTTGGTTTTCTCCGACGAGAAGCCATTCCAAATTGAGCAGTTTATGAACAAACAAAATGATAGGGTTTACTTGCCAAAGAGGTCAGCTGAAAATGTACACCTTCGATTGGCCACCAGAACTCAAGCGCCGCCGATGGTAATGGTGTGGGCCGCCGTAACGGCCGATGGTCGCTCCCCGCTCGTATTCATCGACCATGGGGACAAAATAAATGCCGAATATTATCGGGAAAATGTCCTAAAGACAGTATTGAAGCCCTGGGCAGACAAACATTTCGGCCGCAGACCATTGACATTCCAACAGGACTCAGCACGCGTCAACCAAGAATGGCTTAAAAAGGAGGTTCCTCGCTTCATTTCTACCGCACAATGGCCACCAAGATCTCCGGATCACAATCCGTTGGACTTTTGCGCCTGGGGCATTTTAGAGAGTAAGGTTAGCGCTAAAAAATACCAAAGTATCGATCATCTCAAGACGGCGCTTCGCCGGGAATGGGCCAAAATACCGCAGAGCCACTTTCGTGCAGCGTGTGATGGCTTTGTCGGCCGTTTGAAGGCCATAATTCGTGCCAAAGGTGGCCAATTCGAACAAATCTAATCTGTTTCTAAAATTTTGTTATTTCCGACATTTTCTGCTTTTGAATAATAAAATTTGAAAAATATAGCGCTTTACTTTGTTGCATTACATATCAGCCACCCTGTATTGAGAACGACCTTACTTATGATTTGGACTTGGTCAGCTGTGACTTATCTGTTGTTTGTCACCCACAGTTGTTGTCACTTTGTTTATCAGTTGTTTGTCACCCACAGCCATTTGAGACGCTTGGCAAAACTAAGGAGAAAAAAATTTAGAAGGGGTTTGACATGTGACATGATAGGTTGACAGACTTCGAGAGATCCTGCACCCGAGTAAACCTCTCCAGTTCTGGGTGTACTGATTCCTCAACCAGGTGTCGATTTTGGCAAAGAGTTTGCACATGGGAGGTCTTATTGATACATGCATCCGCCATAGTGATGTTCATTGTATATCCTCCTCGTGCCTACACATGAGCAATTTTATTTCCCACTATGTCACTGTGAGCAGCAATTCCAGATTCTGCAATACCTGAAACTCGAAGGCTTAGAGCACTCTTTGTGAAAACACATTGAACATATTGACCTAGTGATTGAATATTCAGGATTGCATATAGTTTCACTTGCGGAGTACTTCTTCTGGCACCTGTAATACATACTGTTGCAGTAGGTTTTCTGTATTTAGGTGAGTTCCTGCCGTTTGGCTTAAACCCACCGTGCTCTAAACACCTGGGTGACACCCCACGCACAGAGCCCATCTAAAACTCCTTGCCATTCTATGGGTCATGGCACCCGGCTGGTTTGTAACTCAACATCCGAGAATATTCTCTCCCAGAGATTTTGATTTCAATCACTGCCACCGCGTCGCAACCAGTTGGGTCCACACCAATAGTCAGTATGGTACCAGATTAAGTGTTCTGGTCAGACTGCGTAGCAGAAGATACTACCGAAGATACTATACTTGGACATATTCAATATTGATGTACAGCCAACACGAATAAAAATAAAAAATTCGTTACTCCCAAACGAAAAATTATACAAACCAATTACTTTTGTTGGTTATGTTGTCGCAAACGATTTATGTTTATCCCAAACACACAAAAAAACGTTTATAACATTCGGTTACTGTACTTTTCGTAAAAGATTTATATTTATTGCAAACCCTGTGAAACGTTTGGTGCAAATGGTTATTGCATTTGTCACACGCAATGTCAGTTTATCAATAAATAAGAAAACGTTTGTCGCAAAAGAACAATTTGTTTGCATTATGATATTTAATAAGTTCTATAACATTATGTTTATTATCAAAAGTGTCACAATTTTTAGTAAAATGTGTCTGGGTGCTATCCTAATTGGGTTGTAGACGAAGTGTAAATAAGAAAGCATTTATGTTAGAAAATATCTAAGATTTAGAAGGCCATTGTATGGACTAAAACGAGATGTTATCTTATCATATATGAAACATTGTAGTCAAATATGAACTTCATAGATCAATATTAAAAATTCTGAGCCAAATTCTGGCTATTCAAAAGTTTCCACATCCGTGAATAGAATACCAAACTACATCAGAAAATAGCATGAAAGACTTCGGGTGAAAAATCATGTTGTATAGTGTCATTACAAACAAAGTTTACCTTTTAGTGTTGAACATTTCAGCAGTTTCCAGAAATATCCAGTTGTGTTGTGCCTGATTGAGATGATGGTGGGTTTGATAATAAATTTATTTCACAATTACCATTAGGAGCCTCAGTACCTAAATGAGTGATGATTGATTGTTAATTGTTTAAATTCGCTTATTCACAATTTAAGACGTGTGGAAAAATAACCAGTTAGTCATTAACAAACACAATAGATGGTTCGTCAGAGATTGTGTTAAAATCTATTGTTTTGAATATTCCGGCTTTCCACAAATTATTCAATATTGTATTATTATTATTGTTTTTGTTATTGACTGTCTGTTTATTTTTCCAAATTTCTTCACTTCATTTACCATCTACCTATATCATTAAATTGGAGCGCAGTATATTTGCGAGATATCATGTTTAAATACAATATGTTTCCGCAAACGTTTTACGTTTATCATAAAGGTAAAATTATAACAATTGCAAAATACCATTAATTGGGATACGCACTGCTACCCCATCCAGCATACTATCCAGATTTTACCAACTATATTGTGTTTCCAAATTTACGTGATGTGAGTGAAGAGGTCATCATAGAAAAAACGCCTATTTAAGGGGTTTTGAGAAATCTTCTCATTAGGTCGGAAAAAAATGGAAATACATTGGACTAAACACATCGAAAGAAATGAGACATTGTCAGAAATAAAACGTTTCTTTGCTGAAAAAAATATTTATCAAAAAAGTTGCGGACTTATCAAACTGCCCTCGTATATTATTTAGTAGATGCCTGTTGAGTTATCTACTCCCTAGTGGACGACTATCGGGCAAACATTTTAATTTGTATAAAAAATTAACCCTTTCAAGGCCGTAATATGTATATTTGTTTGTTGGTCCCAAATCTGTTAAAGCGAAATACTTATACCACGGAACTGTCACACACATTACATTATTTCTAACTTCATAAATAAATACACAGATATACAACTATAACAAAACGACTTCCTTATAAATTTGAGCAAACAAAATTTATTGCGGGAATAAACTTTTGCATTTAATATTACAAAACTGCTTTCATTCGTTCGTATATTGCATTACAACTATAATAAATAAACAGTGTTTAACTTAATGTTTCCGTATTTGAAAGCTAATGTTCATATCACTAACACCGGCAGTAGGACTTGGTTTTTAATTTCCGTTCCAAAAGAATTTATGACTTCCTGAAGCTGAAGCGCTGGAGAGGCCACAGGACAACGACGAAACAGGAGTGTGTGTTGATGCTTAAGGCGTTGACAATTGCCAAAATCAAAATCAAAATTATAAATATAAACAAAATAAGAAATTTACGAGCAGACACTCACAGAGCAAATGATTAATATCTTCTTCGAATTGTTTTAATTAAGAACAATGTTGATAAGTAGCATCCCATACCCGGAATGTGGCAACAGTTTCCTTCACGTGTAGCTTAATTCCATAAATCGAGTGCGATGGGCACAAATGCTATTTTTGTTTAAAGTTCTAAAATTAAAGGTAAAACTAATACGAGTATGTAAAATTCTGTGTGCATTTCACTTCGATTGATATAATTTAATGCTATTAATTATAAAACTGCATGATATTGCATAGACACTTCGGTTTCGCAGCTGCAAACTCAAATTTAGTGTAGAATGTCATATGAAAACTTAATTATGCAGATTTTGGTTCGAAAGAGTTCATGAAGTTGTGGCATTTACAAAAAAAATCTATATTGCCAGATTATTAGAAAAATGCAGGAATGCTGTTTTTATTTTGTAAACCTATGAAAAAAAAGGGAAATGTACAGATGAGTATTTTGATTTAGGTGGATTCCTGCCGTTCAAGGCTTAACTCCACCGTGCTCTAAACACTCGGGTAAATTTATGCGTCATTGGAACCTCATACACAATGTGCATAAGTTCCAATGAATTCAGTGTTTCTGGCCACTGACTCCCCTCCTTGGTAATGAGCGGAGCCTATCTAACACTCCTTCCAATCTATGGGTCATGGCGCCCGGTTGGTTTGCAACTCCACATCCGAGACTCCACTCTCCCAGCGATTTTGGTTTCAACCACAGCCACCACGTTGCATCCAACAGGATCCTCACCAATGGTCAGGCCGGTACCTGCGTACCGAGGGATTTCCTGACCCCCGTGGTACCAGATTAAAGTGCTCTGGTCAGACTGCGTAGCCGAAGATACTACCAGTTAGACTCCAGAAAATCTAGGACTGGTGACCAGTCTAGGATTTACTTATTCAGCCCCTTCATCCTGAGAATAGATGGGAGCTTTAAAATTCGTAAATCCTTTCGTGGAACACCGACCATTTGGACCGTGCTCCTCTTGGATCTACTTATTCAGCCCCCATCCTGAGAATAGATGGGAGCTACAGAATTTGTAGATCCTTTGTGGAACACAGACCCGTTTTCGAGGACCATGCTCCTCTAGGGATCTGCTTGTCCAGCCCCCATCCTGGGACTAGATGGGAGCTATAAGATTCGCAGATCCCAATCTGGGATCACTGTCCAGTCCCCACCCTGAGAATAGGTGGGAACTATAGGATTCGTAGATCCCCCAAGGGAAATGTACAATACAATTTTTTACCCCAAGCTATTGGAGCATTTTTCTATCTTAATACCATGCACGGAGAAAAAAACAGGAAACATAAAGGGTCCGCTATCTAACGTTTTTTTTTTCAACTAGTGCTTATTTCGTGAATGGTAACACTTAGCTCATGTCTGATTTGACAGATAATTAGTTTTATCCTTCCGCTGAACGAATATGGTTGTGTATACGCTTGAACAACGCCGGGACCGATCGAATTACAGAAGAAGCCGATTTTGCCAAAAAAAATCATCTTTTCAGATGAAGCTCATTTTGATCTTGGCGGGTATGTAAACAAGCAAAATTGTCGCATTTGGGGCACAGAAAACCCGCACGCATACATTGAAAAGCCGATACACCCTAAACGAGTCTCTGTTTGGTGCGGATTTTGGTCCAGAGGCATAATTGGGACATTTTTCTTCGAAAATGAGCAAGGAGTGGCCGTTACAGTCAATGGCGCTCGTTATCGGGCCATGCTGAACGAATTTTTGTTCATTGAAGAGGAGGATAGTGGCAACATTTGGTTTCAACAGGACGGCGCTACGTGTCACACAGCCGAAGCAACACTCGATGCTTTGCGCGATGTTAAAAAAAAAAAGTTATTTGGCGGACCCTTTAATATGTTTGGGAGTAAAATTTAAATAAAATATACTTTGGCGCAAATATTTGATATTTATAAACCGTAAAAATGCTATAAATATCTCGTTTATAAATATTATTTTTTTAGGAAATTTGGTGCAGATTATCCTGAAAAACGGGGAAATGTTTAAAAAGGTTACAGAATTTGTTTTTCGACTTATAGGAAAAAAGTTAATGTTCCATATATAATATGTTTCCAGAAAATATACTACAGAAGCGATTTTTTTTCTTAGGGTGTGACTGAGTACAAAAAATGGTATTAATGCACGGGGCAAAATCACCTTTTGTGATATATTTGAATCGAAAAAATATATATTTGGAACATCAATTTTTAATTTATATTTATATCCTGTCGTCATTTGTAGTCAATCCATTAAGCAATATCATTTCAATTATAAAAAAATTTTACGAACATTTAAAAGTTCTGCAAAAATGATTGAATTAATGAAAAACATAAAACTTATCTTAAAACCAGTAAGGAAAGGCTAAAGTCGGGCGGTGCCGACTATATAATACCCTACACCACTCTCGTAATATTGAATAACTCTGATATATAAATTTTGTAATTCATGTATAGATTGTTTACATAAATTTACTTTTGGGACATTTTATACTTAAATAATACCCTGTACCACAGTGTGGTGTAGGGTATAAAAACGATTGGATCTAAAGAGCAAAATCGGATGAAACATATATATGGGAGCTATAGCTAAATCTTTACCGATTTTCTTCAAATTCCGCAATGTTGGTTCATGAATCAAGAAACTCTACCATTCTACATTTCAAAACGATTGGATGTAAAATACAGCTTCTATAGAACTAAAGGGCCAAATCGGACGAAACATATATATGGGAGCTATAGCTAAATCTTAACCGATTTTTTTCAAATTCGGTAGTGTTGGTTCATGGATCAAGAAACTCTACCATTCTAAATTTCAAAACGATTGGATGTAAAATACAGCTTCTTCAGGACTAAAGAGCAAAATCGGACGAAACATATATATGGGAGCTATAGCTAAATCTTAACCGATTTTCTTCAAATTCGGCAATGTTGGTTCATGGATCAAGAAACTCTACCATTCTAAATTTAAAAACGATTGGATGTAAAATACAGCTTTTATGGGACTAAATGGCCAAATCGGACGAAACATATATATGGGAGCTATAGCTAAATCTTAACCGATTTTTTTCAAATTCGGTAGTGTTGGTTCATGGATCAAGAAACTCTACCATTCTAAATTTCAAAATGATTGGATGTAAAATACAGCTTCTTCAGGACTAAAGAGCAAAATCGGACGAAACATATATATGGGAGCTATAGCTAAATCATAACCGATTTTCTTCAAATTCGGTAGTGTTGGTTCGTGGATCAAGAAACTCTACCATTCTAAATTTCAAAATGATTGGATGTAAAGTACAGCTTCTACAGGACTAAAGAGCAAAATAGGACGAAACATATATATATATATATATAATATATTTCGAATGTACCCTAAACAATTATATATTTCAAGCAGAATATGTTTTGGACAATACACTACAGAAAGGATTTTTTCCAGCGTGTATCATATCTCATAAATTGTGGTTTAGATCGTTCGCGATGTACCTATGGGGTTTCCAAATATATAAAGTTTTGAAATGCATTTAAATTTAGTTTTTTGTCTATTTCGTAATTTTAGATGTGCATTCTACTTGAAAAGGTATACAAACAATGTACAGAGTTATCTGATATAGTTTGCGAGATTGATATTTAATTTTTTTCCCCAACCCATTTTTCTGAATTGACAACAAAATTTTCTGTAGAATAAAACCAGTAAGGGAAGGCTAATGTCGGGCGGGTCCAACTGTATATAAACAAAGCACGGCGAAATATTTAAAGTCTATATAAGTTCATTATTTCTAATAATTGTTCCAGGTTAAATAAGCCTCGCTTGGCCGAATAGACCCAATATTTGGCCGAAGCAGATGTTATAGAAACACGGAAATTATTGGTCCTACACTGAGGAAAATCGCAATTTTTGATATGTTTGAATTCAAAGAAAATATACTTGTAACCAAAATTTTTAAATATTATATATTGTTGAACAAATATATTTTATTTGCAAATCAAAAAATTTTGTTTGGAACGCATATATTAATATATTGTAACAAAATATATTTGCGAACACAAATAAAATATGGGTTTAAACCTTAAATTTCTAAAAAAAACTGAACACTTTCCTTTAAATTAAGGCATCTACAGATTGCCAAAATATTTAAATTTCGGAAATATTATTATTTCCATATAAAAATATATTAGGATGAAAACATAATTTTGTTTAGAACCACATCCTCCCAAACATATAATATTTGATATAATATAACGACCATTTTCACCGGACTGTAGGTACTAAATATAAAAGTATTACACTGAGCAAAATTCCAAGTATTTATATGCACTGGTATTAACGTTATTAGCAGTCAACTGTTTGTACACGCTGAAAAAAAATCGCTTCTGTAGTATATTGTCCCAAACATATCCGGCTTGAAACATATACATGTTTAGGGTACACTCTAAACATATAAAATTTGGTACACACACATATTATGCATTTGGGAAGATGTTGTTCTACACAAAACTTTGTTTACATCCCAATATGTTTTTTTTGGGAATATTATTTCCGAAAGAATATTTATTTGCATTTAAGTTTTCAGAAAATACCAAAGTTGTGTTACATTTTTCAGAAATTAAAACCTAATTTCTTTAAAAATGTTTAATGTTCGTAAAAATAATAAAGGGTGGTTGAATTGCAAGGGCCGATGTTGAATGTGAACCACACCTAAACGTCAAGTTTTCATTTGACATTTCTCAATTTCAGACTACCTCAGTTTGAACCATGGAAAGATACACAATCGAGCAACGCGTTAAAGTTTTTTAAGCTTTTTACGAAAATGGGCGTTCAAATCAAAATGCATTTCGTGCACTTCGTTATGTTTTTTTGATCAGCATAATCGACCAAATGTGTTCACAATCGGGATAATTGTGCGGAAATTTCAGCAAACCGGGTCTGTAGGAGATGTGAAAACACCTGTGCATGCTCGCCCAGTTCGTTTGGTGCGGCTTATGGTCTGGCGACGTCATCGGGCCATACTTCTTTAAAATGAGGCCGGTCAGGCAGTTACTGTGAATGGTGTTCGCTATCGTGAGATGATAACGAACTTTTTATGGCCCGAATTGGAAGATATGAATGTGGACAATATGTGGTTTCAACAGGTCGGTGCCACTTGCCACACAGCTAACGAAACAATGGCTCTTTTGCGCAACAAATTCAAAGGCCGTGTTATCTCACGTCGTGGCGATGTCATTTGGCCGCCAAGATCATGTGATTTAACACCGTTGGACTTCTTTCTTAGGGGTTATTTGAAAGAAAAGGTGTTCGTCGATAAGCCAGCAACAATTCAAGAGCTAAATGATGATATAATTCGGCACATTAACGTCATAGAACCTTAATTATGCCTCAGTGTCATCGAAAATTTGGACTATCGGATGGAGGTGTGCCGCCGAGATCGCGGCGGCCTTTTGGCCAATATTTTGTTCCATACATAATTTAACCATTCCAATATTATCATAATAAAAATAAATGACAAAAATTTCCTAAATAATTTGTGTTTTATTCAAAATCAACATCGGCCCTTAAAATGTAACCACCCTTTAAATAATAATAATTGAATTCGTATAATCTTGGATCAGTATAAATTACTTGAAGGGTTGACATCTAATGATGGCTTGGAATACTCAGAAATTTTAAATGATTGATTTAAAACAGAAGTTAATGTGGCATATGGTATCATAAATGGGTGGTACAATTCGAAACCAAGGAAATATTACAACTGAAATTTGAAAAAGCCTACAAAAAAGTATTTTAGATTGTAGCGTGATTACAACAGAAGTGCGGACAGACGGACATGGCTAAATCGTCCTACAATTTGACGACGATTAATAATATATATACTTTGTGGGGTCTCAAATCAATAATTAGTGGTATTACAAACGTTATCATATACCAAATGTTATCATATACCAAATTTGAAGTCAATCCGTTACTCCTTTCGAGAGTTATAGTGTGCTGCAACCAGACAGGCAGACGGATGGACATTGCTCAAATGACACACGCTGCAAAAAATCGCTTCTGTATATTGTCCCAAACACATTCGGCTTGAAACATATATATGTTTAGGGTACACTCTAAACATATAATATTGGGTACACACCAAAAGGGAAAATGTTATTCTAAACAAATCTTTGTTTACATCCCAATAAGTTTTTATTTGGGACTATCATTTCCGAAACAAATATTTTTTTTGCACTTAAGAATTCAGAAAATACGTAAATTGTGTTAAATTTTAACTAATTCAAAGTTATTTTTTAGAAATTTTTAATGTTCGTAAAAATAATAAATAATAATAATTGAAATCGTATAATCTTGGATCAAAATAAATTACTTAGAGGATTGATAAGAAATGATGACTTGAAATACCAACTCAGAAATTTGGAATGCTTGATTTAAGCAGAAGTTAATGCTACATATGGTATTGTAACTGGGAGGTACAATTCGAAACTAAAGAAAAATTTAAACTGAAGTTCCAAAAAGTGAACAAAAGTTTTGAAAATCTTTTTTAAATTAAATATATTTGGATAAATTCCTAAACAATAATTTTATTTGTATTTAAACACATAATTTGTTTGACAAGAAAACTCCAGATTAAAATTTACAGGATCGGCTCGGAATAGATAGCGCAATATACCTATATTTATTTCATATATCTGCACGGGGCAAAATCGCTTTTTTGATATGTTTGAATCGAAAAAAATATGTTTAGAACACAAATTTTTAAATATTCTGTATTTCTGAGCAAATAAATATTATTTGAAAATCAATAAATTTTATTAAGAAAACATATATATTGATATATTACAACAACATATATTTGCAAATTAATTTTCTCAAATAAAATATGCGTTTAAATAAAAATAAGATTATTTTTTAGGAGTTTCTTCAAGAATATTTTATTTTAAAATATTTTCAAAACTTTGCTGACTTTTTCGAAGTGAAGTTTTAATTTTTTCCCTTGATTTCGAATTATTCCTTCCAGTTGAAAATGGCCTATGTACCATAAACTTCTGTTGCAAATAACTCACTTTAAATTTCTAAATATTCCAAGTCATCGTTCGTTGTTTATCTTTCAAATAATTTAATGTTATCCCAGACTTCAAATTTCCGATCCCGTCCATTTATCGAATCATGGCTCATGTAGATAGGGACAGTAGGAATCTCTTTAATCTATTCGTGGGTATGGACAGTAGGAATCACTTAAAAAATTGGCTTATATGGGCATACCCACGCCCCTCAATCAAGAACTTATAAAGCCTATGTCACCCCCTAGGCTTATCTGAACAATCCCTGAAAGTTTCATCAAAATCGATCCAGACGCTTTGGAGTCCATACGTAACACACACACATCCATTTATATATATATAGCTGGACCCGGTCCACTTCGTTGCCTAAGATTTAGATTTCAGAATTTAGATTGAACCAATCACGAATACTGCCACCAAAAACATCTCCATAAAATAAGAGCACTCTCCCTAAGAAATTGTGAAGATATCTCAATTTTAAAATTTGGTTTTGGCCCATTGGTCTGCTCTCGCCCATTTTTGCACTAATCACGTAATTTCAAGATTTGGATTATATGGACGGGGCCTCGCCACTTATTCCGATGTCCCTCATTTTTGAACCAATCACGTAGTCTACCACCAGATACGTATGCACAAAATTACAGACTCTCTCTAACAAATTGTGCAATTTCAAAATCCGACTTATATGGGCCGGCACACGCCCTTTGGTCCGATCCCGTCTATTTTTGGAACAATCACGTAGACTACCACCAGATATATATGTACAAAATTACAGCTCTCTCGCCAAAAAATTGTGCATGATATCTCAATTTCAAAATTACGATACAGCCCATTGTTTAACCAATCACGTAGACTACCACCAGATACATATACACAGAAGTACAGCACTCTCGCTAAAAACTTGTGCAAGATATATCAATTTCAAAATTTGGCTTATATGGGCGGGGCCACGCCCATTCCTTCGATTCCTCCCATTTTTAGACCAATCACGTAGAATACTACCAGATACATACACAGAAAGAAAAATGCCATACTAATTTCAAGTAAAAAATTCTTAATTTAAGCCGAAATCGTACTTAAAAATTTAAGTACGTTCGTACTAAGTTTTTCTTAAAACAAGTATAAATAGGCTTAAATTGTAAAAATCAACCTCTGAATGGCTTACAATAAGCATTTAAAGCTTGAAATCAAGTAAACATTTCTTGAAAAGGAAAATTAAGCCTAATATGGCTTAAAGTAAGCTAAAAAGCTTACTTTAATCTCTGAGAGACAGAAACATTAGGCATGTTTTCGTTACAAGCTAGCACTTTTAGTTTAGCACTTTGCAACGAAAACAACTGACTTCCACTAACTGGCACATAAGCAATAAGTGGCGGATTTTCACTATCTGGTAGCAATGGTGTCATGAGTTGCGAAGAAAGAACAGTGCGAAAAAGACAAAAAATTCGTGAAAAGTATTTATAAAACATATATTTACTATTCTATGTTCAATTGTTTACACTCTTTTGCAAATATTAAAATAATTTCCCATTTTTGTTTTTTGTCCCGTTAATTCACAATAATTGATAAAATCTCTCCAAAAATGGGATGCCATATTGCTAAATATAGCAACATCATACTCGATTAAGACATGAACACAAGCACCAAACTTCATCGGGAACTAATAGTGCTTAAAAGTGCTTAGCTCCCCATACAAATTAAGAACTTATGGTGTAACGAAAACACGCCTATTATAGAGCACAATAAAATTACCCTCTCAACCACTCTCATGCAAGTGGTTGATTTTGGCTGACGCAACATCAAACACACACGCATATAAATCGACGAGATGTATATGTATAAACATTTTGCACAATCATATCCAATTCGTTTCTCGTTCAAGCAGTATTTGCAAATACATTACTTGGTGTGACTTTTTTCATTTTAGTTTTTTGAAGTTGTTAATAATTCTTATTCGTTTCGTTGATGCTATTCCTTATATGTTTCATATTTAAATCGAATAAATCCAGCAACACTTTTACTTTTGCTGTCAAGCAATTGTATTTTGACATACCATTTTAAAAATCGCATTCTTTCAAATGCTGTGGCAAAAATGGTATAATTAATATAAATGGTATATAGATATAAAACGGACGAAAGCACAATAAATCTAGTATGACCAGGCTTAAATCAAGAACTGATCTGGCTTAAATCAAGTATTGGTTATGATTAAATCCAGAACTGATCAGGCTTAAATCAAGTTTTGGACAGGCTTAATTCAATCAAAAATGTCTTCATTGAAGCCTGTTTCGCACTCAAATTAAACCGATAAAATTCTTAAATCAATCGGTTAATGCTTGAAATAAGAATTTTTCGGCTTAAAATCAAGCCTAATCAGGCTTAATAAGCGCTACGATTAAGAATTCAGGGCTTAAAAATCCGTACTTGATTCAAGTATTTTGTACTTGGTTTAAGAAAATCCGTACTTAACGTACTTTTGACACCGCTACGGCTTGATTCAAGTACGAATTACTCAATTTGTTCTTTCTGTGTATGCACATAAGTCAATTTCAAAATTTGGCTTATATGGGCGGTGCCACGCCCATTGGCCAGATCCCGCCCATTTTTGGACCAATCACGTAGACAGCCACCAGATACATATGCACAAAATTACAGCACTCTCGCTAACAAATTGTGCAACATATCTCAATTTTAAAATTTGTCTTATGTGGGCGGGGCCACGACCACTTGATATATCGAAAATTCAGGTACCCTTTTTCACCACACCGCACACATGTACATTTTGTGAAAATTCCAAGAAGATCGGTCCAGCCGTTTAGACGTCTATACGGAACAAACAAACACACAAAATTAAAAATTTCTAAAAAATGGACTTTGAATTGTTGACAAACTTAACACAATTTAGGTGTCGATATATTTTGTTTTTAACAATATATAAACGATTTGCTTAGAACAATATCTTCTTAAATATATAATATTTGTGTGTACCAAATATTTTATATTCAGAGTGTACGCTGAAAATATATATGTATGTTTCAAGCCGAATTGTTTGGAACAATATACTACAGAACTGATTTTTTTCAGCGTGTATATTGGTGTTTTCCTGTTCCAGTATGCAATTCAAAAATAAATAACGATATATGCAAATTTTCGCATATTTCTAGGATAACCTTCAAGAAGAGCTCTAATTTATATAAATCCACAAACGCTTTTTTAAAATTATAACAAATGCTAAATTCACATCTCAGGGTTTTTTTAATAAATAATCTTTTTAAAAAAGATCGTGATTGATCACCTTCTTAAAATGTTCAGCGTTCATTTAGAATATATTGGACTACATAACCATATTTTTCACAGAATTTTAAGTTGGTGTCATTGATGTGTAAAATGAAAATTCAATATGCAGATGCATCGTATGCATTCAAAAACGTTAAGGATGTGATCCTGAATTCCTTCAAAAAAAAAAAATAAATACTTACGACCTTTAAAATGAGCCTTCATTAATAAAAATACATTCACGCGTTCGAAAATACATAACTAGAAACCTAATCGTTTTGAGAATATTTTCCAATTTTTTTTTCACCAACTATAAAATGTTTTAGTTTGAGCAGAGAATCGTTATGCAAATTTATTTCGAAATCGGGAATGGTGACCCAAAAAAGTGTTCGGTTTGGAATGAACGATATGTGAGGGTAAAATCTAAACCAACTTAATTAGGGATCGTCCTGAAGCAAAAAAGAAGCTCCTATCGAATTTCATAGTTATCGGACAATAATTGCGAAATGTACTTTGATTACAAGAAACATCTACAGATAGATGGAGATAGCTAAATCGATTCAGAAAGTGATTCAAAGTTGATCGGTATAATAAACAATGAGTTCATCCCTTCTTCTTTTGGGTATTACAAACAAATAAACAAAGTCAAAATACTCAGTGTACAGTGGTGTGGGGTATAATAATATTTTTTCACACACTGTCTGTCGATCGGTGAAAGAAAATATGGGTCTACATATCTTTAATGGTTCTGGGGTGTTACAGCCAAATGCCTATACCAGAGCGTGGTGGCTGCATTGTATTAAAAATATGACCCGCATATTAGAATGATGATACGAGCGTCTGGCATCTCTGGCGCTGTAAACATGCAAAACATGTAATATTAAATAATCAAAATAAATTGGCTTAAAAATGCAGATTCAGTCGACTGTTGCAACTGCAACTGCAACAAAGTGCAAATGGGTGTGAACACCACTCGTTCCAATCATATCGATTTCATTTTCACTGCTGATCAAATACTTATTATATCCCTCTATCGGAGCATGATTATGGACCAGTGGTTTTGTTCGCTTAGCCACATAGACAGACAGTCAGTCCACCAACCAACCGTAGGCTGGGTGTCGATCCGATTGTGTGTGTGTCTGTTAGGGAGGAACGTTGGAAAAAAACAGCAGCCATTTGGTTTGGCCAACCGACCAATAGCCATTAGGTGATTACCGGCCATAATCAAAACCAAAGCGCGTATAATTAGTTTTTTCTGTTTTTTTTTTGCTATTCATTCGTTTCGGTGAGTTAACATTTACAGAAGTAATGTTATGTATTTTGCTGCCGTTGCAGTTGCTTTAAATTTGATGGTAGAAAATACAATATGTATACATGAAAAATTCAAGTCAGAGAAGATGTGCCATTTTCAGAGTTTAATTACAAAAGGTTTCAAATGACATAATATGTTTAAGGCGTACTATGTATTGTCCCCGCCAGACATGGGAAAGCTGGCTAAATGGCCTGTTCATAGAACACTCTACAACAAAATAAGGTACGAGTATATCATGTTCATTAAGTACGAAGTCGATGGCCCTAAGTTGTACTGCCATAGTAACCAAACCGATGATAGTAACCCACTATTTTTTTTGATAACACACTACACGGGGCAAAATCGCCTTTTTTGATGTGTTTGAATCGAATGAAAATATATTTGGAACACAAATTTTGAAATATTGTATATTTCTGAGCAAATAAATTTTATTTGAAAAACAATAAAATATATTTGGATCGCATATATTAATATATTACAACAAAATTTATTTGCAAACTAAATTTCTCAAATAAAATATGTGTTTAAATACCAATAAAATTATTGTTTAGGAATTTCTCCAAATATATTTTATTTAAAAAAATGTTCAAAACATTTACTGACTTTTTCGAATTTCAGTTCTAATTTTTCCTTGTTTTCAAATTGTACCTCCCAGTTATGATACCATATTAACTTCCGTTTTAAATTAATCATTTAATTTTTTTTAGTATTGGCCATCATTAGTTGTAATCCTATGTATTTTTCAAATACTTAAATGCAAATAAATATTTGTTTCGGAAATAATAGTCCCAAATAATAACCTATTGGGATGCAAACAAAGATTTGTTTAGATGGACATCTTTCTTAGAGTGTACCCTAAACATATATATGTTTCAAGCCGAATATGTTTGGGACAATATACTACAGAAGCGATTTTTTTTCAGCGTGTATGCAACCAAAGAAATTTGTTTGTGTTCTTGATCTAAAATCTTATTTTTTGTGCAAATTGAGGTATACTTGTTATATTCGTACCCTTGAATTAAAGAAAATTATGAGACCTACAAATATTGGGATTATTTCTTTGACGCAGAGAAAGTGGTTTAGTAACTGACGTTAAGAGAATTATAAAAAAAAAACATTTTTTGTTCAAAAAAATTCGTTTTTTGCTTGGACAAAATAACATAAAAAATCGCAAAAAATGTTTGTTTAATTTTTTAAAGCTAGCATCTAAACGAAGAAAAGAATGCCTATTTGAAAAATCTATGGATAAATATATAAATTATGACTCATATTGTAAATGTACGCGAAATCAAAAAAAAAAAGAATTGTTTATATCTTTTATTTTGTTTGGGAGGTACCAAAAGCGGAGTGGTAATAACGCCCACTTTTCAATACTATAAACTCATTACACGGTACACAATTTCAAGTATTTCTATGCGCAGAAATCGAAGTTATAAACCATTCATTTTTTGTACGAAATGGTCCATTTGTACCGGAGGTACCAAAACGGGCGTGGTAATAACCTGTAGGTACCGATGAGTAGTATAGACGTTATTAAAGAGGCAATATTTCGCACAATTTTTAAAGTTTTTGGGGAAGGTACGTGAAGGAGTGGACCAACATGGTCCATATTGCGTCTTAGTCTGAGATAGAAAAAAAACTAACCCATACCAAAATTTGAAGTCTATCGGTTACTCATATCGAACGTTATCGTGCGCACAAGCCAGACAGACAGACAAACGGCCAAAATTAGATTCCCTTCAAAAATCGTCGATGTGTTACACTTTTCGCCTGCAGCAACTGATATATATCCTCGTTCACAATAGTGGGGGTAAAAGAATATGGTTTTGTTAAAATACTCTTACTTTACCAAAAGGGATATAATTTCTACATATATCCACGGAATTGTTTCAAATAGACATTGTATTCTTCGTAAAATGCTAGCTTTTAAAAAAATGGAACAACATGTTTTTTATATGGTTTCTTTTCGTGCCAGCTAGAAACGATGTTTTAAAAAAATATTTTTTTCATCTAATTGTTTTTACGATAGTTATTAAGCTTCTGTTTCTTCGTGAAAGTGATGTGTTCAGCATTTATAGCCCTCATAATTTTCTTTAATATGCATATGTAATGCATGTTACTCGCATTACATATTACCACATCATTCACTAATTACCTTGAAGAAGCTTGTCCAAAAACAAGGTACAAGATTAAAACTAAACTTCAATGGTGGACTTCTGAGCTAACGGCTAGCTAAGACATGCAACAAGCTATTCAACAGGGCGATATGTACTGCGGTCGCTAATGATTGGAAATTGGAAAACGTCCGCAGGGACATCCTACACGTGGCTCTAAACAAGTTGGCTAGATGGGCCAGAAGCAGCGGTTTGGGCGTTAACCCAAACAAGAGAGAATTGGTTCTATTTACTAAGATGAATAATGTCACACATGTGGTCGCTGCACCTCGGATAAATGGAACAGATTTAGTTTTTTCTGAAAGTGCACATTTTTTAGAAATAATTTTAGATAGGAAACTGTTTTTTAGATTTAATGCATTGGAACATGTAAGGAAGGCCAACGTCGCCTTATATTACTGCAAAAAGTCTGTAGGGTCGCGTGGGCCTCTCTCCTAAAATTGGATATACTTATATATAGCAGTAGTTCGTCCAATACTGTTATACGGTATTGTGGTATGGTGGACGGCTACTGACAAACTAACCATCACAAACCTGCTATCAAGGGTTCAGATAACTGTCTGCCTGTGCAGCATAGTAACCAACACTGGCGATGTCATTTACTCGGACAGCCAGGCTGCCATCAATTCTCTGGAGGTAACATCCCTAAATTCACAAACAACCCTCGACTGCCGCAGATCTCTTAACGAGATGGCTGAGCAGTTTAATATACACCTTTCCGGTACCGGTATTCGTACAATCGATAAATTTGTATATAAAATAGGTTGGTTTTGATGAGGGGCATTTCAGATCTAGTGTTACACTACACGGGGAAAAATCGCCTTTTTGGATATGTTTGAAAGGAAAGAAAATATATTTGGAACACAAATTTTTAAATATTATATATTTTTGAGCAAACGAATTTTATTTGAAAATCAATAAAATTTATTTGGAACGCATATATTAATATATTACAACTAGCTGGACCCGGTCCACTTCGTTGCCCCAGACTTCAGATTTCCGATCCCGTTAATTTTTGGACTAATTACGTAGACTGAGACCAAATATATATGCACATAATTACATTGATCTCTCTAACAAATTGCTCAAGATATATCAAACACAAAATTGAATTGGCTTATATGGGCGAAGTCACTCCCATTTGTCCGACCCCGCCCATTTTTGGACCAAGCACGTAGACTGCCACCTAATATATATGCACAAAATTAGAGTAATCTCGCTAATAATTTGTGCGAGTTATGTCAATTTCAAAATTGGGTTTATAATGGCGGGGCCACGCCGATTGGTCCAATCCCGCCCATTTTTGCGCCAACCAATTAAACTACCACCTAATACATATGCAACAATTACAGCACTCTCGCTAACAAATTGTGCAAGATATGTCAATTTAAAATCTTTGTTTATATGGGCGGGGCCACGCCCATTCGTCCAATTCCGCCTATATTTGGACAAATCACGAAGACTAACACCAGATACATGGCACAAAATTACAGCACTCTCGCTAACAAATTGTGTAAGATATTTCAATTTCAAAATTTGGCTTATATAGGCGGGGCCACGCCCAATGGCCTATCCCGCCCATTTTTGGACCAATTGAGTAGACCACCACCTAATACATATGCACAACATTACAGCACTCTCGCTAACAAATTGTGCAATATATATCAATTTAAAAATTTGGTTTATAAGGGCGGGGCCACGCCCATTGGTCCAATCCCGCCCATTTTCGGACCAATCACGAAGACTGCCACCAGATACATATGCACAAAATTACAGCTGTCTCGCTAACAAATTGTGCAAGATATCTCGATTTCAAAATTTGGCTTAAAGGGGCGGAGCAACGCCCAGTAGTCCGACCCCGCCTATTTTTGGACCAATCACGTAAGTCGCCAACAGATATATATAAACAAAATTACAGCTATCTCGCTAACAAATTGTGCAAGATATCTCAAATTCAAAATTTGGCTTATATGGGCGGGGCCACGCCCATTGGTCCGATCACGCCCATTTTTGGACCAATTAAGTAGACTACCACCTTATACGTATGCACAATATTACAGCACCCTCGCTAACAAATTGTGCAAGATATGTCAATTTAAAAATTTGGTTTATAAGGGCGGGGCCACGCCCATTGGTCCTATCCCGCCCATTTTTGGACGAATCACGTAGACTGCCACCAGATACATATGTACAAAATTACAGCTCTCTCGCTAACAAATTGTGTCAGATATCTCGATTTCAAAATGTGGCTTAAAGGGGCGGGGCCACGCCCATTAGTCCGACCCCGCCCATTTTTGGACCAATCACATAGACTGCCTCCATATATATATATACAAATTTCTAGTTCTCTCACTAACAAATTGTGCAAGATATCTCAAATTCAAAATTTGGCTTATATGGGCGGGGCCACGCCCATTGGTCCGATCCCGCCCATTTTTTGACCAATCACGTAAGTTGCCAGCAGATATATATACACAAAATTACATCTCTCTTGCTAACAAATTGTGCAAGATATCTCGATTTCAAAATTTAGCTTAATGGGGCGGGGCCACGCCCATTAGTCTGACCCCGCCCATTTTTGGACCAATCACGTAGAATGCCTCCAGATATATATAAACAAAATTACAGTTCTCTCGCTAACAACTTGTGCAAGATATCTCAAATTCAAAATTTGGCTTATATGGGCGGGGCCACGCCCATTGGTCCGATCCCGCCCATTTTTGGACCAATCACGTAGACTGCCACCAGATACATATGTACAAAATTGCAGCACTCTCACTAACAAATTGTGCAAGATATCTCAATTTTAAAATTTGTCTTATGTGGGCGGGGCCACGCCCACTTCATATATCGAAAATTCAAGTACCCTATTTTCACCACGCCCCACACATGTACATTCTGTGAAAATTTCAGGAAGATCGGTTCAGCCGTTTAGACGTCTATACGGTACAAACAAACCAACAAACCAACAAACAAACAAACCAACAAACAAACAAACAAACAAACACACATTCTTCTTTATATATATAGATAAAATATATTTGCTGACTAATTTCTCAAATAAAATATGTGTTTAAATACAAATAAAATTATTGTTCAGGAATTTCTCCAAATATATTTTATTTAAAAAGGATTTTCAAAACTTTGCTGTCTTTTCTAACATCAGTTTCAATTTTTCCTTGATTTCGAAATCTACCTCCCTAAATGGCATATGCAGCATTGTCTTCTGTTTTAAAGCATTCATTTTAAATTTCTAATTATCCCAATGAATCATTAGTAGTGAAACCTTCGAGTAAATTGTTTTATAGTAAATTATTGTTTTAATATTATGTATTTTTATAAACATTAAAAAAATTAACTTTGAATCCTGAGAAACTTAACGTTTTTAAGGTATTGGTATATTTTCTGAAAACAAATGCAAATAAATCTTTGTTACGAAAAAATATGCCCTAATAAAAAATATTAGGATGGAAACAAAGATTTGTTTAGACCAACACCTTCCCAAATATTTAATATTTGTGTGTACCAAATATTATATATTTAGAGTGTACCCTAAACATATATATGTTTCAAGCCGAATATGTTTGGGACAATATACTACAGAAGCGATTTTTTTTTAGCGTGTAAGAACCTAAACTGGTCTACATATGTGAGCTAATAAAAAAACGTCTGCCACCCTAACCTAATCCTATTCACATTGCAATAGGTGTAAAAAAAATTATATCAAAATTAAACTTTGAAAGATATTTAAAGATACAAGTTTAAACGTACATTTGTTAATACCCTCGCACGATGGAATCAATATAGTTGTGCTTATTCTACTCTAACAAGTAGGTGTAGAATGTGGTCCAGTCGAACAAAAAACAATAACAATTTACCGATGTAAAAGGTTTCTTTGAATGAAATATATGGCTTCGTTTTGGACATAATTGAGTTTCTCAGATTTAAATAAATCTTTAAATATTTTGAAACAAAATCTTTTTTAATTACATATGAGTCGTTCCATGCCAGACGGCACGATTTTTGACATTACTAGCTTTGATTGCTTCGAAAGTTTGCGTATGTATTCTTCTTTTACAAATATTTTATTCGTGTTTCTAGAAAAAAAATATTTTTTTTTCAAATGTTATGATGTGTTTAAAGATGACGGAATTACGATGTTTTCAAAAAGGTTTGTTTATTCAATCTCTTCTAACTCCTAAAATACTTGACCGATTTTGATATACTATAACTTGTTTTGAAGGTACTGTTAATTCTTTTCCGAAAATAAAAGCCGTATTGTTACAACCCATAATAGTTTTTAAATAATTTTAATCTTTTAGATTTGATTTCAAATATGTTTACACCAATTGATTTTTTTTAAATTTTGAAGTCATGCAACATTATTTTATTTTTTTATGTTATGGTAAAGCTTAATCGACAATGAATAAAATGAGGCAAATCCGAAGAAATTAGCAGCATAATTTAGAAATTTGTAGGTTATTTAGCAAATCTATCATTAACATGAAGGAAATTAAAAATGTTTACCCAAAAATTTGTGTTGACCAAATGTGGTCCTTTTCCTTCTAAGACGCTTATTTAGCGAGATATAACTTGGGAAGGAAATTCGAAATTTTGACTCAAAAATTAGTGATCACAAAATTTGGTAATTTTCCTTCTAAGACGCCTAGTTAACGAGATATAGAAAAAAACCTCTCTTTCGAAAGGAAGAGTTGATCGAAAAAGCTGAACAATTCAAATGTGAAAACATTCAATAAAATCTTATAATAAAACTAAAAATTAAATCGATCAGCAACAAAAAAAAATTCTATAAACATTTTAAATTCTGGAAAGGAAATTCGAAGTTTTCACCCAAAAATTTGTGATCACAAAATGTGGACCTTTTCCTTCTCAGACGCTTATTTAGCGAGATATAACTATTTTAAATTTTGGAAAGGAAATTCGAAATCATATGAGCCATTTCATGTCAGTCGGTATGATTTTTAACATCACTATTTTTGATTGCTTCGATTTGCAATGATTTTGTGTGTTTTTTCCTTGAATTGTCGAACTGATATAAAAGAATGTGAATTGATTGCATTTTTTTCTACATCAAATTGAGAAATCTAGGTTGCTGTGATTTTAAAAAGGTGTTCATTTAAAAGTATAGTTTAACAAGTACTTTCTTTTTTTCGACTATTGTTATTGTTTAACGAGATTTGTTTTTAAATATTAAATATCACTGATTTTTGCGTTTTTGCAAACATAATACTTTTTATTGTAATATTAAACTAAAGAATTAAAATCATCATTCTGTTAAATATTTAAAGCACACTCACAGAAATTATGCAAAATGTATTTTAATAAAAAACCTTAAAAAAATAGTACCAATCAACACCACTTTCAAAATCACGACATTATAATTACAAAAAAATCGAAAGGTGTAATTATTTTGTAAATCACAATAGAAAGATTAAAAGGGCAATAACAATAAAAATTATCGAGAGTAGTTATCAAAAGTTGAAATTGCCTTCAAAAAAAGGTATAGCTCATTAAAATCGGTCGCGTATTTCAGGAGACACAAGGAACAGATTAACACACCTTTTACAAAAAAAACGAGATTTGGCCAACTTTAAATTGCTCATAACTTTTAAACAATTTCTTTTTTTGAACTACGTATACGTTTCTTTAAGAAAAGAACACATACACAAAATAGCGAACAAATCAAAAAAAGTGATGTTGAAAGTCGTACCGTTTGGCATGGAATGACTCATATCTACATTTCTTAAGAAACCAAAAATAGAAAGATATCAATTTACGGAATTTAAATGTTTCTTTGAATCTAATAAGTGATTTAATTTTTTTAAATAAATAATTGATTTTCCCAGATTTTAGTAATACTTTCAATAATTTTAAACAAAATTCATTTCATATACATGTAACCTCCTCACTAAGGTTGAGAAGATTAAGTATAGTTTATTCTTTGCAAAAAGAAAGTCTCTTCTTGGAATTTCTTACAAAACTACCAATTAGTCGATTTATATTTTAAATAATGAAACAGATTTTACAGTTCGCCTCCCGTAACACTATCGAGCACCGCCCTTTACATTATGGATGCGCCGTCTCATGCCTTGTGTACGATGCCTTCTGGATGTCATCTCATTGAATTTCCTTTTAAAGCTTTTCTGTATTTGTAGTAGTCGATGTCGTGCATACAGTATTAATGCTTCCCTTGTGGCAGATGTCAAATCTTTCAGTGCACCAGTTCTCTAGTATATGCATCAGTTTGGAGAGGAATGTTAAGATTTCCATATCCAGAGGCGGTAATATTGACTCACAAAAACATATCACAGTCATACGGTTGGGAAAGAGCACAGATGGGGGACTTGTAATCTAGGACATACAATAAGATGTGTGCAAAGATGAAGTACATTTGGAGTAGGAAAAATAGAAAAAAATATATTTTTTTTAAACACCAGATAAGTCATTCGGCATTTCTAGAACTTTTATGATTTTTATAATCTGAATTTAACTCTCATTGAAGATGCAGTAACTATTCTTAGCATTTCATTAGGGAAAACCTGGATACAATACAAAACAGTGAACCAACATGCTTACCAGGTCTAGAACGTTGTGGCTGCAAGGTCGTGGCATATGCGGACGACGTTGCAATCGCAGTGAGTGGCAAATTCGAAATCGTCCTCCGAGACATTCTACAGGTGGCTCTGAACAAATTGGCTAGATGGGCCAGAAGCAGCGGTTTGGGCTTAAACCCAAACAAGGCAGAATTGTTTCTCTTTACTAGAAGTCCCACATGTGCACCCTCCACCTCGGATAAATGGAACAGATCTAGTCTTTTCTGAAAGTACAACATTTTTAGGAATAATTCTAGATAGTAAACTGTTATTTAGACTTAACGTATTGGAACGTGTAAGGAAGGCCGACGTCTCCTTATATTCCTGTAAAAAGACTGTAGGGTCGCGGTGGGGCCTCTCTCCTAAAATCATCCACTGGATATATATAGCAGTAGTTCGTCCTATACTGCTATACGGCATGGTGGTATGGTGGACGGCAACTGACAAACTAACCATCACCAACCTACTAGCAAAGGATCAGAGAACAGCATGCCTGAGCATAAGCGGAGCCTTAAGGACTACAGCGACCGAGTCTCTACAAGCCATACTCCATATACTGCCGATTAATATTGTGGCGAGAGAAGTTGCAACCAAAGCGGCAATAAGATTAAACTGCCTATCTATGTGGAGGCACAAAAACTACGGTCACATGAGAATATCAAAGTGTAGTGCTATGGTAACCGACCGAGTGGACTATATACCAACGGTGTACACCTTCGAGAGAAATTACATCACTATGATTCCCGCCAGAGATGAATGGTTTGGAAGAATACCAGGTAATAGAAACCATCTCCACTTTTACACGGATGGTTCGAAGCTTGATGAAAGGTTGGCTTCGGAGTACACTGTGCAGAGCTTAGATTGGATATAGCTCACAGACTACCAGATACCTGCAGTGTCTATCAAGCCGAAATAATGGCAATATGGGAAGTAGCCAAGTGGCTGAGTCGCAACATAGTAACCAACACTGGCGTTGTAATTTACTCGGACAGCCAGGCTGCCATGAATTCTCTGGAGGCAACATCCCTAAATTCACAAACAGCCCTCGACTGCCGCAGATCTCTTAACGAGATGGCTGAGCAGTTTAACATACACCTCATATGGGTGCCTGGGCATAGCTAACTGCAAAGCCGATGAACTTGCTAGGAAAGGGACGACATTACAAATTCTCGAAGAATTTGCATATATTGGTGCGCCACTATCCACGTGCATGCTTTGGCTTAGGCAAGAGGCAATCAGGCAGTCCAACGAAAGATGGACAGAAATCGGCACCTGCAGAGTAGCTAGACAAATCTGGCCATGGTATGACCTGAGAAGATCAAAATATCTCCTCGCACTAGAGAGGCAAAGATTGTCTACGTTAGTATCAGTTCTGACGGGACACTGCTTGATCGTCGAACACGCCAAACGATTGGGTATT
The DNA here is from genome assembly GCA_963930755.1 of Eudasyphora cyanicolor. Lineage (NCBI taxonomy): Eukaryota > Metazoa > Arthropoda > Insecta > Diptera > Muscidae > Eudasyphora > Eudasyphora cyanicolor. The sequence continues at coordinate 229,046,339 of OZ005737.1, read as the reverse complement.
GACTCTAATGACATACTGGGGTCGGCTTTTCTAGGCAGCCTAACAGATCTTTCCAGTACCGATATTCGTACTATCGACAAATTTGTATATCAAACAGGTTGGTTTCGATGAGGGGCATTTCAGCCCGAGGTAACACTAGGGACCTAAAATGGTCTATGTGAGCTTGTATAACCTAACCTAAAACCTAATAAAAACTAGTCTTAGCAAGAAAAGGGTCAAAGTTTGTCATCACTAATTTTGTGGTCAATATTTTGTTTTTCCATATTTAGTGATCTCAAATTTTTTGGTTAAAATTTTGAATTCCCTTTCTTATACTTTTAATGTACTTATACATATCTTAAGGAATAATCGTCTTAGAACAAAAAGGAGGAAATTTTTTCGAAATTTCGAATTTCCTTTCCAAAACAGAAATGGATATATCTCGCTAAAAAAGCGTCTTAGAAGGAAAAGAATCAAACTTTGTGATCACTAATTTTTGGGTCTAAATTTCGAATTTCCTTTCTAAAATTTTAAACGGTTATATCTCGCTAAATAAGCGTCTTAGAAGGAAAAGGACCAAATTTTTGGGTCAAAATTTTGAATTTCGTTCCCAAAACTTAAAATGGTTATATCTCGTAAACTGAGCGTCTTAGAAGGAAAAGGACCTCATTTTGTAGCTCTATGAAATAAACCCCAATGAAAAACATCCAAAAATAAAATGAAATAAACCCCCAAAAATTTCATACATGATGAAATAAATCCCAAAATGGTGGGTTTTACTTAATTTTTTCTGGAACTTGTTTCATTTTTTAGTTGGGATTTACTTCGTTCCTGTAAAACACCCAAAAAAGTCCAATGACATAATTCCCTAATAAAAAAAATTTGGGATTTGTTTCATTTCTTAAAAATTTTGGTATTTATTTCATTTTTTTGGTATTTATTTCTTTTTTTTTTTTTGGTATTTAATTCATTATTTAAATTTTGAAGGAAGTATGCATTTGTAATTATTAGTGTTAAAGAAGAAATAGCATGTTGATAAGAAAACATTATACAGGGTGGCCCAACATGTCCAACGGGGTTTGAGTTCATTATAACTTTTTATTTAAGACCAAATTAGTAATTTATTTTTATCCTGTGTACTGGGAGGCCTAAAATGACCAAAGGGGTTTGAATTCCCTATACATTTTTAAATATAACTTTTTTTATTTTTTTTAGTATTTTGTAAAAAAGACTTGTGGAATTTAAAATGCAACAGTACAAAATTGAACAACATGCCAAAAAAAATACAATAATAAATAAATAAAACAAATATTCTCCATTAATATACTGTATTTAAAAAAATAATTATGTCTTAAATACAAATTAATACTTATTTTACCACCATACAATTGCAAATGAGAAGCGCGCATGATTTAAACATTGGTATGCTATTGGAAATGATGTAATGAGACGCAGAACAAATTTATTTGAGGATACATCTGCTGTAAAGCGCCTCTGGCAAAAAAATTTATTTGGAAATGGCGCGCTCGATTTTACAGCAGATATATCCTTCATATAAATTCGTGTGAACGATTTTCAAATGGTTTTTTTCCTCGGGCACATAACTGCATTTCCCACAGCATATAAATGGGTATCATACGAAACTTTATTTTATATATTACACGAACTTACTTCGCCATTTCCATGATTCATTCAATTAGATTTGTTTGCTAATAGTTGCGGATCTTTATGTACAACATACAAACTTCGTACATTGGTGGATAAGTTTGAGAAATTTAAGCGGCTTCACAAGAACTGTTTAGTGGAAGGGTGTATTAAAAGGAACAAATTTTTTGATCACTAATTTTGGGTCAATATTTCGAATTTCCTTCCTAAAACTTAAAATGGTTATATCTCGTAAACTAAGCGTCGTAGAAGGAAAAGGACCAAATTTTGTGATCACAAATTTTTGGGTACAAATTTGGAATTTCCTTCCTAAAATTTAAAATGTTTATATCTCGCAAACTAAGAGTCTTAGAAGGAAAAGGACTTAATTTTGTGATCACTAATTTTGGGGTCACAATTTCGAATTTCCTTCCCAAAATTTAAAATTGTTACATCTCGTAAACTAAGAGTCATAGAAGGAACATTTTTGGGTCAAAATTTCTAATTTCCTACCCAAAACTTTAAATGGTGATATCTCGTAAACTAAGCTTCTTAGAAGGAAAAGGACCAAATTTTGTGATCACTAATTTTTGGGTAAAAATTTTTAATTTCCATCCCAAAACTTAAAATGGTTACTCGTAAACTAAGCGTCTTAGAAGGAAAAAGACCAAATTATTTGATCACTATTTTTGGGTCAAAATTTTGAATTTCCTTCCCAAAACTTAAAATGGTTATATCTCGTTAAATAAGCCCCGTAGAAGGAAAAGGGCGAAATTTTGTTATCACTAATTTTTGGCCAAAATTTTGAATTTCCTTAGCAAAGCTTAAAATGTTAAATAAGCCCCGTAGAAGGAAATGGGCGAAATTTTATTATCACAAATTTTTGGCCAAAATTTAGCAAAACTTAAAATGCCAATATCTCGTTAACCCTAATTGTCTCATAACTTTTTTTGTTCGGAATTTACATTTTTGTCACATAAATGGAATCTGTAGAGTGTAAATATTAGAAATATATATGTTTCCCGACAATTTGATGTGTAGTTTAGGAGAAAATAGGTGTGTACATATGGCTACACGGGTACAAACACTGGCACTTAAAAAATATTAATGTTATGTTAAATGAACGATGTTATTTGTTATTCAGTACATTTTTATGATATTATTTTAATTTGTTGCTTACTATACGCTTATTTCTAATTTGCTGTGTGATAGAATACAAAGAATTTGACACATACACCAGCGTTGTATTTAACGCAAGCAGTTCGACCAACCGATTTGCAATATTCCCAGGCACATCAACGTTTCTTGTCTATTGGTTCAACATAATGGTCATAACCATCATAGCGGAAAGTGTCCGCAACTATATTGGAGTTGTCTTTCCTTTGATTTACTGATGGGCCTGGACATTGAGCTCTCTCGCTATAACGCTTACAGTAGTAAACCGCAAGTTGTCTTCTGAACTCGAGTTGTGACATGCTTGGGTGTTCTTTTCGAAAAAGTAGCCAAGCTTTCTGAACGCAAACATCCACCAGCCACGTGAAAATTGATAGCCACCGTTTTTTCTTTATATGCAATCTGATAAAGAAACACATTTTGGTACATTCGATCAACACCACACATAAATTAGTTGTAGTTTGTAATGACAGAAGGATGAGAAAGGCTGAGTTTCATTCTTCTTTCGCAGCAATAATGGAATGCATTTGTCGTAGGGTGCTTGCCAATTTAGTGGGAAGCAACGCTCACCATTTCAAAAGACGTATATCAGTATTTTCTTCAGTTGCAGCTATACAAAACCCGCATTCCTCTTTTTTCAGTTCCTTCTTTGTTGCTCATGTCGAGTCACGTGTAATACAATTATCTCGTATGTTTCCGGTTCCACTATAACCACGCGACTTCGGGTGAAGAAGGGCAGTTGCTTAGATGCTTCAAAAAAATCCTCGATCGTACTAAGAGGTGCTGCACATTTAGGTATCATATATATTCATTTTCTTAAACAAATTACGAGCGTGGGGTTTTCACCTGATATATTTCGAAATTTAGGTGTGTCCTCCATAAGGACACACCTAGATAATTCTTCAAAAATATACACTTTAGAAGCAACAGTTTTAAAACCTTAAAATAGTATTGTTATTTACAATTGATTGGCTCTATTATTCACTAAAGTATTTAAAATTTTTATCAACATAAAACACAACGTAGCACAATATTCACTTTTTCATTTGAGAATTTCCCGTATTATTCACCTTTTTAATTTTCACTATTTTACAGACTCGCTGGGGTCAACAGATATTCCCCAACAGATCTGGCGTTGAATACCAATTAGGTTCATTTCCTTAGGATGCAAAAACAACATGCACCGTTATTCTAGGATAATTCGCAATACTTAAAATACAAACATCTCGTTAAATAAGCCCCTTAGAAGGAAAAGGACGAAATTTTGTTATCATTAATTTTGGCCAAAATTTTAAATTTCCTTAGCAAAACTTAAAATGCAAATATCTCGCTAAATAAGTCCCGTAGAAGGAAAAGGGTGAAATTTTGTTATCACTAATTTTTGGCCAAAATTTAGCAAAACTTAAAATGCAAATATCTCGTTAAAAAAGCCCCGTAGAAGGAAAATTTTGTTTAGCAATACTTAAAATGCTAATATCTCGTTAAATAAGCCCCGTAGAAGGAAAAGGGCGACATTTTGTTATCACTAATTTTTGGCCAAAGCTTAGCAAAACTTAAAACGCAAATAACTCGTTAAATAAGCCCCGTAGAAGTAAAAGGGCAAAATTGTGTTATCACTAATTTTTGGCCAAAATTTTTAATTTCCTTAGCATAACTTAAAATGCAAATATCTCGTTAAATAAGCCCCGCGGAAGGAAAAGGTCGAAATTTTATAATCACTAATTTTTGGCCAAAATTTAGCAAAACTTAAAATACAAATATGTCGTTAAGTAAGCCCCGTAGACGGAAAAGGGTGACATATTGTTATCACTAATTTTTGGCCAAAATTTAGCAAAACTTAAAATGCAAATATCTCGTTAAATAAGCCCAGTAGAAGGAAAGGGGCGAAATTTTGTTAACACTAACTTTGGCCAAAATTTTGAATTTCGTTAGAAAAATTTAAAATGCAAATATCTAGTTAAATAAGCCCCGTAAAAGGAAAAGGGCGAAATTTTGTTATCACTATTTTTATACCCTACACCACACTGTGGTACAGGGTATTATAACTTTGTGCATTTGTTTGTAACACCCAAAAGGAGAAGAAATAAACCCATCGTTTATTATACCGATCGACTTAGAATCACTTTCTGAGTCGATTTAGCTATGTCCGTCTGTCCGTCTGTCTGTCTGTCCGTCTTTGCATGTATTTTTGTAATCAAAGTACAGGTCGCAATTATGGTCCTATCTCGACGAAACTTTACACATATCTTTTTTTTGGGCCAAGGACGATCCCCATTGAATTTGGTTAAAATCGGTTCAGATTTAGATATAGCCCCCATATATATGTTAGCCCCGATTTGACATGTAAGCGCTGTAAAAACTTTGTTTTATATCCGATCAGTATGAAATTTGGCAGAAAGAGGTTTCTTATTATATGAATGAACACTGTTAAATTTGGAAGAAATCGGTTCAGATTTAGATATAGCCCCCATATATACGTTACCTCCGATTTGACATGTGAGCGCTGTAAAAATGTTATTTTATATCCGATCAGTGCGAAAGTCGGCAAAAGAGGTTTCTTTCTACATGAAGGAATACTGCCAAATTCGGAGAAACTCGGTTTAGATTTAGATATAACACCCATATATATGTTACACCCGATTTGACCAGTAAGCGCTGTAGAAATTGTATTTTATATCCGATCAGTGCAAAATTCGGCAGAAAGAGGTTTCTTATTACTCGAAAGAATACTGCCAAATTCGGAGAAAATCGGTTCAGATTTAGATATGACTCCCATATATATGTTACCCCCGATTTGACATGTATGCGCTGTAAAAACTGTATTTTATATCCGATCAGTGCGAAATTCGGCAGAAAGAGGTTTCTAATTACATGAAGGAATACTGCCAAATTCGGAGAAAATCGGTTCGTATTTAGATATAGCCTCCATATATTTGTTACCCCCGATTTGACTTGTAAGCGCTGTAAAAACTGTATTTTATATCCGATCAGTCCGAAATTCGTCAGAAAGAGGTTTCCTATTATATGAATGAACACTTTTAAATTTGGAAGAAATCGGTTCAGATTTAGATATAGCCCCCATATATACGTTACCCCCGATTTGAGATGTGAGCGCTGTAAAAATGTTATTTTATATCCGATCAGTGCAAAAGTCGGCAAAAAGAGGTTTCTTTCTACATGAAGGAATACTGCCAAATTCGGAGAAACTCGGTTTAGATTTACATATAACACCCATATATATGTTACACCCGATTTTACCAGTAAGCGCTGTAGAAATTGTATTTTATATCCGATCAGCGCATAATTCGGCAGAAAGAGGTTTCTTATTACTCGAATGAATACTGCTAAATTCGGAGAAAATCGGTTCAGATTTAGATATAACTCCCATATATATGTTACCCCCGATTTGACATGTAAGCGCTGTAAAAACTGTATTTTATATCCGATCAGTGCGAAATTCGGCAGAAAGAGGTTTCTTATTACATGAAGGAATACTGCCAAATTCGGAGAAAATCGGTTCAGATTTAGATATAGCTCCCATATATATGTTACCCCCGATTTGACATGTAAGCGCTGTAGTGACTGTATTTTATATCCGATCAGTACGAAATTCGACAGAAGGAGGTCTTTTTAGATGAATTAGTATTCAGAGAAGATCGGTTCAGATTTATATTAAAGCTCCATATATATGTTCCTCCTGATTTGGTATCAAACCGCTATAGAAGTTGTATTTTACTTCCGATCATTAAAATTTTCCAGAAATATGTTTCTCAATTTAGAAACGAATATTGCTTAATTTAGCGATTATCGTTTCAGAATTAGATAATATGTTTCTACCAATTTACCAATTATTCCAAATTATTATGTCAATGACCCTTATCGCATTATGAGGGAGGTGTAGGGTATTATATAGTCGGCCCCGCCCGACTTTCTTCCTTTCCTTACTGGTTTGTTATAATTTGGTACAACCAAAAAAACAATATCGATCCATGGTTTAATTCTTGTACACAAGAAATTTTTTTCGGCTACACAACAATTTTTTTCGTCTAGATAGTTGAATGCAATCCGTTGTGGAGTGTATACAAAATTCGAAACGGTCGAACTTTTTACAGTTGTTACTCTGTTCGTAACACCATTTATCGTTGCGCGGTCCAAGCCGTATTTGATATTAAAATCTTCGCTGGAATTTTTTTTACCAAACATTTAACATCTATATAGTTCTCATACCTGTATCGTAGGTAGAAATATGTATCACATTCAGATTTCATACATTCTGCATTACTTTATTCCATTGCATGTGAATTTAGAATTTATACTCGTAGTATGTAATATTAGTGTGTCCAAATTTGTATTCACAAACTCAAATAATAAATATTTCCAAATTAATGTGAAAGTGTTCCTCTAAAAACTGAATTCGTTTAAAAGAAATAAATTTCAAGGTGAAATATGGATTCTTCAGTTATTGGAAAGTAGTGTTAAGAAGGTCACAATTTTTTGTTTCGTATGAGACATTGCTCTATACGCACCATCTAAGGCTACCGACCAAATAAATGTTTTTAAATGAATTTAGAAATTTGGATTGATGGATATGTATTTGATCTTTTCAACTTGCAATTCTAATGAATATTAAAAGAAAAGCTTGAAAAATGTGAATTCATTACTAATACAACAAATTGTCCAATACACTGTAAATTATCATAACACTAATTTGTGGAGTACACTTTCGGTTAACGTGGGAGCCGGTGTTACCAGCTCTCATAGACCAATTGAGGTCCCTAACGGTACCACGGTTTCAGATGTCCTTCTTCGAAACAAAGTTATCAATAATACTAATATTGGTACCGGCAACATCTGTCAGATGTCCTTGAAAGGCCGACACCAATTTATCCAGACGTTTATCTCTCAATAATCTCCACTTCATTCTCATCTCCACAGCTTCTGCAGAAGTCATTGGAGTCAATACGCAACCTTTTGGCGTGTTCGCCTCGCAGGCGGTGTCCCGTCAGTACTGACACTAACGTAGACAGTATTTTCCTCTCTAATGCTATGAGATATTTTGTCCTGTTTCGGCCGTATTTCGGCGAGAAGGTTCGGAATTTGGTTAGCTACCCTACAGGTGTCGATTTCTGTCCATCTCTTATTGGACGGCCTCTTGCCTAATTGACAACTTGCCAGGTGCACATGTGAAGTATACGTTGAACTGCTCAGCCATCTCGTTAGAAATTATTCGTATAGAAGTGGAGATAGTTTATATTTTCTAGTATATAGCCAAACCACTCCTCTCTAGAGGCAGATATCTTCTTGGCAAAGCTCATCTCGAAGGTGCACAACTTTGTTTTATAGTCCCCTCGGTTTCTTGCCATTGCGCTACAGTGTGAAAACCTCAGTTTAATCTTAATGCCATAATATAAATCGGCAGAGGATAAATTAGGTAGGACTTTTAGTGACTCGTTCGCAGTAGTCATTAAGACAGGCCGTTATCTAAACCTTCATTAATTTACTGGTGTCGGATCGCTTATCATTTGCTCTCCACCACAACAAAATGCCGTACATCGTTATTGGACGAACTATTGATATATATATCCAATGGACGTTTTTAGGGGAGAGGCACCCACGTCTCCTACAGCTTTGCTACATGAAAATAAGGCGACGTTAACCTATCTTACACGTTTCAATACATTAAGGATTATAATTCGAAATGTTGCACTTTCAGAAAAGACTAGCTCAGTTTCATTTAGCCGAGGACATTCCACATGTGGGTTTTTATTCTTTCTAGTAAAGAGAACAAATTCTGCTTATGGCCTAACTGGAAAATGTATTCACCTGCCACCTGTATAATGTCTCTGAGAACGTTGGGGAATTTGTCAGTTACTGCGATTACAACGCCATCCGTTTATGCCACGACATTACAGCCAACACGTTCTGGATCTAACAGGATTCCATTCACCGCTAGATACCATATTAATGGATGCAGTAGTCGTCCCTGTGTAGTCCTTCTGTTTACAAATCTCGTTAGAGTTATGGCCCCGAGACTTGCTGTTATTCTACATCTGGTGAACAAAATCTTTTTTAGTCTGATCAAGCTACAGTTCATGGTTCCTACGGCAAAGTTTCTTATTTTGATCCCTAGAATACGATTTTCACTGAGCAATGGGCAATTTTTAAATCGACCCGCCCTAATATATATTTTACCCCCGATTTTACATGTAAGCGCTGTAAAAAGTTTATTTTTAATCCGATCAGTACGAAATTCGACAGAAAGAGGTTTCTTATTACATGAATTAATACTGCCAAATTTGAGGGAAATCGGTTGAGATTTAGATATAGCCCCTATATATACGTTACGCCCGATTTGACATGTAAGTGCTGTAAATATTTTATTTTATATCCGATCAGTGCGAAATTCAGCAAAAAGAGGTATCTTATTACATGAAGGAATACTGCTAAATTCGGAGAAAATCGGTTCAGATTTGGATATAGCCCCCATATATATGTAACCCCCGATTTGACATGTAAGCGCTGTAGAAACTGTATTTACAGGGTGGCTGATATGTAATGCAACAAAGTAAAGCGCTATATTTTTTTTATTTTTTTTTTTAAATTTTTTTGTTCAAAAGCAAAAAATGTCGGAAATAACATAAAATTTTAAAAACAGTTTAGATTTGTTCGAATTGGCCACCTTTGGCACGAATTATGGCCTTCAAACGGCCGACAAAGTCATCACACGCTGCACGAAAGTGGCTCTGCGGTATTTTGGCCCATTCCCGGCGAAGCGCCGTCTTGAGATGATCGATACTTTGGTATTTTTTAGTGCGAACCTAACTCTCTAAAATGCCCCAGGCGCAAAAGTCCAACGGATTGAGATCCGGAGATATTGGTGGCCATTGTGCGGTATAAATGAAGCGAGGAACCTCCTTTTCAAGCCATTATTGGTTGACGCGTGCTGAGTGCGATGGTGCTGAGTCCTGTTGGTATGTCCATGGTCTGCGGCCGAAATGTTTGCCTGCCCAGGGCTTCAATACTGTCTTTAGGACATTTTCCCGATAATATTCGGCATTTATTTTGACCCCATGGTCGATGAATACGAGCGGGTAGCGACCATCGGCCGTTACGGCGGCCCACACCATTACCATCGGCGGCGCTTGGGTTCTGGTGGCCAATCGAAGGTGTAAATTTTCAGCTGACCTCTATGGCAAGTAAACCCGATCATTTTGTTTGTTCACAAACTGCTCAATTTGGAATGGCTTCTCATCGGAGAAAACCAAATTCGGTAACTGACCACTTTCGTGCAAGCGAAGCAACTCCTTGGCTCTTTCCAGTCTAACTTTTTTTGTGCATCGGTGAGCTCTTGCACTTTTTGGAACTTCAATGGCTTTAGTCCAAGCTCATTTTTTAATATGTGTTGTATCCGTTCTCGCGATATGTTCAGCTCACGAGCAATTTTTCTACCACTGCGGCGTGGATTTCGATCAAATCTGGCCTTCACTTTTCGGATCATTTCTGGTGTTGTTACCGTTTTTTTTTCGTCCACTTTTTGAACGCGATGCAACACTGCCAGTATCATGGTAACGAGCAATGGTATGAGAAACAAAAGATTTATTCACATTTAAATGCTGGAGGGCTCTAACGATAGCCACTTGTGTTTTTCCACCCAAATATAAAGCAATCACGCTTGAATTCCATCACGAATAACTTTTTTTCTGAAATGCAAAGATCAAAATGCTTTTGTAAGCTTGTAAACAATAAAATGAACTGTCACTGAAATAAATCTGTCAGCTATCAGACTAGCGGTTTAGAAATGATTGCAACCTGAAGTTGGTTGCAATACCGATCAGTGCGAAATTCGGCACAAAGAGTTTTCTTATTACATGAAGGAATACATATGTTTCCCCCGATTTGACATGTAAGTGCTGTAAAAACTGTATTTTATATCCGATCAGTATGAAGTTTGGCTAAAAGAGGTTTCCTATTATATGAATGAACACTTTTAAATTTGAAAGAACTCGGTTCAGATTTAGATATATCCCCCATATATATGTTACCCCCGATTTGACATGTAAGCGCTGTAAAAATGTTATTTTATATCCGATCAGTGCGAAATTCGGCAAAAAGAGGTTTCTTTCTACATGAAGGAATACTGCCAAATTCGGAGAAAATCGGTTCAGATTTAGATATAGCCCCCATATATATGTTACCCCCGATTTGACATGTAAATGCTGTAGAAACTGTATTTTATATCCGATCAGTACGAAATTCTACAGAAAGAGGTCTTTTTACATGAATGAGTATTCAGGGAAAATCGGTTCAGATTTATATATAACCTACATATATATGTTCCTCCTGATTTGGTATCAAAGCGCTATAGAAGTTGTACTTTACTTTCGATCGTTAATATTTTCCGAAAAGATGTTTCTCAATTTAGGAACGAATATTGCTTAATTTAGTGATTATCGGCTCAGAATTAGATAATATGTTACTGCCTACTTACCAATTATTCCAAATTATTATCTCAATGACCTTCATCGCATTGTTAGGGAGGTGTAGGGTATTATATAGTCGGCCCCGCCCGACTTTCTGCCTTTCCTTACTGGTTTTTGTTAGATTCGTTCTGCAGATACCGTATTGTACAGAGTGTTGTGGATAGAAACTTCTTCAGCTTTGCGGCATCTGAGACCTTTTCCACTTCCCCCGTTAAGGTTTACCAAGACCGTTTTTGCGCTTTTCCAATGTCCTTCTTATAGATTTTGAGTTACATACCAGTCATTAGTGACCTCAGTGTATTTGGCCTTGTTGAATATACTTTTTTTGATGTTTTTCCTCGTAAATAAAGAGAGTCATAATATATACAACTAAATTCCTTTTTTCCGGCAATTGAAAATTCGGTTATTGGACTCAAACACTGCTAGCTTAAACTAGGGTTTAGTCTGAGCAAAGAATAAAGAACATTTTATTGAAATAATAAAATGTTCTTAAAAAAAGATAGTAAAAATATTTGTCTAATATAAAACCTTGTATGGTCATATAAGCTTCATGCGTTGGACAAAGTATTGAAATTACGAGTCTAAAATTATGAGTCTGTTGAAAAAACAAAGTGGAAATTATGAAATATCTTAATAGGACCTAAAAGGAATGATACAATTTATCTTCTATGGAGATGTACCAAAATTCCACATAGTTTTTTTTTCAGCACACCCTATTAATTATACTATTATATATCGTAAAACGTCTGGCTTGCTATGTTACAGTGTAGGTATGTACTCGTATTTACATTCGACAGTTTTCCAGTTCGTTGTACTATAAATTGTGCACATTTTCCACAATCCTGTCATCTAAAGGTATTTTCTATTGGCATTTGTGTTCGTATGAGTCATTCGTTTTATATGAAACTGAATAAGACACAACAAATAAAATGGTAATAATTTTGACACGAGCTGAATCTTATCCCAAAATGTACTGACCTAACAAAGAAAACACACAAAATTTGGGACACATTTTCTTTATTTCTCAACATAATCTACTTTTATCTCGATGCACATTTCCCAGCGATATTTAATAGCTTCGATGTCCTTTTTATGATTAGGAAGAACTGTCTACTTAGCTACTTAAAAAACCATAAACAGCAGACACCTCTTCCTTCTTGGCAAATCTAAGGTAAATCTAACGAATAAGTTGCATGATAAAACAATACCACAATTAATTCATTGATTTTAGAAATCTAAATTGCGGATGTGTGTACTGGTGCATTGTCTTGATGAAACAGCACTTTATTTGTCGCCAAGTTTTGCCTTCTTTCCTTAATTACATAACTTAAATGTTACAATAAGTTAGCATACTACTCGCCGTGGATTACACTATTCAAGAAAAATTTTGCGCAAGGGATGTGGATAACAGTTTCCGGTGCAAACAAATTAAAAAAATTTTTTATGATACATTTATACTCTACACCACACTGTGGTACAGGGTATTATGACTTTGTGCATTTGTTTGTAACACCCAAAAGGAGAAGAGATAGACCCATTTATACCGATCGACTTGTAATCACTTTCTGAGTCGATTTAGCTATGTCCGTCTGTCTGTCCGCCTGTCTGTAGATGTATTCTTGTAATCAAAGTACAGGTCGCAATTATGGTCCGATCTCAACGAAACTTTGCACACATCTTTCTTTGGGCCCAAGGACGATCCCTATTTGGTTAAAATCGGTTCTATATATATATATACATATATATAGCTCCCATATATATGTACCTCCGATTTGGCATATATGCACTGTATAAGCAACATTTTTGAACCGATTTGTACAAAAATTGACAGAGAGTATTCTCGTGATACACTTATAGACAATAAATCACTTATAGAAAATAAATGGGAGAAATCGTTTGAGATTTAGATATAGCCCCCATATATATGTTACATTATAAAATTATTTTATATCCGATCACAGCGAAATTCGGCAGAAAAGGTTTCTTATTACCTGAAGGAATACTGCTAAATTCGGAAAAAACCGGTTCAGATTTAGATATAGCCCCCATATATATGTTAGCCCCGATTTGACATCTAAGCGCTGTAGAGCTGTATTTTATATCCGATCAGTACGAAATTCGACAGAAAGAGGTTTCTATTTTACATGAATGAGTATTCAGGGAAAATCGATTCAGATTTATATATAACCTGCATATATATGTTCCTCCTGATTTGGTTACAAAGCGCTGTAGAAGTTGTACTTTACTGCCGATCATTACAAAATTCTCCGAAAGATGTTTCTAAATTTAGGAACGAATATTGCTTAATTAGAGATTATCGGTTCAGAATTAGATATATCCACATATATATGTTCTTACCCATTTACCAATTATTCCAAATTATTATCGCATTGTTAGGGAGGTGTAGGGTATTATATAGTCGGCCCCGCCGACTTTCTGCCTTTCCTTACTGGTTTTTAATTTTTTTTTTAATTCCAGCTTTCATGGAAGGTACATTTAGTATTTGGATCATAATTCTTCAAGTATAAGCCTGATTGAGCCGTTAAATTAAAGGAAATTATGAGGGCTACAAATGCTGCAAATATCGCTTTCACGTATAATCTTAGGTTTAGTAACAGTCGTCAAAAATATGAGAACAAAATGACTTTTTTTTATAAAAACAAAACCATAAAAAATAGAAAAAAAAAATCGAAAACATTATTTTGTCACATTTTTAAAAAAGCCAGCATGCCAACGAAGAAAACACCGTCTATTTGAAAAAAATCTACGGATAGATGTAAAACTTATGAGTCATTTTGTAAATGTTAGGGAAATTCAAAAAATCGTGTTTCATATTTTTTCGTTTTTAAATGATGTTTCTGCTTATATTGAATTCGCCATATGTGAGAGAGACACATAAGAGACATTGCACTTGCATTTTATTTTATGAGGATTGATGTCAGACATTATAAAATTATAGAGAGAACGAGGTTCGTAACCCTCAATAAAACATGATATGCAATGTGAGAGCTATATTGGATGAGATTCCCTCAGGTAGAGGGTCATTCAACAATATTTGTGGTTTTTAATTTATGCGGTTTCCATTCAGTTACGCCCTTTAGGGGCATGGACATGCCAGTCGTATAAACAGGTAGTAAAATTATATGTACGCAATACAAAGTAGTACGCGGCAGTCTTGAAAATATTGGGTTTCTAACGTTCGAAGCAAAGTATATGTCAGCTACTGGTACTGCAACTTATGAACCTTAAACCCGGAATTTATGAATGAAATTTCTTATTAATAAATTAGTGTAATTCAGCGCCTTAAAGAGATAAGTCGATTTTCTGAAAAATATTACAAAGTTATATTTCAAAGTATGAGTAAAAGGCAAAGAACTTTCCAATGTGTAAATGATCCCGGCAATTTCTGCTACATCTGCTGAAAATATGTAATTAAAAAAATCGAGGTGCGTTTAGTAAAATAATAGAAGGAATATATGTGTAATATTTTGGTATACGATTTGAAATATGAACGAACCGTGGACACCTAGTACTTTGTGTAATTCGTGCCATGTAAATCTTACTCGATGAAGTAATGGAAGCATGCGGTAAGTACTTTAAAATTAATGTATTACAATGTTTTGTGGAATAAAACGTTCTAATTTTAGACACCACGTGCAGTTTGGAATGCCAATTATTTGGAGACAACCATTCATCAACAATTTCGATTTTGAAAAAAATGTTGCCCCGTCGACTAGAAATTCTGAAAACTATTTGCCCTTTTTAGGTGGAACATATGCAGTCCCTCGAAATAAACTTAGCTCCTATTTCAAAATTCCAAAATATGGTATAAAACTCCAGATTTCGGGAAAAGGGCAACGGAAATGTTGCACCTTTTTGCAGAAAAGAAATCGCCATAAGTAAACAGATTGGAGTAGGAAGGAGCATTCGCTGGAATTACGCTGAAGTAAAATCTGTCACTTTGCCTGTTGCACATTCGGAAACAATACCAATTCCCAAGTATAGCTAACAGCCTAATTCGGAAACATCATCAAGTTCAACTGAGTACTCAACTCTGAGCGATTCAAGTTTGAGTCAGAAGTCATCACTTTTAACTCAGTTTCAACACATTGATCTAGTGAGAGATTTGGAACAGACCAAAGATAAGGATGAAACAGTACAAAATTTTGGCCCCAGATGTTAACATATCATATTATAGAGTCCGTGATATACCTTACAAACAATTGTATACAACTGTGTTCGAGGAACTTAATCAAGCATATAATTCAAAGGAATGGCGGTTATTTGTTGACAGCAGTAAAGAAAGTTTGAAAGCAGTACTTTTACACAACTGAAATCAGAAACCGTCGATTCCCATGGCTCATGCTGTCAACACTAAGGAATCATACGAAACAATGGCAATGATGGAAACAATAGATAAAAATACATAAAATATGAACATGAGTGGAAAATTTGTTGCGATTTAAAAGTAGTTGGTATGTTATGCCTCTGGGATAGCCGTGCTCGCGAAGTTCATTACAGAAGAAAGAATTGGAAAACAAGAAAACACATTACATTGGGTGAAAACAACATAAAAAAACACACCTCTCGTCAAAAAAAAAACATTATTTTGCCACCACTGCATATTAAGCTGGGGCTCTTTAATAATTTTCCTAAGCCTTAAGGAAAGATGGCAATTCACTCTCATAATTAAAACGTTTATTTAAAAGTCTTTCTTTTCAAAAAAATCGAAGAAGGCGTTTTTGGATGGGCCTAAAATAAGGAAACTGATGAAAGATGTAAATTTCGAATAATATTTGACGTCGGATGAAATTGCAGCATGGATGTCGTTTAAGCTTGTTGTTTCAAATTTCTTTGGATCCAATAAAATCCCGCAATATGAAACAATGATTAATGATTTGTTGAAAAATTATGAAAAAATTGGTAAGAAATATATTTTTCTATATTTATGTATATAACACATATGTATTCTTCTAACTTATTTTTCGCTTTATGTATTCCAACAAGTGTAAATATGTCCCTAAAAATTCATATCTTGCATTCTCATTTAAACTTTTTCCCGAGAACCTTGGCGACGAACATGGCGAAAGGTTTCTCCAAGAAATGAAGTCCATCGATCGGCGTTACCAAGGGCACTGGGATGAAAGAATGATGGGAGATTATATTTGGTTCCTCATTAGAGAAACCGATAGCGAAATCTCTAAACGTCAACAAAGAACTCACAATTACTTCTAGTGAAACGTGTACATGTAAATAAACTCAAATGTACATTACATAAATAAAAGTAACTAATAAAATCGCTATTTAAGCTATTTAAAAAGATTTTTTGAAATTCTCTTACTTCTACCAAAAGGGGTATAATTTCTACATTATTTTCTTCGCTGGGATGCATAGTTTTAAAAAATAAAATATTTTTTTTTCTTTTTTATTCGGCCCAGGATTTTTGTTTTTAATCTACTTTTTCCAGTTTGTTTAATGACTGTTACTAAACCACTGTTTCTAAGTGAAAGAGGTATTTGCAACATTAGTAGCCCAAATTAATAGCTTCAATTTAACGTATAAGTCGACCTTATCGGGCAAAAAAATTTTGGTTTTGATTTTATATAACAGTATGCCACAATCTATACAAAACAATAATTTTAATTCTAGGACACAAACAAAAATGTTTTGTTGCTTAGTGTTATTTTCCTTTTTGAAGATAATCAATAAAAATTAACCTGCGTGGGTCCCAAAAAACAGACGCCAGATGAACATGCCTGCATATGGAACTGTCTTCGCTTTTATTGGACACAATTCTCCCATTTCACTCTGCTGCTTTGAATGTTCCATTATCGCAGAATGAAGTGGTGGACGCATGTCTCATCGATGCTTACGAATCGAATAATAAAAGTCAGCTTTATTGCAGTCAAGCATCACCAAACACTCTATTGAAACATCTTCACCACTCTGTTTTTTCCCATTGTAAGTAAACGTTTCTAAGTGAAAGAGGTATTTGCAAAATTAGTAGCCCAAATTAATAGCTTCAATTTAACGTATATGTCGACCTTATCGGGCATATACTCCAAAAATTATTGTGCAAATACTAAGGGTACCTTCGACGATAATAGTATTTTAAATGCCAGCTATCTTACACACCTTCAGGCGACGATAATCCCTATGGATTTTCTTAACCACCAGATCAATTGGTCGACCTCGTTATACTCCGTCATCCAATAAATTATAGTCCTAAAGTAAGTAGCACACTGCCCCAGAGTAGAAACTAGCTCGGCTTTAATGATGGTTGGACTGAGACCTATGAAATGCATTGAATTTCATAACTGTGACCAATTTTGTCCATTCCTGAGATAGTTTATTGTTGATGGCTCAAAAAAATACTAAACAACGTGACGCCTTGAAACTTATAACATTTGTTTTATAAAGTTGACTCTTTTCACCAAATTATTTTTCTTTCAAACTACTGCCGCCATCTATAAGTTACGTCGGCCAAATTGGGAACCGCCCTCATATATATCCTTTATCGCTAGTCACATTTAGCTATCCATATCGGTAGTCACCCTGTGCTACAAAATTTGCAAGCAATTAGTTGAATTGGCCATCTCTTGCATTACGTATTGTAGCTTGACTAAAGTATTTCTTTACATATCATGTTCTTATCAAAATCCGAAAAGTTTTGCTCTGATTTTAGTTTACCTTGTTAGTGATGTATGATTTTAGTATTAGGCTTAGATGAAGAGTGGCTGTCTGTATGACAGGCTCATTAACACTATTAGGGTCATCGTGCTATCACAGGGATGTAAGAAAAACTTACGTTTTTCCTATCCGATCCCGTGAACCAATTTTATTGCTGAGTCGTTCAAATAAGTTATTAAAACAGAAATAAATTGTTTTTGGGAAAAGGGGGCGGAGCCACGCCCATTTTTAAAAAGTTATATCGATCAAAGTACTTTACCGATCTCAATAAAATTCAACATATTCCATTTTATTGCTCCTACGAACTTTCCAGCCGAATGTTCGATTATGATATGCAAAGCTCACATCTATATATATAAAGAAGAATGTGTGTTTGTTTGTTTGTTTGTTTGTTGGTTTGTTTGTTTGTTGGTTTGTTGGTTTGTTTGTACCGAATAGACGTCTAAACGGCTGGACCGATCTTCTTGAAATTTTCACAGAATGTACATATGTGGGGCGTGGTGAAAATAGGGTACTTGAATTTTCGATATATCAAGTGGGCGTGGCCCCGCCCACATAAGACAAATTTTCAAATTGAGATATCTTGCACAATTTGTTAGCGAGAGTGCTGTAATTTTGTACATATGTATCTGGTGGCAGTCTACGTGATTGGTCCAAAAATGGGCGTGATCGGACCAAGGGGCGTGGCCCCGCCCATGTAAGCCAAATTATGGAATTGAGATATCTTACACAATTTGTTAGCGAGAGTGTTGTATGTACTTTGGTGCATATATATCTGGTGGTAGTCTACGGGATTGGTCCAAAAAAGGGCGGGATTGGACCAATGGGCGTGTCCACGCCCACATAAGACAAATTTTTAAATTGCGATATCTTACACAATTTGTTAGCGAGAGTGCTGTAATTTGGTGCATATGTATCTGGTGGTAGTCTACGTGATTGGTCCAAAAGTGGGCGGAATCGGACCAATGGGCGTGGCCTCGCCCGAATTTTGAAATGGAGATATCTTCCACAATTTGTTAGCGAGAGTACTATAATTTTGTGCATATGTATCTGGTGGCAGTCTACGGGACTGGACCAAAAGTGGGCGGAATCGGACCAATGGGCGTGGCCCCGCCCATGTAAGACAAAATTTTAAATTGAGATATCTTGCACAATTTTTTAGCAAGAGCGTTTAATTTTGTTTACATGTATCTGGTAGCAGTTCACGTGTTTGGTCTAAAAAAGGGCGCGATCGGAGCCATGGGCGTGGCCCCGTCTATATAAGCCAAATATTGAAATCGGGATATCTTACACAATTTGTAAAAGAGAGCGCTGAAATTTTGCGTACATGTATATGGTACAAGACTGCGTAATTGGTCCAAAAATGGGCGGGATCGGTCCAATGGGTGTGGCCCCGCCCATATAAGCAACATTTTAAAATTTAGATATCTTGCAAAATTTATCAGCGAGAGTGCTGTAATTTTGTGTATATGTATCTGGTGGACTTCTACGTGACTGGTCCAAAAATGGGCGGGATCGGACAAATGGGCGTGGCCCCGCCCATATAAGGCAAATTTTGGAATTGAGATATCTTGAGCAATTTTTTAGCGAGAATGCTGCAATTTTGTGTATATATATCTGGTGGCAGTCTACGTGACTGGTCTAAAAATGGGCGGGATCGGACAAATGGGCGTGGGCCCGCCCATACAAGGCAAATTTTGGAATTGGGATATCTTGAAAAAAAATGTTAGCGACCTGCAATTTAGTTTATATATATCTGGTGGCAGTCTACGTAATTGGTCCAAAAATGGGCTGGATCGGACAAATGGGCGTGGCCCCGCCCATATAAGGCTAATTTTGGAATTGAGATATCTTGAGAAATTTTTTACCGATAGTGCTGTAATTTTGTGTATAAGTATCTGGTGACAGTCTACGTGATTGGTCCAAAAATGGGTGGAATCGGATCAATGGGCGTGGTCCCGCCCATATAGGCCGAATTTTGAAATTGAGATATATTACATAATTTGTTAGCAAGAGTGCTGACATTTTGCGTATATATATGTATCTGGTGACAGTCTACGTGATTGGTAGAAAAATGGGCGGGATCGGACCAATGGGCGTGGCCCTGTCCAAATTGAGATATCTTGCACATTTTATAAGCGATGGAGCTGTAATTTTGTGTATATGTATGTGTCTGGAGGCTGTCTACGTGATTGACACAAAAATTGGCGGAATAGGACCAGGGTGTGTAGCCCAGCCCGTATAAGCCAATATTTTAAATTGATGTGTCTTGCACAATTTGTTAGCGAGAGTGCTGTAATTTTGTGTATATGTATCTGGTGGCAGTTTAGGTTATTTGTCGAAGAATGGACGGGATCGAAAAATGGGCGAGTTCGCACCAATGGGCTTGGCCCCGCCTATATAGGTAAAATTTTTAAATTGAGATATCTAGCACAATTTGTTAGCGAGATTGCTGTAATTTTGTGTATATTTATCTGGTGACAGGTTACGTGATTGGTAAAAAAATTGGAGGGATTGGACCAATGGTAGTGACACCGCCCTCATGAGCCATGTTTTGAAATTGATATATCTTGAGAAATTTGTTAGAGAGATTGCTGAGTTTTTTGTATATGTGTTTGGAGGCAGTCTACGTTATTAGTCCAAAAATGGACGGGATCAGAAATCTGAAATCTGGGGCAACGAAGTGGACCGGGTCCAGCTAGTATACTTATATATGTTACTTCAGATTTCAAAATATCTAACCAAAAACCACACTTTTCCCGATATCGATATAAGCACAAACCACGATTTTATTTCGTACGCACGGTGATATTGCAACACTACTGGATTTTTTCTTACGAGATACGTCATAAACGATAAACGCATGCTGCTATTGCATTGAGAACGACAAACTGCGATTTTTATTTAAAAAAAAAAAAAATTATTTGTTTTTAACAGTTTAACACAAGAAAAACGAAATCATTTTAAACAAGTAATACTTAGCGTTAAAATAAAACGGGGTAAACCAGGCGTTTTATACCATAGGATGGGGGTATATTCATTTTGTCACTCCGTTTGTAACACCTCTTAATACTGATCTGAGACCCCATAAAGTATATATATTCTTAATCGTCGTAAAATTCTAAGACGAT
The DNA here is from genome assembly GCA_963930755.1 of Eudasyphora cyanicolor. Taxonomy (NCBI): domain Eukaryota; kingdom Metazoa; phylum Arthropoda; class Insecta; order Diptera; family Muscidae; genus Eudasyphora; species Eudasyphora cyanicolor. The sequence goes on along the minus strand of OZ005737.1, from coordinate 229,025,242 downwards.
TTAGCCATGTCCGTCTGTTGTAATCACGCTACAGTCCGTAATAATAGAGCTAGGTTGATCAAATGTGGTAGAAATATTTCTTATAGTTGCAGGTTGTTTGGGATTGCAAATGGGCTATATCGGTCCATATTTTGATATATCCCCATGTATAGCATCTGTCCGATTTGACTTCTTAACGCCATAGAGATATTTTGATATAGCCGCCATACAAAGGTCCCTCTAGATTTTACTTCTTAACGCAACAAAATCCACAAATTTCAACGTATCGGGCTGAAATTTTGTAATATGACTTTATTTGTGCCCGAAACCATTCTCATGCTATCCATGGTCCACTTCGTTGCGCGAGACTTCAGATTTTCTACAGTAGGAATCTCGTTAATATATTATCTATTCGTAGGTACGGACAGTAGGAATCACTAAAGAAATGGCAACTCCAAATTGGATTATATGAGCGAGGCCACGCCCCTCAATCAAGAATTTTTATAGCCTATGTTATCCGCTAGGGTTATCAGACGATTCCCTGAAAATTTCATCAAAATCGGTCCAGCCGTTTTGGAGTCCATACGTAACATACGCACACATACACACATCCAATATGTATATATATGTAGATAGCGTACCCGGTCCACTTCGTTGCCCCAGACTTCAGATTTCCGATCCCGTCCATTTTTGGACTGCTCTGGATATATCAATTTCAAAACATGGCTCATATAGATGGGGACAGTAGGAATTTCGTTAATCTATTTGTATACGGTACGGACAGTAGGAATCTCTCAAAAAATCATAACTCTAAATTGGCTTATATGGGTGGGGCCACGCCCCCTCAATAAAGAACTTATATAGCCTATGTCACCGGCTAGGCTTATCTGAAGATTCCCTGAAAACTTCATGAACATCGGTCCAGCCGTTTTCGAATCCATATGGAACATACACACATCCATTTTTATATATATATAGCTGGACCCCAGAGTGGATTTATGATTTCCAATCCCGCTCATTTTCGGACCAATTACGGTTCAAACGGGATCACAGCCCAGTCCCAATCATATAATAGATAATAGTAGGAATCTCGTTAAGCAAATCGTAGGTAGGGACAGTAGGAATCTCTCAAAAATCATAACTCCAAATCGGTTTATATTGGCGGGGCCACGCCCCCTCAATCAAGAAGTAATATAGCCTATGTCACACGCCTTAATATTCTGAAGATTCCCTGAAAATTTCATCAAAATGGGCCCAGCCGTTTTGGAGTCCATACGTTACATACATACACACATCCAATTTTATATATACATAGATGACTAATGTTAAGAAAAATCACCACATCTCGACCAAACGAAAATATTTTTAAACAATTTTTTTTAAAAACCATCCTCCTTGCATGTTCTAACAAAACGTATTCAGACATTTTTTATTTTATGCAGCCGTTCTCGAGTTATGGAGTGACAATCAAAATGTACACTTCTTTTTACATATATAGAAGAAGATAGGGTTTTGTGTACAATTTAATGCACATATCAGCCATTCGCTGAACTTTGTAATGCGAAGATATTGATTTTATGCAGATCCAACAGGCGATATACCGCATCGTTTTTAAACTGATCTTTTACAAGTAGTTTTCCAATCGGGATGATATGATTTTGTCGCTACGTTTCGGCCATTTGTAATATGTCATGATCTGTCATTTGTTTTTCATTGTATTCAGTAGTGTTTACAATTTAATCATGGAGAGATATACACAAGAACAACGTTTACAAATTATTCAGTTTTATTATCAAAATAATCGTTCTCCAATTGCAAGCTTTCGTGCGCTAAGTAAATTTTTCTAAAATCCAAAAAAAAACACTTTCCAGTCGACCTACGACCTTGCCATTGATCGATTCTCGATCTGACGTACCGTTAAGGAGCTAGAGCAAAAATAAACTTTCCGTTCACATTTGAAAATGATGCTAAATCCATCTTTTTTTAAAATCCAAAAAAAAACACTTTCCAGTCGACCTACAACCTTCACACCTATGAGCAATATTTAATGTGGCTATGTGCCAGCAAATAAAAGAATTGAATTGTTGCGAGAAAAGTTTGGAGACTCGATTATTTCAAGAAATTGTGATATTGAATTGCCTCCAAGAAGTTGTGATTTAACACCATTAGACTATTTCTTGTGCAGTTATTTGATGTTACGGTTTTTCGAAATAAAGCAGACTCTCTTCAAGCTTTACAAGTCAACATTGAACGTGTCATTCATGACTTGGTTTAGTGGAAAAAGTGCTCATCGGAATCGGGTTCATCGAATTCGTTCCTGCAGAAGAAGAAGTCGTGGATGCCATTTGAATGACGTTTTTTTAGAACTTAATTGTATAATTGTGGAGTTTTATTTAGACCTTAATATATAAATCATGCTGGAGAATACTTTGAAAAACAATAAAACCATTTTTGATGATAAATATTCGCATTTTCATTATTGGGTTTAGAAATATATACAGCAGCCCTCGTACAACTATTTGTTCCTTATGTCACCTACTGTACAGAAGTAGTTTTGTCTTGGTCGGGTTCACACAAAGACCATTATGGGAAGGCCTGTACCCGGTAACTTCTATATAATCGCTATCCTAGCTGACAAATCTATGGTCGTCAGAAGACCCTAAGCTAGCCGAAATGTGTATCTTATGGCGATTTCATTTCTACAATAAAATCTAAGTATTTTTGGCTTCCAGAGCGGAGAATTTCAAAAGCCATCAAGTATACAGGTACAACTATTGGTGATGTCACCTTTTTGTAAAGTAGTAGTTTTGTCTTGGTCGGGTTCACACCAAGACCATTATGGGAAGGCCTGTATGAAGGATTTGCTGTAGGATGAGTACACGGAGAAAAAAATATGTTAAAAATATGTTTGGATGCAATCATAAATATGTTTGGGACGGGCACAATCATATATATGTTTGTGGGTAAACATATTATGTTTGCACACAATCATAATATGTTCGGGGCAAAATTCTAGCATATTATAAAACGATATGATTGTGTCCTAACTAAAACGATATGATTGTGTCCTAACATATTTTTGGCAAAATAATATATTAGAGCATATTTTTTAGATTTTTAGAGAGTATTACTCTCTGAGAGCCCAATTATGTGACTCATAGAGCATCCACCATCACCACTGTGCTAAGCCACCACAGCGAACACACGCACGCACCCACATACAACCATTGACAGCCACAGCCAGTCAGAATGAATATATGGCTATGCTTATACTTTCTTGTTTCGGATGTAACATGAAAGTAAATTAAAATACACGCTGTGCATATAATTCTCGTTGACTCTATATAGCCAGTGGTATAAGGTGTTGACGTTTTTCAGTCAATGGGGTGGATCAACGGAGCTACCAACCAAGTTGAAAGAAAAGTGGCATAGTCCGCAGTCCGAATAATGGATAATTAATGGAACATTAGACTAGAATTTTATAAATATATTATAGGTGCGTCACAAAGGGTTCAGACTTTTGATAAAAAACAACAATATACAATCATATACATGATTAAATGCAATCATATATATGATTACATACAATCATATAAATGTTTGGACATAAGCATATATATGATTACACACAATCATATAAATGTTTGGACATAAGCATATATATGATTACATACAATCATATAAATGTTTGGGAACATTACCGCTACCCCAAACATAATATGTTTGGGAGCTGCTCCAAACATATATATGTTGCCTGCAAAATATGTTTGGGGCAATATGTTACAGAGGCCGTTTTTTTCCTCCGTGTATATGAGAGTGCTCGGAAACTTTTATGTAACCGCTATTCCATCTGACAAATCTGTGGAAGTCAGTAGACGCTAAGCTAGCCGAAATGCGTGTCACCTGAGTAGGCAATAACCCTAACAAGCATATTCTCCAGAAGATGCAAAACATTGTTCATGGAGGAATTCCATAGCAAAGGAGACAGAACACTCTCTGGAGGCGTTCCAATGCTGACAAACCCATGGGTTTCGTATTCTAAAGGTTATGAATGAACTATAGTATATTGTTGACAAACCCCAGGGTTGCCACAGCAGAAACTATGGGGGTATCCTCTACATATATCTAAGAAAACTACCAAAACATACGAGTATACATTAACAGACTAGATATATCCCTTCAATAAAGCTGACTACAGGATTGTTTCGATGGATATGCGCTTGCTGTAGACATACTGTTGGTTGAACAATTTTCGCCATATGCTACGATAACTATCGATTAATCTCTCCAGGGTTTAATGATGAATGACCATATACTAATAGCGTATTTTTAATAATTTTATTATAATACATTCATAGCTTAATATCTGCCTTCCTTTGGCATAGAATGTCTCATATGCTGATTTTTTCTTTCTACCTATAAATCAAATAGAAAAGGATTTTTTAAAAAAGTCTTAAATAAGGTTTAACAATTTGTTTTGCCATATGTAAACCAAATGTAGACTAAAGACAAATATAGATATAGATCAAAAGGCAAAAGTTCTTTATTAAAATCCAACATCCTTTTGTCGCTTGTGCTCATACGTCTTAGTATTTCCAAATCTATGTTTTTGTCTGATACAAAAATTGAATACAAATACTGTATGTCAAAATACCACCTAAACCACCAGCACGACATCATGCACGTACGTACGACGCAGACATTTATTACGTGACCACATTAGACTGGGGCGGACGTTCTTCCTACTCGGACCCCTTCTGCAGTAGTCGAAATGAAATGCCATGTAATCTTGTAATGTGATTGTGTGAGTGTGTGTGTGTTTGTATGTGTCTGCACGTTGAAAATATGAAACATTTTCAATCGTTTCCACTTCACTTATCCACAGCTCCACCGCTTCACTCTAAGCGGCTTCATACGTTTTCCTCGGTGGCATTTTGGGAGTTTTGCTGGAGTGACTCTGGCAGTGGGTGCGAAATGCTGTTGTGTTCTCTAATTAACATTAAATCTTTTTAGAGTTTTTCAAAAATAACAATTAAGCACAGTTGTGCCATTAGTTTAACCGCACTCCCGTTCACGTTTCTGTTCCCGATTCTAAACGAAATACACACGCACACGCATTGGAACTCACAGTCTGGGCGCGACTCGAAATGATTTTTATTTTGCTAGCGAAAGCAATAAAAACAATTCGCCATTAAAACGGTTTTGCAAATTGTAAAATTTTTAGAACGCATATTCGTTTTCATTTCAAATTTCCGTATAGACAAACATGCAAAATTCACATAATTAAGTTAGTAAAGCCTGTCGCAACAGTTCAGTTCACTTTAATTTTCGAAAATTGAGAATTTCCGTTGAAAAAAAATCACGGTGTTAATTAAGAAAGGTAAACCGCTCATAATCAAGTTAGCAGTAACATACTCGTATACGAGTATACATCTCACTATAAATTTTATTTACCGACAAGCCATTTCTCATGAAAAATATTTGGTATGGGAATTCATATTGTCAGTCTTTATTCATTTAAATCTACAATTTGGAAAAAGAAGATTGAAATAGACCAGAATCACGTACGGGTCGCAATTATTGTCTGACCGCGATAAAATGTGGCACAGATATATGGCAGATTTAATGATTTCATTCTGATCGGGATGGAACTTGCACCAAGTTGAGTAGTTATGACTCAAAATTTCAACGAGATTCGTTAAGGACAGTTTATTTTTTTGCAATAGATATCTTTAAAACCGCTGATGGAATGAAAAACTGATATTAGAAGAACATCGCCAAATGGAAGAAGGCCACCTGATTTAGGATTCTTTTGAACTTTCCCAAATGGTTCTAAAATATTTGGTTCAAACTGTATTTTTTTACGACTTTATCTTTATTTTGATAGTATACTAGTATAGTCCCATCCCACTAATATACCTTGAAACTCTTAAAAGAAATGATCTATGCTTTCGTTTGAGCAAAAAATATTGCTCACTCACTGCAAGAGTGACATAACTCAAAATTTAAAGTTTGTGAGATTGCCTTACAAAAATAAGAATTTTTCAAATTTCCATAAATTAATCTCAGCGAAATTTGGTCTATAAGTAAACAACCATACTTTGATTATTCAAGCGTATTTAAACATCTTATTTCATGTTACACTCAGAAAAAAATGAACCCAAAGATAAGTTAAAATGAACTTAACTTCAGGAAAATTATACTTCATATGGCGCTAAAGCAATTTTTTCCCAAATCAAGTTCACATTTGTCCTTAATATTAGCAAATGTTTTGAACTTAGTTTTAGTATATACTAACTTGAATTTATTAAATATTTCTTTATATCTAGTTCAATTGAACTCATATTAAGGAAAAATTAACTCAGTTTAAGTAAAAATTTACATGAAATTTGGAAAAAATCTAGTTAAATTTTCACTAAAACCAGGTACATTTTTACTTGAAATCAGGAAATTTTTACTAAAAATTAAGAAAATTTTAACTAAAATCAAGTAATTTGTTTACTAAGATTATGTTACATTTTTACTAAATGGAAGTAAAATAATTCCTCAAATCAAGTTCAATTTTACTTGAATATACGAAAATTAAACTAAAATGTAAGAAACGTTTAACTATAAATGAGTAATTTTTGAACTTGCAACTTGTAGAAGTAAACTAAATTTTAGTTCATTACTACTAATATAATTCAGCAAAATTTTTTGCTTAACGAATATTCAAGGATTATTTGAAAACGAGGAGTAGTAAATGTTTCTTTGACGCTAGGAAATCCTTCCTCGGAAAAAGTCAAAATTTACCAAATAGTAGGAAATTTTTACTTGATCGATGGAATTTTAAGTAAGTAAAATCATATCCCATTTCCGAGTATGTAACCAATTTGCTATATCTTTGAATTTAGTTCAATTTACTCATTGAAAGTAAAATTTCCCAGTTTTGAGGAAAATTTAACTAAACATGAGTAAAAATCTTGAACTAAACTGAGATATAGATTTTACTCACATAAACGATTGCCATTTTTCTGAGTGTACTTATCTTTTTATACGGGCTTAAAGTTAGACATCTTGGCAATTTTCAATTTTGAGTTATGTCACTCTTGAAGTGAGTGAGCGATATGTTGTTTTACAAAAAATTCAAAACAGGTTTTAATTTTGCAAAAAAAAGGTCACTGCAAAATATTTTTGTGATTTTTTTTTACTTTTTAAAAAAAGTTCGGAAGAAGACTATCGAAAGCACTTTAGGAAAAATTTTCTAAATACAATTAAGACAGTTAATTATTTATTTGGATGGGAAAAAAGGACCGTTGACCAAAATGTTAATATTCATCACCCCCCAACAAGGACAGTCACCGATCTCGGTGACATTTTTTTTTCACAACTAGGACTAAACTTTGTGCATGTTTCATTTGGATCAGAAGACATCAGTTTTCAAAAATTACTCACTTCACATGAAATCCCCCATATGTATATATTGTTCAGTCCAAGGAAGAATCCTTTTTAAAGTATTGAAAATCGGTTCAGATACATACCTCATGTATATGTGCCTCCCGATTTGGCATTATATATAAGTATGTAAATGTTCCTGCCGATTTTACACCAAAGTGCTATTGGGGTTGTATTTTATATGCCATCAGTACGTTATTCGACAGATGTAAGTTTCTTAGCCCGGGAAGGAACACTGTACAATTTTAACAATATCGTCAGATTTAGATATATCCCACCTACTCGTATATATATATGTTCCTCTCGATTTGCCATTAAAGTTGTTGTGAGTGAGTTCCACAACGGAATATGTGCTTCCTGAAATTCAAGCGCATGGTCTCGGTGAGCTCTGATTTCAAGAAGACGGTGCTACGAGCCATACAGCTCGTTAGGTTAGATCCCTTGGTCGGGCCCACGTGACAATGAAATCGTATGCTTTGGTCTGACAATAAAAATTCTGCTACAATCATCTTTAATCAATATATCTATATACTATGCACCTCTTTTTGATCAAAATAAGTTAATATTTTTGTCGTCAGACCAAAGCATATTACTTCATTTTCACGCGGGCCAGACCGGGGGATCTAACCTTAAATAAATTTGCAAAGACTCGTCTATGAGAAGTACCTTATACTGTTTGGAACTTCTAATTTTTGAAAATTAGTATTCTAAGAAATATCCTGTTAAAATTAAAAACTATTTAGTCGTGTAATTTAGAATACTTGGACTATTTGCGAAAACGATGAATATTTTTTTAATACCACACAACATTTTAATTTTCTTCCTCCGTAAATAACACTGTGCTCGAAATGGACTCTTTAAAAATTTAACAGAACGGAGACCCTATGGATATACCCATTTCCACCTTGCTGAATCCAATGGAGCCAGCCATTTTTCTAGGTTAGCTCTTGCTTTCGCGATATTCGACCACAAAGTTTACAAAAAAATCAGAGAGTTTAGTTATCTCGGAGGTGATTTTGAAGTGGAAGACTTCCGAAAACGCGCTTCAGTCCAAGGAACGAAATAAAGGGAACCCTTCGAGAATTATGTTTCTCAAAATAATCAACCACGCTTCTCTCCCCTTTACCCCCGGAAAAGTGCAATCAAATCTTACCATATGTCAAACGTCATACAAATCGTCGACATTTTTAGATTGTGTCTTTGAGAAAAATGTCTCTCGCGAAAAATTACTATGAGTCTCCTTTCAACATATTTATAAAAACTTTGCAGGTTTCACAATTTAGCGGGTTTGTTGGTTACCTTTGAAATTTCGATTAACACTAAACAAAAATAATTTACAAAATTTGAAGTCAAAAAATTTTATTTCAAATATTTTCTGCTATGAGCAGAAAAATACACAAATTATGTAATAACTCGAAATTTACTTAATTCTCATAAAAATTTAAGAAAGGATTTATAGTATTTCTTCGCGAGGAATATTTTTCTCAACGATGTCTACTAAAAATGTCGACGATATGTATGATTTTCAACATATGATAAGATTTCATTTCATTCATCGGGGTAAGGGGTGAGAAGCATGGATGATTGTTTTGAGATAAAAAATTGTCCAAATGTTCCCCTTATTTCGATCTTTGGACTGAAGCGTTTATTCCGAAGTCTTCCACTTCAAAATAACCAAAGAGATAAGTCACCACCCTGATTTCCCAACAAACTTTGTGGTCGAATATCGCGAAACCAAGAGCTAACGTAGAAAAACGGCTAATGCCACTGGATTCAGCATGGTCGAAATAGGTCTATCCATAGGGTCTCCTTTCTGTTACATTTTTGAACTAGCAAAGTGTAATTTATTGATATCCATATGGGCATTTCCGCCGAATGGTCAACCAGGGCCGAAAAATAAAATGTTGGTAATCATCGTATTTTATTGTAAACTAGCTGGACCCGGTCTACTTCGTTGCCCCAGACTTCAGATTTCCGATGCCGTCCATTTATCAAAACATGGTTCATGTAGATAGCGACAGTATGAATTTCGTTAATCTATTCGTAGTAGGAATCACTAAAAACATTGGCTTATATGGGCGGACCCACGCCCCCTCACTCAAGAACTTATAAAGCCTATGTCACCCTCTAGGCTTATCTGAACATTCCCTGAAAATGTCGTCAAAACCGATCCAGACGTTTTGGAGTCCATACGTAACATACACACATTCATGCGGGGCGGGGCCACGCCCTTTGTTCCGATCGCGGCTATTTTTGGAACAATCACGTAGACTACCACCAGATACATATGCACAAAATTACAGCACTCTCGATAACAAAATGTGCAAGATAAGTTTATTTCAAAATTTGGCTTATATGGGCGGTGCCACGCCCATTGACCCACATGTACGTTCTGTAAAAATTTCAAGAAGATCGGTCCAGCCGTTTAGACTTCTATACGGTACAAACAAACAAACAAACCAACAAACACACATTCTTCTTTATATATATAGATAATTATAAAAAAATGAATACAAAATGTGTAAAATTTTTAAATGTAATAGTTTCATAGCATATCTCAGTTGTTTTCATGAGAAAATTTGCTTAAAACTGAAAAATTTTATTTTTTTCCATTTTAAGCTACTTTTACAGACATTTTTATATTTAATTATTTTACATATAAAAACATATGCTATGCTTGCACTCTTTCTACAAAACTTCTCTATTACAATCAATTAAGAAGAGAAAAATGCCAGGAGACCGAAAAAAGTTCGATTAACGATTAATTTAACGGTTAAAAGACATAGAAAAATCGTACGTTTGCGACCGTACGTTCGCGACCGGAACCTAAGCCAATTAGAAAAAAACCAATAGAGATAATTTATTGTGTAAATACTCGATAGAAAGCTATATTAATCCTCTTTTAAAATAAATTAATAGCTGTAGAATATTTCGTTCCTTTTCGCAGATTTTTGCATGTTACTAGATTCAGCCAGAGTTGACTTCTGTTTCGCGTACGTTCGCGACCACATGTTTATTGCTATCATTACGAAAACTAAAACTCGATGAAACCCATCTGTTGCACCTAACATAGAGCTACCAATTTGCTATCAAATCACCAAAAAATGCGGGGAAAATTTTTGTTGTCTATATTTTTTGTTCATCAAAAGCGTACGAACGTACGTTCGCGACCCGCGGAAATGCCCATATATTATTTTTTGTATGAAGTTACTAGAAACAGCGAGCATTTACAATATTTTTGTAAGGTTTTTGCGACTTTCTGGTATTCAGGGTCATATTGATTATATCATCTATTATCTCACTTATTAACGAAAACACCAAACTGTGGTCCGGGTGTTATGTGTTTGTGCTTTTGTTTTTAAAACCTAAAAGGAGCAGAAATAGATCCAGCGTTTATTATACCGATCGATTTCGAATCACTTCCTGAGTCGATTTAACGATGTCCACCCGTCTGTAGAAGCATCGTTATAATCAAAGTGCAGATCGTATTTATGGCCCAATTATGAGGAAATTTAGCACAGTGTTATTTTTTGGCCTAATCTTATATACCCTCCACCATGGATTGCATTCAATTCTATTACTGGAAAAATTTTTGGATATGGAGCAAATCATGAAACGATCTTTTTGTTTAAGCAAATTATTAAACTAGTAAGGAAAGACAGAAAGTCGTGCGGGCCGAATATATATAATACCCTACACCTCCCTAACAATGCGAACATGGGCATTGCGATATGGGCATAACGATACATCTAGAGACGGATGGACGGTTATGGTTTTTTTAGTGTCAGCAAAAAACGATTTTTTTGAAAAATACATGCAAAGAAAAAATAATTTGTATGGACCGAAATTTTAGACAACTACACAACGTATTTGCGGTAAACGTAAATGATCGCAAATATACTACATATGTCTAAAATTTCGTTTTTAGGGAAAGATTATTGTCTTTAGTGGTACGTATAATAAGAAATGAAAGCTTTATTTTGAGGAAATCTGCGAATAACGACATCCATTCAATATTTATGATTTGCTATTAGTGTAGACGTTGCCAAAAAATAAATTGACGAATATTTTTGAGACTGAAGGTCAGGGGATTTACAAGTTGGTTTAACTGACTGAACTTTCTTACTAGTTTTTAATTTATAAAATTCTAAATTCATCACCTGTTGTCAATCCATCAATGCAATTTTTAGTTACCCAAGATTATATGATTTAAGTTTTAATAGAATTTAGTTAGAATTGATTTTGGTTTGAGACCATATGTTTATGAATTTTAAAAACAGATAAAATTTATACAAAAAAGGACTATGAACTTCTGAAAAATATAAAACTTGCCCATAAATTAGGCATTGATACATTGCCAAAATACGAAAAATTAGTTCCCAATAAATTTTATTGGGATAAAATTTGTAAAAAAACAATATTTGAATGGAAACGTATTTTTTTTAGAACCACATTCTCCAAAGCATATACGATTTGGGTGTGTCAAATATTATATATATGGGATGTACCTTGTTTCTAGCAGAATATACTATAGAGGTAATTTTTTTCAGCGTGCCGGAATATCAAAATATAATTGCTATGAAAACATAATCATATCTAATTTACTTATATTAAAATTCTTCTAATTTCTTGTCTACATAAAGAAATCTTAAGACATTTTCTATTATCTTTTCTGTCCGTCATATGTCATTATTCATATGTCATTGAAGCGTGTAACTAATATTATACATAATAGACAAAATATGCCCACTGATGTTTAAATAATCTAACGATTTTATGATCAGATTTTACACATAGGCAGATGCATGCCTCAGTGTTGTTGGCTGGTATAATTTACAGGCTTCATTGCCTCAAAACCTAATGCATGTCCAAAAGATTAACTAAATTAATATTTGTTCTGAATTTGCCATAAGCCAGTCAATAAATTAACACTAATTGAGGGATGTATATCTCAATGACATAATACCCGTGCATTGGAATATAGCGACAGTGGGAAGGAGGAGGACAGCTACGAAATACTTATGTATGAATGTCGAAACCATCTGCCAATGCAGCATTTTAAGAAGCTTAAAGTGCAATAAAATATACTTACCCGGCCACCCTCTTAAGCTCCACCAAACATAATGTCCAATAAGGATTTTAAGGAATTGATACAATTGGCTCATATCGTTAAGACGTTTTAAAGTAAATAGGAATAAAAGGACAACGAATTTCAATTAGTTAAGAACATAATAATTTTACTTGCAAGTGGGCAACACTTGCCGACTGATGTATAAATAAAATTATTATTTGTTTCAATTTTTTGTAAGTAAATATAATAATTCGGGACTTAAGATGATAGAACCTTCTATATCAGTCTATACACCCAGGAAAATAATTGGTTGGAATTCGATTGTAACAATAACAAAATAGTACTAGCGACAAAAAGTATATAATTAGTTGAAGCAACAATAATAACATGGATACGATCAAATGAAAATGCTTGCAACTAAATCGATGGTTGTATCAATCGAATTAAGATTGTTTGTTTCATTGACACTCGGTTAGTTGTGGTAACCAATTTTAAATTTTCATTATAGTACCATATGATCGATTTTTGGTTGTGACAACCAATGTTTTATTCTTGACAACAGAAATTGTATCAATAGACCAAAGATTATTATTGCAACGAATAATTGGTTACTACAACAGAAAAATATTAATAAATAATCGTTTATTGGTTATCCCAATCATTTCTCAAATTTAGAATAATTAAATGTATTTTGGGAAATACAACCGAAAAATTGGTTGCTGTTCTTTTGCTGATACATGACAAACAAAAAATAAAATTACTCGACATTAAAAAATCTTCAACATTTTGTTCAAGAACGGTATAGGTAATCAAAAATAATTTCTTGTGGATAATAATATGTGGAATGCAGAATATGTTGTGCAAAATGTTTTACATAAAGAATAAAAGCAACAATCATGAAATTGGAAGCACAGGGTTAAGCGATATAAAAGTTTTGTGTTCTAAAATGTGTGTCAAATATTTCCACATCTCATAATAGTGATGAATTTGTAATATGGGATTTTTAATTTTGATATGAATTGTTTTGTTTTTTGTTCAATAAATAAAATAAAAATTAATGAAAACTGTTTTTAATTAATTGTCGGTAGTAAATATATGACTGACAAATTGTCAAAACAACCAATTTTTTTAAAACAGTTGGCTGTGGCAACTACAACAGATAATTTATGCCACCATTTTCGTAGTTGGCGCAACCAAATATGATTATTGTCAACATGGAAGCAGAAGTATACCACAACCAAAATATTGGTTGTCGTGATGGAATCGCATGATAGTAGACAGAACTACCAAAATTCGGTTGGCAAATAATTTGGTTGCGGCAACCAAACTCTATTCTGTGTGTAGTTATTGGAAAATTAATCTAGAATACAGGATTTTAAGACATTTGGTTACAAACAGAAATTATTATTGAAACGACCTTTATGTGAATTTGTCAATTGACAAAACGAACATTTTATGCTTAATATTCAGAAATTAAAAAATTAAGTCCTCTTCGCACTAGTAAAGAAATAGTTCTGACGGGGTACTGCCTATGACTTCTGCAGAAGCTGAATAAGTGGAGAACACTGAGCACTTGCTTTGCTTCTGTCCGGCATTGAGTTAAAAACTTCTGGATATACTTGGGTTGGCTTTTCTAGAATGTTTAATGGATAGTTCCGGTACTGATATTCGTAATATTCATAAATTCGTAATATTCACAAGTTGGTTTCGATGATGGGCACCTGCGGTATAACTATCGGCCTAAATTAGTCTATATTAGCTAGCAAAAACCGCCTGACGCCCTGAACTAAACCTAAATAATTTCCTTTTTCTACTGCATGAACTCGTCAGAACTTCATTCTCTGACTTCGAAAACAATATAATCATATTCATCTTAGACAAATTGAAAATGCTTAGATATATCAACATTTATTGTGTTATATTTATTACTAGCTTTAACCCGGTACGCTTCGCAGCCCCATCATTTATTTATTTTCTTTTTAGTGTACTGTAGAATAGTTATACCTCTTCCTTTCAAATATGGGGAAAAGTCATCTTGTTCATGTTTCTGGCAGCAAGGTACAATATTTATCCCTTTTCCCTTCTGTGACTCTAAACGTCAAAAACTATTTTTTTGGACAATATTTTACCCTTTTCCCCTAGTTTATGTTCCAATAACTACATTCACACCCTGATACAATATAACACAATGTTCGCCCCACCGTGTTTTTAAAGTTGTAATTAAAAAAAGGTAAAGTGAATGCCTAGTTTAAGTTGCAAGACTTATAATTGCCATTGGGATCATATTTAATCATGTTTGCTCCATTCATTCAACCCAATGTGTCATAATTTACCATTTTTGCACCACTGTACAACATTTAATCGTTTTTGCCCCAACAGTGCCACTAAAAGTGTATATTTAGAGAAATCATAGTTTATATTCCAAGAGCCATATTCACAACCTTAGGCCGTATTTTACCCCTATCTGTGACACGTTTATTTTTTGCCATTTATTTAACGTTTTTCCAGCGGTTTACATAGAAGCTTTGCACTCTGGTTATGAATCAATGCACTACTTAACTTAATTCAATATTTTATTATTCCACTGTTCTTATAAAGTATGAAATTGTATACATATCTGGGACTATATATAACACTTTTTCCCCATTTACCATTTTGCCACACTTTACCGTATTTAAACATTTTGTTACCCCACTGTACCATATTTAACCCTTCTTGCTTCACTGTAGCACATTTAACCCTTTTTGCTATACTCAACCCTATTTAACACCTTTTATTCACTCTGCACCATAATATTAAACTTTAACTAAAATCATAACATTTGAACTAAAATCATAAAAAGATAAGAAGTATCTCATATTTATGTTCCAGATGTTGCCCTCTCTCTCCCTAGATCCATGGTTTTGCCCATATTTAGCAACTTTTTGTATTACAGTACCATATTTAACCATTTTTGTCCTACTGTAGCATTTTTAACCATTTTCCCCCCACTGTACCATATTTAACCCTTTTTGATCCACTGTACAATAGTCAACCATTTTTGTCACATTGTACCATATTTAATCATTGTTGTCCGTATGTACCATAGTTAAGACATTTTTGCCTCACTATTTTTTTCACTATATATTTAACCCATTTTGTCTCACTTTTCCATTTTTTTACTATGTTTCCCCCGCTGTACTATGCTTGACCTTTTTTCCAATTGTGCAATATAAAACTCTTTGTCTCCCTGTAAAATATTTTACACTTTTTACCCCACTGTACCATATTTAATCCCATTTGCTACACTGTATCATATTTAACACCTTTTTGTCCCTATTTGACCCACTGTATCATAGTTATCCATTCTTGTCACACTGTACCATATTTAATCCTCTTTCTCCCACTGTATCATAGTTAATACCTTTTTGCCCCACTGTACCATATTTAATCAATTTTGTGCCACTTTACCATATTTAACTATTTTTGCCCCCACTGTACCATAGTTGACCCTTTTTGTCCCACTGTGTCATATTTAACCCTTTTTGTCTCACTGTACCATATTTAACACTTTTTGCCTCACTGCACCATATTTAAAAAATTTCGCCACTCTACCATACTTAACCCCTATTTCACCCACTGTACCATAGTTAACTATTTTTGTCACACTGTACCATATTTAATCCTTTTTGCCCCACTGTATCATAGTTAATACATTTTTGCCCCACTGCTCCATATTTAATCCATTTTGCCCCACTGTACAATGTTTAATCCATTTTGCTTCACTTTAAAATATTTAACTATTTTTGCCCCACTGTACCATAGTTAACCATTTTTGCCCCACTGTGCCATATTTAACCCTTTTCGTCTCACTGTACCATATTTAACACTTTTTGTCTCACTGTACCATATTTAAAAAATGTCACCACTCTACCTTACTTAACCCCTTCTCGACCCACTGTACAATATTTAACACTTTTTGTCTCACTGTACCGTATTTAAAAGTTGTCCCCACTCTACCATACTTAACCCTTACCGCCCACTGTACCATATTTAATCAAATTTTATTTTTTTTTTAATCACATTTTTATTTATTTAATGTTTTTGATCCACTATGCCCTTCACATCTCAAGTTTAAGTTCAAATTTTGCCCTTTTCCCTTCTGTGCTTCTAAATGTCAAAAACTATTTTTTGGATCATATTTTACCTTTTCCCCTAGTTTATGTTCCAATAGCTACATTCACACCCTGGTACAATATAAAACAATGTTTTAGAAGTTTTAGTTTAAAAAATTAAAATGAATACCTGGTTTAAATATCAAGACTTACAATTGCCATTAGGATCATATTTAATGTTTTTCGCTCCATTGTACCACATTTAACCCAATGTGTCATTATTAACCATGTTTGCACCACTGTACAACATTTAATCGTTTTTGACCCAACAGTGCCACAAAAAGTGTGTATTTAGAGAAAATCATTGTTTATATTCTAAGAGCCATATTCGCAACCTTAGGCCGTATTATACCCTTTATGTCCTTTATCTGTGACATGTTTAACTTTTTACCACACTGCGCCTTATTAGGCTTTTTTGTCCCACGGTTTAAATAGAAGCTTCGAACTCTGGTTATAAATCACTGTACTCCTTAACTTAATTCGATATTTAATTATTCCACTGTTCTTCTAAAGTACGAAATTGTATACATATCTGGGACCATATATAACACCTTTTTCCCTATTTACCACATTTAACCAGTTTGCCACACTTTACCGTATTTAACCCTTTTTTCTTCTCTGTGCCATATTTAACCCTTTTTGCTACAATCAACCCTATTTAACACCTTTTAGCCACTCTGCACCATAATTTTAACTAAAAGCATAACATATTTATGTTCCAGAAGTTGCCCTCTCTCCCTAGATCCATGTTTTTGTCCACTGTGCTAAATGTAACATATTTTGCCCACTGAATCACATTTAATATCTTTTTGCCCTACAGTACCATACTTAACTATTTTTGTCCCACTGTACCATTATTAACCATTTTTCCCCACTGTACCATATTTAACCCTTTTTGACTCACTGTACAATATTTAACAATTTTTGTCACATTGTAACTCGTTTCCGAGGTAACGCTTTTTGGCTCTTTACCATTTATAAAAATGTTTTCCCCGCTGTACTATGGTTAACCCTTTTTTGTCCTATTGTGCAATATTAAACCCTTTTTACACATTGTAACATAATTAACACTTTTTGCCCCACTGAACCAAATTTAATCCTATTTGCTCCACTGTATCATATTCAACACCTTTTTGACCCACTGTACCATAGTTAATCTTTTTTGTTCCACTGTACCATATTTAATAATTTTTGTCCCACTGTATAATAGTTAATAATTTGTTTCCCCACTGTTCCATATTTAATCCTTTTTTCCCACTGTATCATAGGTAATACATTTTTGCCCCACTGTGACGAATCTAACCCTGTGTCTCTTAAAGTTGGATTGTCCAAAAATCACTTCCGATTTCTAGTTTAAAGCTACCCTAGAACCATGGGACCATATTTTAACATTTTTAAACCACTGTACCATATTTAACACTTTTTGCCCCACTGTGCCTCAAAAAGTACGATTCCAAAAAAACAAACTTCCTCGATACGTTGTCCTAAGGACATCCCACGCCTCAATTCTCACCATTCTAATTCGATTTTTTCACCATTAAAGTTGGCAATGGTACCATATTTATCCCTTTCAGTCCCACTGTGCCCCTAAAATTTTCAAAAAACTCGCTCCTTGTTCTAGTTTACGTCCAAAGAGCTATTTTCTTTGAGAAATGTCACGATTCTAGCTCTTGCCATTTGGATTTGACAGTTGACGCGTAAATGTTCGGATTTTAAAAAAATCCAGTCAATTTCTGCGTCTACCTCATAAGGGCTACCCTCACACCAAATTTCACGATTCTATCTCATTCCGTTTAGATTTAGCGGTGGTACTATATTTATCCCGTTTTGCCCCATTGTGCGGGTAATAGTACGAATTTCGAAAAATCCCGTCTTATTGCTCGTCTGCATCCCAAGCCATTTGGCCTGGGCGATGATCAGTCAGTCAATCAGCCAGTCAGTCAGCCAATCAGTCAGCCAGTCACGCAACAATTTTATATATATATAGATTGTTTCTGGCATGAGACGATCTTTTCAGATTATTTTACGACGAAGTTCCATTTTTTTTTTGGAAATAAAAGCTATATTCAAAATATTTGGCAAATATGAACTTTTTGTATTTTCCTCATTACAATTAACCTTGCAAAAATTTTTAAAATATATAGATACTCGTATGTTTAGATTTTTCTGTATCTCATTTTCTTGTACATAAGTGTAATATTTGTCATATACAAAAATTTTAGTTTGAAATGCCAAATCTTAGCATTTCTCTGCCTCAAGTATAAACAAATTGTATCATATAAATATATAAGTTAGACACAATATGCTCTTTCACATGTGTGTACGTACATTTGTGCATTAGCAACCTCAATTTACTTAACAATATTGTTTTTCAGTTTGTATTAATATTTTTTTGTTTCACTCTTGTCCTTACCAGGGCTATATCCTGAACATACAGACATGTAACTTGTTTGGCTGTCGGCCTGTTGAATCAATTGACCATGGTTATTTTGTAAAATTGTATTATTAAATCTCCGAAGAGATGTAAATCTCTGTGTCAATTTGAAATGTTCAACAATGGTGAGAATCTGTGAAATTTACATGCTTTTACTATTTAAAAGATACAATTTGTAACAATATATACATGTACGAGTGTATAGGTCACCGCATACAAATTACGGAATAAAAATTGAACAGGAGAATTTCTTTATTTGGTATTTTGAATTATGTAGGTTGAAATATTTGAGATATTTAAATTACTGACTGTAAACAAATTATCATTTGACTACATTATAGGAAATAAACGATGTACGAGTATTATCAGGGGACATCAAAGAAGTGATCTGGGACACTACGTGTTCGACGCAATCCCGTTTTAGGTCATTTTTAGCTATCCGCGAAATGTCCGTCTTGTCTTATGCGCCCGATAACTCTTGAAATAAATGATTTATTGACCTCAAATTTTGCATATGGGTATATTGTGTAAGTTAATAACTTCCAATTGGGACCATTATTTCTGATGCGGTCCCACAAAGTTTTACAGTATAATGAAATCTTTAAAAGAAAGGTATTCGTTCTATCCGAAACTTCTATAAATCCACATGTAGTTACAGTTCCTTAGTCGCTATCATCTTGCGAAAAATAAGTGACATTTTTAAGCCCTTTAAAATTTTTTAGACCAAAAACAGAAAGTGACATTTTGAAGATTTTTGCCTTGAATTGACGATTTGACTGATATGAAAAAGTAACAAGAAAGTGCGTTATGTTCTTTCATGCCAAATCTTATATACACTCCACCATGGGTGCAAAATTTCGACGGGATATAGCGAGTCCTTTTGGTACGTCCCAGACACAGGGTACAAAGGACTTAATGATAAATATATAAATAAAGCTTAATAGTGGCACTGATTCGACCAAAGTTTATAAAGCGTAATAGGCTTGCTGTGCGGCTTGTGTGTTCACAAATTTTGGAGGAATCGTTTTAAGATTCCTCGTGACAGCCTCCTAGAAGATCTAGAAAATTGGGTTTTTGGTTTGTTGATTACAAATATGGTGGGAAACAATGCATGTCAAACTCAGGACCACGTGAAGCTAAGTGTTTTTGGGAGTATAGTACTGTATTGTTTCGGCTTAGAAGCTTAATGCATGTATTTGTCAGGAGAGTTCTAAAATTGTACTCGTATTATCGTTTTCGTGAAAAATGTCATCAAAAAAAGTAAGAAAATTTCAGTCGGGTAAACCGACTAAGGTATACCCTCACTTTGTGAGTAATGTTATATGGAATATTAAACGAATTATTCTGTCAATTTGTGTGGGAGGTACCAGAACCGCACAGCGCCGCATTATAAGCGTTTATTTGCACTGGTATATTAATGTTATGAGATATTAAATTTTGGTATGATTTGGCCCTTTTGTGTGGGAGGTACAAAAAGGGGCTTGGTGAAAACGGCCATTTTTCTCGAGTTGATAGCGACTAATAAAATAATTCTATGTGTGGAATTTCAGAAGATTCGGATAAGTAGTACACGGGGGGAAATCGCCATTTTTGATATGTTTGAATTGAAAAAAAGATGTATTTGGAAACAAAATTTTTAAATAATATATATTTGTGAACAAATAAATTGTATTTAAAAAACAAGAAATTTTGTTTGGAACGCATAAATTAATATATTAGAACAAAATATATTTGCGAACTGACTTTCACAAATAAAACATGTGTTTATACACAAACAAAGTTATTGTTAAAGAACTTTTCCAATTATATTTTATTTAAAAAAAGATTTTTAAAAATTAGCTGACTTTCGATTTTAAGTCGAAATTTTTCCTAGATTTCCTGTTATACTTTACAGTTAAAAATTTCATAAGCAGCTTTACATTTGGTTTTACAGCGCTAATTTTAATTTATAAATTTATTTTACAAACATATTAAATTTCTATAAAATTGCACTTTTAACTTCTGATACAAAATATTCTTTGTTTCGGAAATATTAGTTCCAAATAAAAATATATTTGGATAAAAACATACTCTTGTTAAGAAAAACATCCTCCCAAATATATAATGTATTTGTGTGTATCAAATATTATGTATTTGGAGTGTACCCTAAATATATGTATGTTTCCAGCTACAGGAGCGATTTTTTCTCAGCGTGTATATTTGTTATTAACGATTTAATATTTCACAACATGTTAACACTTTGTGGGGGAGGTACTAGAAGGAGTTTGTCCCGTCCATTTTTAAATTAGATATTAACGTCACAAACTTACATACCAAACATATATTTAATACGATCAATACAAGGGGCAAAATCGTCTTTTTTTGCTATGTTTGAATCGAAAGAAAATATGTTTGGAACACAAATTTTTAAATATTATATATTTCTGAGCAAATAAATTTCATTTGAAAATCAATTACAACAAAAATATATTTTTGCAAACTAATTTTCTCAAATAAAGTATATGTTCATATACAAATAAAATTAATAAAAGACATAGCAATAATCTTTGTTTTAAAGCTACTTTTAATTTATATTTATTAAAAGTCATCATTTGTTGACAACCCATCCTACCTAATGTATTATTATACAAGATCATACGATTTCAATTATAAAGCAATTTTACGAACATTTTAAATTTCTAAAAAAATTAACATAAGTTTTAAATTAAGGTATTGATATATTTTCTGAATACTTGCAATTAAACATTTGCTTTGTAAATAATAGTCCCAAATAAAAAATATTAGGACAGAAAAAAAGAATAGTTTAGAACAACATCTTCTTAAATACAGGGTGGCTGATGATTTATTTTGCACAAAAATGGATATCTGGGACACTGAAACAAGAATTTGGATTGTCCGCCGCTATTGCGCACTGAAGTCCGTAGTTTCGGTTCAAAGAGAGTATAGGGGCACGTTTGGCGGCAATCCTCCGAGCAGATGGACCATAAAGAGACTTGTTAACAATTTTTCTGAGCATGGGACAGTCAACAGAAGACCTTACCATCGAAACCCTTCAGTTCGGACGGAGAAAACAATCGCTGCTGTAGCTGATGCCATACAAAACAGTCCAAGAGTTTCGACAAGAACCTTATCTGTTCAAATAGGTATAAGCAGACAGTCATTGCAGGAGTTGGAGTTATTCCCATATAAAATTCAAATGGCCAATAAAGTGAACTCAGCAGACTTCCCGATTCGCTTGGAATTTTGCCAGAAGATGCTTCAAATGGTGGAAGAGGACGGAAACATGTTGAACTGTCTTTTCATGTCTGACGAGGCCCATTTCGATTTAAACGGCAACATAAACAAACAAAATTGTCGAATATGGAGTGCTTCCAACCCACAGATACTCCATGAGACGGAATTGCATCCACTTCTTCGAAGAAAACGGTCACACCGGTACTGTTACTGGAGGCCGGTACTTGAGCATGATGAGAGAGTTTTTCTATCCAGAATTACGTCGAATGAGAATTTCTTTCAACTCTGTGTGGTTTCAGCAAGATGGTGCAACTCCTCACATAGCCCGGCCTGTTATGACAGAATTGCGGCGAAAATTTCCCAATAAGCTGATATCCAGAAACTCCGCATTCCGTTGGCTAGCCAGGTCGCCTGACCTTACTGCACCTGACTTTTTCTTGTGGGGTTATTGCAAACAGGAAGTCTACAAAGCAAAACCAACAAATTTGAATGAACTAAAGCAATCCATTCGAGAAACAATTGCGGCTATTCCCGTCTCAACTCTCCAAGCAGTAATGAACAACTTTTTGGTAAGATGCCGCACATGCATCAACGAGCAGGGGGGCATTTAAATTCAATTATTTTTAAATAATTAAGCTATGTGTAATTAAATTTAATGAGCTTTAACTTCAATAAAAGAAAACTGAATTCCATACACTGAAAAAAGTTATTTGAGTTTCTTAATGTAGCAATATTCATCAGCCACCCTGTATATAAATTTGGTTTATGCCAAATGTACGTAATACAATTAGAGTGTACCCTAAACTTTTGCATATTCCAAGCAGGATATGTTTGGGACAATATACTACAGAAGAGATTTTTTCAGCGTGTAAAGTCATATCGGACTCTAGTCTTTTATATAATTCTACGCAGATGGACAGACCAGGATACAGGAGTACAGCCACAGCTCATGTCACTGCTGCGATATGCTACCCTTTCAGTCTGTATTAACTTTTACATTTCGTCCTCCCTTTAAGTTGAGTACATGCAAATTATATGAAAGCCCCATACCAGTGCTGTATGAAAAACAGTTTTTGCAACCATGTTTTCAAGCAACATGTCCAAATTGTTCGTATTGCATTGAAAGCTGGCATTTATTTTAGATATTTACAAAAATCTGTCCACACATTCACAGATTTTCTTTTGGAAATGTCATAGCTACTCATTACAGGTCCATACAATTTTAATTGATTTCCTAAATTATGTTGCTTTTATTTCTATTTAGACGTGTACTTGCTAGATAGATAGATGTTACCAATTGTTTAACAATTTTCCAAGCTAATTGAAATTTTCAATTTAAAATAAATATAAATTTGTTTGTTTTTTTCGGCTTTGTTAAATAAATCAACATTGGAAGTGTGTAATTATGAATGCTGATATGTGTTATCAAGCATTTAGTAATTTACCAAAATCATTAAAAATTTTCAAATTAAAATAAAATTTTTAATTTGCAGTTATTTGATTCGTAATGAAGCCAGATTACAACAGCGGTCGATGTACATTCCATCTGTGTAAAAATTTCCAAATTTGCGTTTTGCTAAATGCTTGTTGCACATATTTTATACCTTTTTATTCGGTCGCAGATACCTACCAATAGTGTGGGCTACTTGTATGATTTTTGACATACGTTTGATGAAAATTGTTTGTGGTAAGGGGTAAAAGGGGATTTAGCATAAAATGTACTCCCCATATACTAAATACAAACGCGTGTGTTCCGAAAATTAGAATAAAAAAAAATTGGCGAAAAGCGGCATGCTTATAAAGGATTAGTTTTAAGGCGTAGTATTTGAAAGGGCCCAGTCAAACCAATATTAAATTCCAGCTGGATTCTAGTCTGGGGGAGTCTGATCCTTCGTTTACGACTATAAAATATTGCGTGGAAAATTTAAACATGGCCGTACGAGCTGCCAAGACAAACACCGTAGTGGTTGACCAATTGAGCTGCCCACCCCAGAAACGGTTAAGAGAATCCACAAAATGGCATTGGACTGGAGCTAGCTGAAGTGATAGCCATTTTAAATTGTGCTATATATATATACAGGGTGGCTGATATGTACTGCAACCAACTTCAGGTTGCTATCATTTCTAAACCGCTAGTCTGATAGCTGACAGATTTATTTCAGTGACAGTCCATTTTATTGTTTACAAGCTTACAAAAGCATTTTGATCTATTGCATTCAGAAAAAAGTTATTCGTGATGGAATTCAAGCGTGATAGTGTGATTGCTTTATATTTGGGGCGTTAGCGCCCTCCAGCATTTAAATGTGAATAAATCTTTTGTTTATCGTACCATTGCTCGTTACCGTGATACTGGCAGTGTTGCATCGCGTCCGAAAAAAAACGGTAACAACACCAGAAATAATCCGAAAAGTGAAGGCCAGATTTGATCGAAATCCACGCCGCAGTGTTAGAAAAATTGCTCATGAGCTGAACATATCGCGAGAACGGATACAACACATATTAAAAAATGAGCTTGGACTAAAGCCATTGAAGTTCCAAAAAGTGCAAGAGCTCATTGATGCACAAAAAAAGTTAGACTGGAAAGAGCCAAGGAGTTGCTTCGCTTGCACGAAAGTGGCCAGTTACCGAATTTGGTTTTCTCCGATGAGAAGCCATTCCAAATTGAGCAGTTTGTGAACAAACAAAATGATCGGGTTTACTTGCCAAAGAAGTCAGCTGAAAATGTACACCTTCCATTGGCGACTAGAACTCAAGCGCCGCCGAAGGTATTGGTGTGGGCCGCCGTAACGGCCGATGGTCGCTCCCCGCTCGTATTCATCGACCATGGGGTCAAAATAAATGCCGAATATTATCGGGAAAATGTCCTAAAGACAGTATTGAGGCCCTGGGCAGACAAACATTTCGGCGGCAGACCATGGACATTCCAACAGGACTCAGCACCATCGCACTCAGCACGCGTCAACCAAGAATGGCTTAAAAAGGAGGTTCCTCGCTTCATTTCTACCGCACAATGGCCACCAAGATCTCCGGATCTCAATCCGTTGGACTTTTGCTCCTGGGGCATTTTAGAGAGTAAGGTTCGCACTAAAAAATACTGATCATCTCAAGACAGCGCTTCGCCGGGAATGGGCCAAAATACCGCAGAGCCACTTTCGTGCAGCGTGTGATGGCTTTGTCGGCCGTTTGAAGGCCATAATTCGTGCCAAAGATGGCCAATTCGAACAAATCTAAACTGTTTCTAAAATTTTATGTTATTTCCGACGTTTTTTGCTTTTGAACAATAAAATTTAAAAAAAAAATTAAAAAAATATAGCGCTTTACTTTGTTGCATTACGTATCAACCACCCTGTACATACATAATAAAAATTTGCTCAGGATTGGTGCCGCGTTTGCTCACAATGAACGAAAAAAACACCATAATTATGTTTTCAATAGAGTGTTTGTCGATGTTTCGCCGCAATAAAGCCGGATTTTGTCATCTATTCGTAACCATGGATGAACAATGGGTCCATCACATCACACCTCAGATCAAGGAACAATCAAGCAAAGGACTGGAATTGGAGAATCGTAGCCAAATAAAGCGAAGATAGTTGCACCTCCAGACAGGGTAAAGGCGTCTGTTTTTGAGATGCGCATGGGATAATTTTGAATGACTCCCTTTAAAAAGGGAAAACAATCAACGACGAATATTATGCTAACTTATTGCAGCATATAGTCACAAAATTAAGGCAAAAAGGCTGCAGTTGGTGAAAAAGAAAGTGTTGTTTCGTCATGACAATGCACCAGTTCACGCATCTATTGTTGTGATGGCCATAAATTAAAAATCAAAGTCTGAATTGCTTCATCACGCGCCTTATTCGTCAGATTAAGCTTACTCGGATTTTTTTTATTTACAAACATGAAATAAGGGATCCGTGGTAAATTATTTGTCAACAATGAAGAGCTGAAGTATGTCGATGATTTTTTAAGGAGCTAGATAGTTCTTCCTAAAGACAGGCAATCGAAGTAATTGAATATCGCTGGGATAAGCTATTTGGCAGAACGGGATGACTTAACTTCTGACATGCTTAAAATATTGTTTTCTTCCCAAAGATCCAGCCCAGTTATGGATTAACTTGTAGATATTGATATGTACGACAATTTAGTATGACCTCCTCAAAAAAATTATTTATTTTGAGATGTGACGTTTTTGGCTATGGGACAAAAGTGCAAAACATCGAAGGAGTGAACCAAGGCCCTAAGTATGTTCGGCGGAAATCCGTTTTAGGTCATTTTAAGTAATTTGAAAGGAGAACGGATTGACTTCAAATTTGGTATGTGCTAATATTTGTTTCTATCTCTGACTAAGCTAGGAGATGGGCCATATTGGTCCACTCATTTTAGTAACTCACAGCGGGTTAACATTTAGTGAAATATTTTAATTCCACACATAGCAATAGTATAACTATATTCGACGCTATCACCTTCCGAAAAATGGACAAACTGTCCCCTCTTTTGTACCACCCGCACAAAGGGTCTATTTGGTACAAAAAGTTAACTTTTTATAATACACAAAATGGCCAAATCACACCAGAATTTAATGGTTGATATTAGTACACATAAACTCTTACAGTTCCGTTCAGTGCAATGCCTTTGAAGTCGAGTATATTGCGCAGCGCAAAGTAGGCGTCAAACCAATTCTGTTAACCCCCACAGAAATTGACAGATACATTAGAACACAACATTCCCATAGCTTCTTCAGCAATCATCTTATTGTTTTCATATTGTTTCTAATAGAGAACATATCAAATGACTATAGACGAACAAAGAATGAACAATTTGTTTCAATTTTCTGCCATATCGCACACGAGGTAACATATTATATCATTTAAAAAGTGAGCGTAAACCTTAGTTGGTTTACCCGACTGTAATTATCTTACCTGTTTTGCCTAACATCCCATCAAAATTTCTCATTACCAAATAATCCGACGAGTAAGCAAAGTTCGATAATGGTAAGTACTTATTATTTAGCCACTTTTCTCATTATTTTAACATGGGGATGTCATTGGAGGAAAGTACTTCCCAAACGCATACAATAAAGTAGCATAATAAGTACTTATTTGTAGCTCAATTTTGTGTACTTGAATAATGCATTACAAATAAGTTATACAATAAGTAGTAGATATGTAGAAATGACCATTTAAAAAGATTTTTTGCATATTTTCGCGCATATTTCTCGAAACAAACAATTTGCTCATGCCAGATTCGAATTTCTGGTATTTTCATTCAAATCTGCACGTATTGTTTGAAAACATGTTGAAATATAAATAAATCTTGTACAATAACCCACATATAGCCAAAATTGCATTATATTAAAATAAGCCAAAATGATTTTCATAACAAAAAACCACTTATTTCTGTTATTATTGGTAAGTCATTATTAATAAGCCGAAAGTAATGCAGCGAATAATGAGATGTTATTATTTGGTAATACAGGGAATAATGACAAGTGCTTACCAAGATTTTGCTGGGATATACTACATAATTTATTTGTATTATTTGTTTTTGCCTTGAAATTTACTCGATGAAATTTCTAAATTAGTTCAAATTAATAAATTTAAAATTTAAATCCAATGTTTACTGACATAAACTTGTCACTATTGTTTATATAAACAATATCATATATAGCATTTAACACTAAAAGACCGCAATGAACACTCCACTAATGTATACTAAATTATAGAAATATTTCAAATAGATTGCAAAGTTTATTTTTTCCTTGTTGTAGTAATTTTGTTCTAAAATTTCTAATAAATTTTACATTTACCAACAAATGGTGTTAAATATTTAAAAACTTCTGTCAAAGGTAACTGCATTAGTAAATTATTCATACACTTTCCACACTAGTTAGTGTTGTTCATGAAATAGTTCACAATCAAAATAAAATATGTGAATTTGAATACATTAGACATTTTTTTTTTAATTAAATGCAGAGACTTTTAATGTAAACATATTTCACATCATGTAATGATGTAAACTGCAAAACAACCAACTGTGTTTCACATAAATTACTTTTATATGAGGCCGCCGGAAAAAATAAAAAGTGATTTGTCATATTTTGTGGTAGATATTTTGAAACTTTCATAAATTGGACCTCAAATGTATTCTACGAGTATATACCAGCTATTTACAAATTGTATGTTGGAAGAAAAAACTCATTTGGTAATGGCTTAAAAGTTTTACAGGTAATTTGCATGAAACTTTTGTTGAGGTTTATTTTATGTGTATATTGAGTATAATTTAAAATACATAGGGGTCATTCCTTGGCAAACTGTAAAAAATAAAAAAATGTTCAAAGTGTTATGGATTTACTTCAAAAGTTATTCAAATAGTTTTTCGTTACAAGCCTTTTTATCATATGGTTTCGGAAAAAATCTTAAAATTGTGGTTATCAAAAATTTTCTGAAAATGTTTGTATAATTTTTTTAAAATTTGAATGAGTCTATCAGGTTGTGTGGGGGTTGGGGCTTACCGGAAGGGGCGAGGCAATAATGCATACTTTTTACAAAGGTTATGACCGCTTGAAGTTATATTTTTTTAAAAAAATCTGATTTTTGTCAATTTTTTTAGGAAAAAAGGATAAATATATTAAACTTCAAGTGGTCATAACTATTTGTACTATTGGGTATATCGATTTGTTCTGGATTTGTGAGATTGCGACGTATATTTTGTGAAAATTTTTAGAAAATCGAGGGGAGCAATTTTTTTCTACAGAGGTGTTTTAAAAAAAAACTTTCGTAAACATTTTTTATAAAAAAATTTTTATTATATGGCGCATTGTTTCCTCTTTAAAACACAGTAAACTTTGCAAAAATCGGTTCAGCCGTTCGAGAGCAATTACAAATTTCGTAAAACACAAAAACTAATTTTTTTTAATTTTCTCAAAAAATAAAATGCCCACAACATTTAAAAAAAAAATTATAGCGAGATCTTATTTTACCTATTTCTAACTGCTTATAAACATTTTAGTCAAAAATAAACTAAATAGGTCGATTTTAAATATTCTGACCCTTAACATTTTGTACAAAATGGTCCCTTCGCGCTGAGGAGGAATTTTAAAAAGAAGGGAAATAATTTCACCGTTTCTTAACCAGCCAACCGATTGCGCGCGATTGCAGCCAAGGTAGTATTAGAAAATTTAAGTTTTGAATTTGGGCTCACAAATTTGGTATGCGGTAATAAATTTGGTATACAAACTGTTAAGGGTCAGAATAGTTTATATCGACCTATGTAGTTTATTTTTGGCAAAAATTTACAGAAATGGATAGAATGTAAATCAGACATATGGTCTTAAACCAAATAAATTCTGTCTGAATAATACCTTAAAATTTTATGAAAATATCTTCAGCCGATTTCGAGTTATGGCCATTCAAAGTTTGTATTATTTTATTAATAAATGCAAATAACATGGCGATGGTATAATGTATGTACTGAAATGCTTGTAAAATTATCGTTTATTGCTGAAATGTGTTTTCGTATTTCAATGAAGAGTTATTTCAGAGCAAACATATCGCTTTTTTGTTTTTCAAAAGAAAAATCCAAAGTAAATGGAATGCAACTTTTTGGATCACGTGGGATCACTACCATCTGACATAGAGTAGAAAGACGAATTTGTGGTTAATTTTACAGTACCTAGTTTATATGCCGCTTTTTGTCGCTTCGGTACACTTTTGTACTTTAACCGCCAATATCACAATCTTTAGTTAGTGCTGACTCACAGTTCAAAATGCCATACAATTTGACAGCTATAACTGTAGGTTAGCTCCAACTGTATGATAGCCGGGAATTTGGAATTGGCCGTAAATACAAAATTTATTTATTTGAATTACAATACAAAGTAAATTTATATTCTAATTTTAAGGTCCAGGGAAAGGCCGGGTTACAAAGACCATATGGCTAAATGTTTGCAGCGACAGACCAGAGCCTTTGGTGGGAATCGAACCCACGACCCCCAAACTCATAGGCGAGTACGCTACCAACTCGCCAACTGGGGCGCTCAATACATAATTTTTTACTTTAAATGCAGAAGATATGTGTGGCAGTGGCATATATCTTGGAACCGATTTTCTCAAAACAGATGGACCGATTTTCTTAGGCCAAAAAATAATTTACGCAAAATTTTGACATAATCGGATTATAAATGAGACCAGTATCGAACGAACAAAAGGGATAGATGGTTTTGAAGACTGCTGAAAATTTGTAGTGTCCTACGATCAAAAATTGCTATCTTATTAAGATTATAAAGTTATGTACAGTTTTTACACTTTACTGCTTATATAATTAACAAGCGGTCATGTCGAATCTTATATACCCTTCTTGAAGATGGTCCAAACCGTAGGACTATATCTCTAACTGTATAGTCGATACGCGCTCGAATTTACCCCTTTTTCCCCATTGTGTGTTGTCCGGTTAAGTCATTATCTTGCAGCCAAAACGTTCTGGATCTAACAGGATTCCATTCACCGCCAGGTTCTATGTTAGTGGAGATGACGGGTTTTCCAATAGGGATGATATGATTTTAAAGTGACGTTTCGGCCATTTGTAATATGTCATGATCTGCCATTTGTTTTTCATTGTATTCAGTAGTGTTGACAATTTCATCATGAAGAGACATACGCGAGAACAACGTTTACAAATTATTCAGTTTTATTATCAAAATAATAGTTCTCCAATTGCAACTTTTCGTGCGCTAAGTCCATTTTTTAAATCCAAAAAGTCGACCTACGACCTTGGCACCTATGAGCAATATTTTAGCTCTCGTTAAGAGCTATCTTTTTGCCATTGGCCGATTGCCGAGCCGACGTACCCTTAAGGAGCTAGAGCAAAAATAAACTTTCCGTTCACATTTGAAAATTATGCTAAGTAAATTTTTTTAAAATCAAAAAAACACTTTCCAGTCGGCCACCGGCCTTGACACCCATGAGCAATATTTTAGCTCTCGTTAAGAGCTATATTTTTGCCATTGACCGATCGTGGCTACGTGTCACACAGTAAATGAAGCAATTGAATTGTTGCGAGAAAAGTTTGGAGATTCGATTATCTCAATAAATTGTGATATTGAATGGCCTCAAAGAAGTTGTGATTTAACACCATCAGACTATTTCTTGTGGGGTTTTTTGAAGTCATTGGTCTTTCGAAATTAACCCGACTCTCTTCAAGCTTTACAAGTCAAAATTGAACGTGCGACTTGATTTTCCACTAAATCAAGTCATGACATACGACTTGATTTAATGGAAAAAGTGCTCAAAAATTGTGTTCATCGAATTCGTTCCTGCAGAAGAAGTCGTGGATGCCATTTGAATGACGTTTTATGTAGAACATAATTTTATCAATTGTACTTCACATTAAACCAGTACGGAAAGGCATAAAGTCGGGCGGGGCCGACTATATAATACCCTACACCTCCCTAACAATGCGATAAGGGTCATTGCGATAATAATATGGAATAATTGGTAAATGGGTAAGAAAATATATATGTGGATATATCTAATTCTGAACAGATAATCGCTAAATTAAGCAATATTCGTTCCTAAATTGAGAAACATCTTTCTGGAAAATTTTGTGATGATCGGAAGTAAAGTACAACTTCTATAGCGCTTTGTAACCAAATCAGGAGGAATATATATATGGAGGTTATATATAAATTTGAATCGATTTTCCCCTAAATACTCATTCATGTAAAATAGAAACCTAACCAAATCAGGAGGAATATCTATATGGAGGGGCTATATCTAAATCTGAACTGATTTTCTCTGAATTTGGCAGTATTCCTTCATGTAATAAGAAACCTCTTTCTGCCGAATTTCGCTGTGAACCGATTTCCTCCGAATTTGGCGGTATTCCTCCATGTAATAAGAAATCTCTTTCTGTCGAATTTCGTACTGATCGGATATAAAATACAGTTTCTACGGCGCTTACATGTCAAATCGGGGGTAAGATATATCTAAGTGTATCACGAGACTACTCTCTGTCAATTTTTGTACAAATCGGTTCAAAAATGTTGCTTATACAGTGCATATATGCCAAATCGGAGGTACATATATATGGGAGCTATATGTAAATCTGAACCGATTTTAACCAAATGCAATAGGGATCGTCTTTGGGCCTAAAAAAAGATATGTGCAGTTGTCGTTGAGATCGGACCATAATTGCGACATGTACTTTGATTACAAGAATACATCTACAGACAGACAGACAGACGGACAGACAGACGGAAAGACAGACGGACATAGCTAAAACGACTCAGAAAGTGATTACAAGTCGATCGGTATAATAAACAATGGGTCTATCTCTTCTCCTTTTGGGTGTTACAAACAAATATACAAAGTCATAATACCCTGTACCACAGTGTGGTGTAGGGTATAATAAAAAACTTTTGAATTTCCTTAACAATAAGTGTGTTTTTTCAAAGAAATCATATCATTATAATTGGAAAACCAGTTAGTACTCCTTCTTTTGGGGTCCCGATATTTACAAAATTTGTTCACGCTGAAAAAAAATAGCTTCTGTAGTATATTGTTCCAAACATATTCGGCTTGAAACATATATATGTTTAGGGTACATTCTAAATATATAATATTTGGTACACACAAAGGTAATATATTTGGGAAGATGTTGTTCTAAACAAATCTTTGTTTACTCCTAATTTGTTTTTATTTGGGACTATTATTTCCGAAGCAACCAAAAAATTTGCATTCAATTATTCCGAAAATACCTAAATTGTGTTATATTGTTCAGTAATTCAAAGTATTTTTTAGAAATTTTTAATGTTCGTAAAAATAAGAAATAATAATTGAAATCCTATAATCTTGGATCAAAATAAATTTTATGGTGGATTGACAACTAATGATGGCTTGGAATACTCAGAAAATTGAAATGATTCATTTGAAAAAGAAATCAATGCTGCATATGGTACCATAAATGGGAGGTATAATTGGGAACCACGAAAAAATAAAAATGAAATTCGAAAAAGTCAGCAAAAGACTTGAAAACCTTTTTTAAATAAAATATATTTGGAGAAATTCCTAAACAATAATTTTATTTGTACGTAAACACATACTTTATTTGAGAAATTTAGTTTGCAAATATATTTTGTTTTAATATATTAATATCTGCGTTCCAAATATATTTTATTGATTTTCAAATAAAATTTATTTGCTCAGAAATATATAATATTTAAAAATTTGTGTTTCAAATATATTTTCTTTCGATTCAAGCATATCAAAAAAGGCGATTTTCTCCCGTGTTAGAGTTGTGGACCCTAGACTTACTGTTATGCGTCTTCTATTGCGTCAAGCTAGAGTTCAGCCTTCGATGTGACATCGCCACAATTATCGCATCTGAGTGTATATTGCGAAAAACCTCTTCTATGTCAAGAAAGGTCACCATAATGAATTTCTCGAAATGTAGAGTCGATTCGATAGTGTACGCAAGTTCGTGCATGGAGAAAAAAATATGTTAAAAATATGTTTGGATGCAATCATATATATGTTTGGGACGGGCACAATCATATATATGTTTGTGGGTAAACATATTATGTTTGCACACAATCATAGTATGTTCGGGGCAAAATTCTAGCAAATTATAAAACGATATGATTGTGTCCTAACATATTTTTGGCAAAATAATATATTAGAACATATTTTTTAGAGTTTTAGAGAGTATTACTCTCTGAGAGCCCAATTATATGACTCATAATTTTGTGCAAAGAAGGGTAATATGTATATGGTAACCGTGTGTATGAGGATGAATGGCACCGACACCAAAGGGTATTATTATTATTTAAGGTCGGGTCGGGTTTTTTATTGAATATGTGTGGTGAATGTCGAATTCCAAGAAATAAGTTGTAGTTTTAACACGTACAACAAATTCAAAATAAAAGAAAGAATATGATATCAAAGATGTATTGAGGTTATTCATTAAAAAACACAATTATTTTGGTGCAAAATTAATTTTTTAAAAAAGGAATGTATGTTACTTCAAAACATTTTATTTACAAAACGTTCTATAATACTGACGCCGTTTTATTGCCCCAAATAAATTATTTTGCCAACATACATATGTATGTACGTATGTATGTGTGCTTTTCATGTTCTTTGAACAAACACACTCCCGCACTAACAAATTGTTTTCATCTGAAATGACCCCGGGTGCAGTAGTGAAGAGTGCACTGTACTATTGAAGTTTTGCCTTGCTCTGCACATTGCACAAATTCTTTTAAAGAGACACAACTCAAAATTTAGTAATTTTCAGAAAACTCAAAAACTGTTCTGCATGTACTTTTCAGAAGCAAAGTGTGTATTACTGTTTGTTGTTATTGTATTTCTGTATTTGACGTAGTGAGTGACGATTTACATTAGGTTACTTGTTGCTGTGAACCGTTATAGTTTCATGAAGGAGCGAGAAGAGTAGAAGAGATACAATCATATATATGATTACATACAATCGTATATATGATTACATACAATCATATACATGATTACATACAATCATATAAATGTTTGCATACAATCATATATATGATTACATACAATCATATATATGTTTGCATACAATCATATAAATGTTTGGTAACATTACCGCTACCCCAAACATAATATGTTTGGGAGCTGCTCCAAACATATATATTTTGCCTGCAAAATATTTTTGGGACAATATGTTACAGAGGCCGTTTTTTTCCTCCGTGTGCAGGGCAGATTATGTTGACTTTCCCTTGTTGTAGGCATTCTACACTTCTTATCTGAATCTTCTGTAACTCCACACTTATTAATAGCTTATCTGTCGCTATTACCTTGAGAAAACCAGCGATGTTGTCATTCCCCTTTTGGCGTCGTTCTCACAAAGGTCTATTTTGCACAAAAAATTAAGAGCTCATGATATCAATACTTGTACAAAGAAATACTTGAAAATGTTGTGCAGTACAATGCCATTACAGTATCCACAGTTTAGCGAAAACTGGGTGTTATTATCACGTCCTTTTTGGTACCTTCAACACAACTTGTCTAAATCATATCAAAACTGAATAGCCCATAACGAAAGTACCAGTGTATACTCGTATACACACTCTCTATTTGGTACAGCGCAATGCAATTGGAGTATCTACTGTTCAGCGCGTAAGTGTATTTGTCAAGACCTTTCTGGTACCCCCACCTACAAATTGACAGATTAATTCGAAAACAAATTTCACATAACTTCTGTAGCAATCATCTAAATGTTTTTGTTTTCTGTATATTAATCAACTATGTAAAGACTACAGACTGAGCACAATGTGTCCACCATTCTGGCTCTCCCACAAGGTAGCCTATGTGAAGTTATACCTAATCAGTCGAGTTGACTGACATTTTTTCTTTTTACTTGTTTTTTATAGATTATTTGAAAGCGTTCAATGAATCCATTAAATTTTATATATCCCTCAAAAACTGAAACATGCAATTTGTGCTTTTGTTAATGTTTAATGTTTGATATTTTATTAATTTTTTGTTTGAATACAACTAAAAGCATTTTACTCTTTGTATTATATTTCTCCTCACTTTATAAGCTGCAACGATTGTTGCATAAAACTAATTAAATATTAAAGATACATTGCATCCTGCAAGGAATGAATTAATTTCTGATGTCAACTAAGGGATTTTCACATGCATTTTGCACAAACGTTACAGTTGTTGTCACATCAACAGCCACAGAAACAGCAACAAGAACTCCTCGTAATATCCTTGTCATCATCCACCTCCAACTACACATGATGATAGCCACACCTGGTGGTATGTCTTGAACTGCTATGAATATGCATAAGATCAGTTCATTCAATTGTATTAACAGCAGTAATAACATCATCATCCTCATTGTCAGCAACAAGCACAAGCACAAGAACACCAACAGCAATAGCAGTAGCAACAACCATAGTCAGCAGCATGAGCAGCAGCAACAACAACAGAAGGAAGTCGACCAACTGCTTAAGTTTGCCCCAGTTGCTTGGTTGTGCATAATTATGCAAATATTCCTGGAATAAATGTTAATAATATCGAATACTAAATGTTTGTCCATAAACCTCACACATATCTTCTGCCTCCCATATCACAGAAACCGAAACGCATGTATGTGTGGAAGCAACACAAATTCTTTACTTATACATACTTATGCACTGTTTGCATGTGTTCGATTCACAAGAGGTATGAACATATATACATACATACATATAAAAGGTAATCGAATTAGTTGAAAAGATTGCACTTAAATTAAATATTTATAATGCCGGACTGAAAATTCTTTTATTAGTTTACCCTACACGGTAAATAAATAGGGAAATTAAAAAAAATAAAATTGCTATAGATTAAATAAATTAAAATGGTAAACTAAACTGGTCAAATGTTCTAAATTGGCAATTGTCGAAAATGTGGCCAAATTTTGAAATTTTCGTAAAAAATTGTGTAATTTGGAGAAGCATGGCAACAATATTAATTACAATTTCAGACCCATTCTATTTTCAAAAACATGTTCCATGAAGTAATACGTATTACCTTTATTTAATAACCCTTTACCTCCCACATTTGCACACGTACACATGTACAAAGACGACTTAGGCTGTTCTTTGATGCGAATATGGAAGACATTCGTGTAGACAGTCTTTCGCTCATTTCTAATCATTAGAATATTAAGTTCATCTATTAGTTGGCCTTAGGTATGTACGTATGTATGTGCAAACGTTGCACAAGAGTATGACATTTAACAATGCTATCGCTTAGCGGTATATGCCAGCAACAATTTTTAAACAATGATATTGAATGCTGACCTATAACATGTCTCTCTAAGATAAATTTAATTATACAAGGTGGCGCAAAATTAATGTCATGATGTGAACTGCCTGCCATTTTGTTAGAAATGAAAAAATTGGATCTGTTTTCACGGAAAGTTTTATCGGTGAAATGAGCACGTCCCGAGTTAAGCACAGTGGGGGGAATTAAATAAAAGGAAATAATCCTGTATTTTCTTAAATAGTCTACCGATTGCCCTTAAACATATTGTATACCCGAGTTGTTAATTTTTTAGGCCTTTGGGTCTGCCCCTGAATTTCATAGGGGCTCAAATTTGAAACTAAAAGTATATAATAACTCAGCTTGTGCATTTCCTTCGTTGGTTGGCAACCCGGGCGGGTTGAAGGAGAAAAGGCCTCTGCTACTACACTCCCGGGACGATATTCACATTGTCGGGTTGTGAGACGGATTTCCAGCGTCTGGTACTCTCCTCAGACTCTCTTTGGACAATATTCGCAGAATGAAAATCTCTCTACAACTCTTTCAAGACGATATTCGCATGGTACGGATTGTAAGGAGAACTTCCAGCGCTGTAGGTTTAGGTTTAGGTTAGGGTGGCAGCCGTATTTTTTTACAAGCTCACATAGACCAGTTTAGGTCCCTAGTGTTACCACGGGCTGAAATGCCCCTCATCGAAACCAACCTGTTTGATATATAAATTTATCGATAGTACGAATATCAGTACTGGAAAGATATGTTAGGCTGCCTAAAAAGGCCGACCCCAGTATATCCAGTCGTCGTTTACTCAAAGCGGGACAGTCGCAAAGCAAGTGCTCAATGCTCTCCACTTCTTCCTCATCTCCACAGCTTCGGCAGAAGTCATTGGAGTCAATACCCAATCTTTTGGCGTGTTCGCCGATCAAGCAGTGTCCCGTCAGAACCTGTACTAACGTAGACAATCGTTTCCTCTCTAGTGCGAGGAGATATTTTGACCTTCTCAGGTCATACCTTGGCCAGATTTGTCTAGCTACCCTGCAGGTGCCGATTTCTGTCCATCTATCGTTGGACTGCCTGATTGCCTCTTGCCTAAGCCAAAGCTTGCACGTGGATAGTGGCGCACCAATATATGCAAATTCTTCGAGAATTTGTAATGTCGTCCCTTTCCTAGCAAGTTCATCGGCTTTGCAGTTCCCCGGGATATCCCTATGCCCAGGCACCCATATGAGGTGTATATTAAACTGCTCAGCCATCTCGTTAAGAGATCTGCGGCAGTCGAGGGCTGTTTGTGAATTTAGGGATGTTGCCTCCAGAGAATTGATGGCAGCCTGGCTGTCCGAGTAAATGACAACGCCATTGTTGGTTACTATGTTGCGACTCAGCCACTTGGCGACTTCCCATATTGCCATTATTTCGGCTTGATAGACACTGCAGGTATCTGGTAGTCTGTGAGCTATATCCAGACTAAGTTCTTCACAGTGTACTCCGAAGCCAACCTTTTCATCAAGCTTCGAACCATCCGTGTAAAAGTGGAGATGGTTTATATTACCTGGTATTCTGCCGACCCATTCATCTCTGGCGGGAATCATAGTGATGTAATTTCTCTCGAAGGTGTACACTGTTGGTATATAGTCCACTCGGTCGGTTACCATAGCACTACACTTTGATATCCTCATGTGACCATAGTTCTTGTACCTCCACATTGATAGGCAGTTTAATCTTATTGCCGCTTTGGTTGCAACTTCTCTCGCCACAATATTAATCGGCAGTATATGGAGTAGGGCTTGTAGAGACTCGGTCGCTGTAGTCCTTAAGGCTCCGCTTATGCTCAGGCAGGCAGTCCTCTGAACCTTTGTTAGTAGGTTGGTAATGGTTAGTTTGTCAGTTGCCGTCCACCATACCACAATACCGTATAACAGTATTGGACGAACTACTGCTATATATATCCAGTGGACGATTTTAGGAGAGAGTCCCCACCGCGACCCTACAGCCTTTTTGCAGGAATATAAGGCGACGTTGGCCTTCCTTACACGTTCCAATACGTTAAGTCTAAATAACATTTTCCTATCTAGAATTATTCCTAAAAATTTTGCAATTTCAGAAAAGACTAGATCTGTTCCATTTATCCGAGGTGGAGGGTCCACATGTGGGACATTATTCATCCTAGTAAAGAGAACCAATTCTGTCTTGTTGGGGTTAACGCCCAAACCGCTGCTTCTGGCCCATCTAGCCAACTTGTTCAGAGCCACCTGTAGGATGTCTCTGAGGACGTTTACGAATTTGCCACTCACTGCGATTGCCACGTCGTCCGCATATGCCACGACCTTGCAGCCACAACGTTCTAGATCTAGCAGGATTTCATTCACCGCTAGGTTCCAAATTAGTGGAGACAATACTCCTCCTTGCGGGGTCCCTCTGTTTACATACCTTGTTAGAGTTGTGGACCCTAGACATGCTGTCATGCGTCTTCTGGTGAGCAGACTTTGAATTAGTCTAATCAAACTAGTGTTAACTTATAGATGTGAGAGTGCCGCAATTACCGCATCGGAATGAATGTTGTTAAAAGCCCCTTCTATGTCAAGAAATGCCACCATGGTGAATTCCTTGAAATGCAGGGACGATTCGATAGTGCTCACAAGTTCGTGCAGGGCTGATTCAGTAGACTTGCCCTTGTTGTAAGCATGTTGGTTCCCCGACAGGAGTTTTGTATCCAGGTTTTCCCTAATGAAATGATCTAAAAGTCTTTCCAGACCTTTCAATAAGAACGAGGATAGGCTAATTGGTCTGAAGTCTTTTGGCCTAGTGTGTGATATCTTTCCCGCTTTAGGTATGAATACCACTTTGGTATCCCTCCATCGATTCGGGACGTATGAAAGCCTGATACAGCCTACATAAATTTTCTCCAGCCAGGGGATAATGTACTCTAACATTTTCTGCATTTCTGCTGGAGTGATGCCATCTGGTCCAGGTGACTTGAAGGGCTCAAAGCTGTTAATAGCCCAGCTTATTCTGGATCTCTCAGTCAAGAAGCTAGCTCGCAGTCCACTCGCACTCTTGTTGGTCCTGCTGATCCTCGGGTTCTGTTATAGAGTTCCCCGGGAAATGTGTGTCGAGCAGTACATTGAGCGACTGCTCGCTGTTTTTGGTCCAGTTATTTGCCTCATCCTGTAAATATCCCACTGTACAGGGTGAAGCAGATAATATCTTCCTCAGCCTAGCGGCGTCGGAGACCTTTTCCACTTCACCACAGAAGGTATACCAAGAGCGCCTTTGCGCCTTTCTAAGCTCCTTCTTATAGATCTTGAGTTGCTCTTTATAGGCATCCCAATCATTAGCGACCCCAGTAGATTTAGCCTTATTGAATAGCTTGTTGCAGGTCTTTTTCATAGCCGTTAGCTCAGAAGTCCACCATTGGGGTTTAGTTTTACCCTTGTACCTTGTTTTTGGACAGGCTTCTTCAAGGGATCTATTGAATGATATGGTGATATGATCTACCAGATTATCCATACCGGCTTTGTCATTCGGTTCGTACGGAAGTTTAGAGTTGAGGACTTTCTTGAAATTCTTCTCATACAGATGCCACTTTGTCTTCCTTACATTTCTGTGGACGGCGGGTTTAGGCGCTTTTTCCGCGAGTTTGAACTCAATATAATGATGATCTGAGAATGAGTGGTCGTCCAGTACATTCCACCCAATAATTTTGTCTGACAGCCGGTCAGTAGCAAACGTTACGTCGAGTACCTCTTGTCTGTCTTTAATTGTGAAGGTCGGTTTATTACCTATGTTACAAATACTAAGATTGTTAGTTAGAATAAAGTCAAGAAGCGAATCACCCCTATTGTTTATATCCGTACTACCCCAGATAGTATGATGAGCGTTCGTGTCTGCGCCAATAATCAGCTCGAGCTCGTCAGACGTTGCTTCTTCTACTACTTCCCTGAATAGAGCAGTCGGTACTACAGATTCATAAGGCAAGTAGCTGGAGACCACCCAATATATGCGATTACCGATCTCCAGGCTAGCAGCTGTTTGGTCTTTACCA
Organism: Eudasyphora cyanicolor; assembly: GCA_963930755.1. Taxonomy (NCBI): domain Eukaryota; kingdom Metazoa; phylum Arthropoda; class Insecta; order Diptera; family Muscidae; genus Eudasyphora; species Eudasyphora cyanicolor. Next base: position 228,984,108 of record OZ005737.1, on the reverse strand, counting down.
CTTAAATTAGTCAGGAGAAAGATATATATAGCTCCCATAGAAAGAGTGCCTTCACAGTTGGCCACAAGCAGTTTAAAGTTGGGTGTCCTAATACCGCACACCCTTCCTCCCACTACGTAGGGCTCCTGTATCAGGACGATGTCTACTGCGCCTGTGGACAGGCGCAGCAATAGAGCCGCTGAGGCTGCTTTAGCGTGATGGAGGTTAATCTGTAGAATTCTTACCATCATTGGTAATTGACAGATTAACATCCACCCCAACAAGGGTGTTATCGAACTCTTCGTCCGTATCGTCGAGAAGCATGTCCCCGCCAGATGCGTCAAAGAGTCCGGAGACTCCCCTCAGCCCCTCTGTGTCAGAAGTAGAGCTTTCGTCCTCAGAGTAGGACGTTACAGATCTTCTGTTAGAGTTGGAGTCACCAGAAATAATAGGCGTGGCTGCCTCCGCACTTACAGAAAGTGCCACGGTGGACGACTCACCTTCTGCAGTGGGAGCTATATCCTGCTTGTATATCTTCAAGATTATAGTCTCGAAGCCATATTGTAGGGTTGCACTCGCACTTTGTATATGGGAGGTGGATTCAGCGTTTAGGATAAGATTGACCTGCCGCTTTTTACCATCCGCCTCACCCACCTTGCTGATTCTCCAATTATGGGCCGGCAGACCAGGATTGGAATCTTTTATTATTTCTAAGATGTCAGCCGGGTTGGAGGGCTCTTCTGTAACCCAGGTGATGGCTCTAGGGTGACTAGGGATGTTGTTTTTTTTCGACAACATCCAACTGGGCACCCGGCCACACCTCACCCGCTCGACTCAGAGCAGCCTTATAAAGGTCTACTGATCTGGCATCACCGAAATATAAGAGCTTTACTCTCCCCTGATGCCATCCTGCATCGTTCCAGCGCTGTATCTCTCCCTGACTCTCCCGGGACGTTATTCGCGTAGTTCGGATGTAGAGAGAGACCTCCCGCAAGCAGAGGCTGTTGCGGATTTTCGGCTCCTTGCTTTATCTTTGGCTCTCGTCTTGATACTAGACTTTGTTGGGCGATACTATCGCGCACATCACCATCAGACGTTGTTGAACACTCTACGAGTAGAGTAACGAATCAGCTGATTCGATTTGACATATGGAAAACAGTGTAAACGATAAGCCAACGTAAACTGACGTCTGAATCTGCTGAAATTTACGTGAATTTGCAAACAAAATCTGAAAAACAACGAAAAAGGTAGACATTTATGCGAATCTTTTGAAATGGAATGATAAATTAGAAATAAAATATTAAAAGAAGACCAAGAAAATATAGAATAAAATAAGAATTTTACAATTTTGGTTGTGAATGTCTGAGACCTACTCGTATAGCACGTTTTTCAAGTTTAGGGTAATTGCTCCAGCGGGCAAAATTACGACTGCGCTAAAGATAAGTTACGGTTAAGTTTGCCTAACACAGGCTTAATAGTCGTTGTTTTGCACTCGCACATATCTCTTGCTGTTTTGCTCTCGTGCCGTTGTATCTCTACGGTCCCAGTGCGTCGCTACATGGTAATATTCGCTGCCAAACAATACTAAAAAGAAGTAAGAAATTTCAGTTGGGTAAGCCGACTTAGATATATCCTCACTTTGTGAGCAATGTAAAGGTGACATGGTATATCGATACCTCCATTCTAAACTATGCTAAGTGCAAAAAGGTAGTATTTCACGAGATGCGATCAAAATTTGATGATTTTTTTGAAGTTTGTGGAATTCCTTTGTAATGGAAATCGAATGACCTGTATTGTTTTGAGAATAATTTTTGATTGGGTTGACGGATAAACACCAAATTTTGTTTGAATATAACTTGAAATATTTAGAAGTTCAAAATGCAATCTCGCTAAAAACATGTTAAGTCGACTTCGCATGTTTTAGAAAGGAGGTATCGATATGTACTAATATTATGAGCTATTTAATTTTCTTAACTGTTTTTGTACGGGAGGTACAAAAATAGATAGATATGGAAATAACTAACATTTTTAATAGGACTATAGGAATCTTAAAAACTTTTTACTGTGAAAAATTTTTGATAATTTATATTCATTGGTATTCACGATATAAACTGTTAACTTTTTGTACAAAATGGTACATTTGTGTGGGAGGCGCCAAAAGGGGCGATCAAATAACGCAAATTTTTTGACGGACTCTAGGCTACTATAATATATATATCATTACACTGTTTAAGTATTTGTGTCCACTAGTAATAAAGTTATAAGCTGTTGGGCGTGCCACTAACGGCCCTTGGTCGGCGGACTGTAGGTACTATAAAACCATTATACTGAACCAAAATTTAAGTATTTGTATGTACTGGTATTAAAATTATAAGCTGTCAACTTTGGTGCAAAATAGTCCATTTGTGTGGGAGGTGCCAAACAGGTACCAATAAGGCCCACTTTTCACTGGACTCTAGGTACTATAAAAGTATTACACTGTACAACCTTTCAAGTATTTGAACGGGGTTTTCCAACAAGAGGTGTTATTTTGAATCACCCCTCATTTCGGTAGCTGTCACTTTTGAAGCTTTTATTCTTTCACATTTGACAAGTAGAAACTACGCCATTACCAAAAATGGAGCGATACACGATTCAACAACGCATTGAAATTATTAAAATTCGAAATCATCGAAAAATCATCTTGACTGATGAGGCTCATTTTCACTTCGGTGGCTACGTCAACAAGCTAAATTGTCGCATCTGGGGCTCGGAAAACCCAATAGTTATTGTTGAGAAGCCTCTACATCCTCAACGTGTGATTGTTTGGTGCGGTTTATGGTCCGGCGGGGTCAATGGACCTTACTTTTTCGAAAATGAGGTTGGATCAACAGTTACGGTGAATGGATTGCGCTATCGAGAGATGATTAATTATTTTTTATGGACGGAGTTGGATGGTATTGATCTGGACACCGATTACTTTCAACAAGACGGCGCTACGTGCCACACCAGCAACGAAACCATTGCTCTGTTACGGGAAAAGTTTCCGGACCGTGTTATCTCTCGAAGAGGTGATCACAATTGGCCACCGAGATCTTGTGATTTAACACCTTGCGACTTCTTCGTTTGGGGCCACGTGAAAGATAAGGTCTACGCCAACAGCCCAGCGCCCATTCAAGACCTCAAAGATAGAATTTCTATCTATCATACATAGGGCATCCACTTTGCGATTTGGTTATGGAAAATTTGATGAAAAGGATTTATTATGAAATAAACATCCGATCATTTATCTCAAAAAAAGGCATTTTTCTTTGAATACCAAAATAACACCTCTTGTTGGAAAACCCTTTACTAAGTGATATTAAAGCTATAAACAATTACATTTTGGTGCAAAATGGCTAATTGTGTTGGAGGTACAAAAAGGGGCGTGGCAACTTCGCCCATTTGTCTCGAAGTTATAGCGCCAAATAAACTTATACTATGCGTGGACATTCAGAAGATTCAAATGAGTAGTATGGAAGTTATTAAAGAATCAATATTTCAATAAAAGTTAACCCTTTGTGGGGGAGGTACCCGAAGGAGTGGATCAATATGGCCTCATACCAAATTTGAAGTCAATCGTTCACTTCTTTCGAAAGTTATTGTGCGCACCAGCCAGCGGACAGACAGACAGACGGACGGATGGACATTGCTCATTCGACTTAAAATTACCCAAAACTAATATCCGCCGAACATACTTGGGGTCTTAGGTCACTCCTTCGATATGTTTCACTTTTGGCCTGTTGCAAATGATATATACCCTCGTATCACTAAAGTGAGGTTATACAAATAAAGCCCTGCCTTTACCATTATCCCAACTACTAAACACTTGTGTTTTATTTATTATACCCTCCACCATATTTCATTTTGTCACTCCGTTTGTAAGACCTCTAAATATTGATCTGAGACCCCATAAAATATGTATGTATATTCTTAATCGTCGTAAAATTCTAAGACAATTTTGTCATGTCCGTCTGTTGTAATCACGCTACAGTCCGTAATAATAGAGCTAGGTTGATCAAATTTGGTAGAAATATTTCTTATAGTTGCAGGTTGTTTGAGATTGCAAATGGGCCATATCGGACAATGTTTTGATATAGCTGCCCTGTAGAGGTCGTTCCACAATACGCTTTTTGAGCCATACATAGATACCACATTTTAAAGCAATTAGCAGAAACTTTGCAGTTTGTATTATATTTTGACAAGAATTCATCACAGCAAAAATTTTACAAATCGGTTCATATTTTGTTATAGTCACTCTATAGAGGTCGCTCCTAAATATACGTACTTAAGCCATAAATACCATATTTTCTAAGCATTTTAACTGAATCTTTGCAGTTTGTATTTAATTAAGACAAGAATTCATTGTAGTAAAAATTGATAACATTAATTTATATTTTGTTATAACCCACCTACAGATGTCGCTCCCAAAAATGCATATACACCACATTTTCTAAAAAAATTTGCTTTGCAGTTTACATTCTATTTTGGCAATAATTAATCGCAATAAAATGTATACAAATAAAATTTTATTTACATATGTAGCTCTCAAAAAAGCCATTTTATGCCATAAATACCACATTTTTCAGGTGAAGAGATTGTCTAAAGAATTTGCGGCCTAAAAATTGTAGCGATTGTTTTTTTCAATAATTTACTCAAACAAAAAGGATCGTTTCATGATTTGCGCAATATATTTACAGATTTTTCCAGTACCAAAAATAAATGCAATCCATGGTGTACTTAACGCTTATACTTGTTTTCTTTCTCTCTTTCCCTTTGCATTACTGCCTCGCCATCGACAGACACACACATCGTTTCCCCACTTAGCTATCGTTGTTATTGTACTTCGTTTGGGAGTTTGTCATTTAAAGGAACTTCGTCGCATTGCCTAACGTCCCCTCCCTTGCCGACAACCCCAGCACCCTTTTGCTTCTTAAGCAAAACGTCTTTGTAACTCAACTCTTCCCTGGAACATAGAATTATGAAATAAATTTACTTTGTATTTTACTTATGTTTAGGAAAAATTTTTTTATTCAATCTTTCAAAGTGAAATTTTTTTTGTCTTGTCCTGAATTGAACCTGGGTCTCTCAGCGCTGCAGCAGCATAACATCACATGTTAACGCGCACGACCACAATCGAGCTCGAATTACCACTCTCCTTAGATATAAAAGAACTTTTTTGCTTACTTGAGAAAAATTTGATTTTATTCACTGCTATGGATGCTTCCTTTACCTAGGAATACAAAAATTGGGGTGCCCGGGTTCCAATCCCGCGGCAGTTTTTTTAACTTTTTCATAGAATTTTATTTTTTATTTTTTTTTAAATTATTCAATTAAAAAAACTATTTAGAATTAGGAATTGTAACATTTGAATTTGTTCTTAAATGTATAATATATAAATACTCGTATTAATGTATAATATATAAAACGTTTTAAAAGAAATAATGTGAACGTGAAACATCTACCAACTTTTTCTTCGGAAGTACTAAAAATGTGATTATTTAGGAAGTACTTCCACACTTTTTTGTTGGGTATAGACTGAGCAACATGTTTTCACCTTTCTTTCTCTCGCAGGGTATATCTTATATATCTTAGTCGATTTACTCGTCTTAAATTTTCTTACTTGCATATTGGTAACGCGTCAAGCGCAGACCTCTATATCTATCGATCCATATCGATGAAAGCCCCGTGAAATTCATATCTCGTTTCCTATAATTATTAAATTAGACTTTAGACGATAACTCAATGTTTCAGAAAACTTTTGCATTAACACCATTTATTTTTATTCAAAAACATAAATGTTGTGGAGGTTAAAAAAAGTAGGTTATCCTACTCCTATAATAAATTTTTTGTGCAGTCAATTATCAAAAAGGAGGTCTGCTCTTCCTATAAATAATTTTTTGTGCTGGGTTGTCAATTTGCAAAAAATTAGGTCACCCAACTCCTCATATAATTCATTTTTTGAGCTGTGTTGTCAATTAGCTTCCTATTGAAACGAAACGAATACCGTAGTTCAAGGCTTGTCAACGGCTGTATTTGCCTCTTCAATTACTATTGACTCTGAAGTAAATGTTGCCTCCCTGTATTTCGTTTCCTATATTCAAATGATGCCTTTTTCTAATAACGTCCAAGAAGACTTCTAAAAACATGAATCTTTTGCTTCAGCAAAACTAAAAACGTATTTGGGTCGTATGTACGTAGGGTGCACAGATCCAAAAAATTTTTGTTGTACTAATATACTTATATGTAATAAGGCGGGTCGAATTGTAGGGGGCCTAAAAAATTTAAAAAGGCGCATCGTGATTCTTCTCTGGGCCGTTCTAAGAAACTTTGCCGAAGACACAATTGCTCAAACATTAATTTCGAGCCCTGAACTTTCAAAATATGCTATGATAAGAAATAGATATGGAAAATATGAATGATCCGGTGTGAAGAAAGATCCAAGTGATGAAAGATCCAAGGGGAATTTGACCCGTCCAAATATATAATATAAATCATTAATTTCATTCCACTATATCTCTTTAACATTTTTCGCTGGGTAAACCGCCCTCCCTATTCATATTGCATGTTTCTCACAACTGCTAAGTTTGTTATTATATCAAAGTATTCATATTCATCAAAAGCAATAAAATAATTTTCTCTTCTCATAACGTCTATTGTCTGTGATTCGAGATTAATATTCTTTTCACATTGTCTGTTACTCGTTTAATATAAGCGGCAACCATAATTGCCAATGAATATTTAGGTATATCGGATATGTCTTGATTGTTAATATATATATATATCCTTTACGCAACTACCAATGACAGAGAGTTTAATGCATCGCATATTGTCAATAATTAGTATTATAAGGAAATGTTCATAATGAACTTATACGGATGGTTTTAAATGTATTCACTGACTTGATGTCTGTCCACCGGTACGGACTGTAAATTAATCATCTTTGTTTTAAGATATGACCTCACCTTCTGGAAAACAGGGTAATTGAGTTAAGAACTATATATTTCTTATTTATTTGCCGTAATACTAACATTGTCGCGGAATGGAAACATATATGTTTAGTGGGGCTAAACGATTTTTGATTGCCAGTTCTTTTTACATCCCAATTTAAGTTGAGGAAAGCATTCGGGTCAAAATTTTAACACATCGTAGGAGAGACATAAGACCCTAAGTATGTCCATTTTAAGTCATTTAAGCAATGTCCGTCCATCTGTCTGTCTGGTTAGGGTGCATTAGATAGCTTTCCAAAGAAGTAACCAATTGACAAAATTTTCCATTTGGCAATATTTGTTTCTATCTTAGGCTAAGTTCGTAGATGGATCACATTGGGCCACCACTTCTAGTACTTCCCCCCAAAAAGAGCTAAGTTTTGTTGTTTCTTCTCTAATAATTTTTAGCTTCGATTTCCAATCGAGTTAGCATTTTTATCGTAACGATTATATTTGTGGGCAGTTTCTAAAATTACTATATTAATTAAATTAGTTCATAGAAGCAAAAAAAATCTAATAAATTGATTTAAATTTTTCTTTTCAGATATACCTCCTTTGACCGGAATCCGTGGGTAAGTACAAAATACATTAATTGGAACTTTGGAACAATGAACATGTAGGTACACATAAGGCTGCACTAGGCAAAGGCCTATGCGTCCCAAAGGTGTGTCAAATTCACACATGCTTCCTAACCACGAACAAATTATTCTCCACCATAGGATGGGGGTATATTCATTTAGTCACTCCGTTTGTAACACCTCTAAATATTGATCTGAGACCCCATAAAGTATATACGAGTAAATTCTCAATCGTCGTAAAATTCTACGACGATTCAGCCATGTCCGTCTGTCCGTCTGTTGTAATCACGCTAAAGTCCGTAATAATAGAGCTACGTTGATCAAATTTAGGAAAAATATTGGGGCCATATCAGTCAATATTTTGTTATAGCTCCCCTATAGAGGTCGCTCCAAAATACGATTTTTGAGCCATAGATACAAAATTTGTAAAGCAATTTAGCAGGAACTTTGCAGTTTGTGTTATATTTTGACAATAATTCATCACAGCAAAAATATTACAAATCGGTTCATATTTTGTTATAGTCACCCTATAGAGGTCGCTCCAAAATATAAGTATGTATTTAAGCCATAAATACCATATTTTCTAAGCATTTTAGCTGAATCTTTGCAGTTTGTATTTAATTAAGGCAAGAATTCATCGCAAAAAAAATTTTTTTAGTTCATATTTTGGTATAGTCTAACTATAGATATCGCTCCCAAAAAGGCTTATTGAAAACATAAAATCCTCATTTTCTAAGAAATTTAGCTGAAACTTTACAGTTTGTATTCTATTTTGGCAAGAATTTATCTCAATAAAATGTATACAAATAACATTTTATTTTGTTGAAGTCCCCGTGTATATGTAGTTCTCAGAAAAGCTAATTCAAGCCACAAAAACCACATTGGCTAAAGGGTGGGTGTATAAGATTTTTTTTTACTTGTTTTATTTCTAAAATTTAATTTTTCGTGACTGAAAGTTTCGCAATTTTGACTATATTTTGGGGCCATATGGTGAAGATGAAATAATCTCAATATAATGTCACTTTAATAAATCGATACTTCCATTCTAAAACATGCCAAGTCGACTTAGCAAGTTTATACGGAGATTGCATTTTTAAATTATAAATGTTCCAAATTATATTCAGTAGAAATTTGGTGGTTGTCCGTCAAAAGTTATTTACAAAACAATACAGGAAATCGAAATCGAATATTTCCATTACAAAGGAATTCCAGGACATTCGATTTCCATTACAAAGGAATTCCACACAAATTTAAAAATTTCATCAAACTTTGATCGCCGCTCCTGAAAAACTAAATTTTTGCACTTAGCATAGTTTAGAATGGAGGTATCGAAAAGTGTATTTCAAACATATGTAAGACCGTGTGTCGTATGACGTATGGTGTACCGTAATATGCAATGTATCCGCCACCATATACATTTGACAGAAAGCATTACATTTGAAAGTAAGAAGCGAATATTCAACAATTAAAATGTTCACCGACTTTTGAATCCATTCACCTTCAGTCACAAACAAATTTTCGTAAATTTATTTATTTTTTTATTTTAATTCAATTATTATCAAATTAAATTCAGTTTAATAACTTTAAAGCATAAACTGGTATTAAAGTTATAAAATACTAACTTGTGGTGCAAAATAGTCAATTTGTGTGGAGGTACCAAAAGGGGCATGCCAATAACGTTCACTTTTCACTGGATTCTAGGTACCATAAAAGCATTACACTGTACAAAATTTTAAGTATTTGTATTAACTGATATGAAAGATATAATCAGTTAACATTTTATGCAAAATGGCTAATTTATGTGGGAGGTACCAAAAGGGACGTGCCAATGACGGCCATTTTTTAGTGGATTCCAGGTACTTATTAAGTATTACACTGTACAAAATTTCAAGTATTTGTATGAAATTATATGAAAGATATAAGCAGTTAAGTCTTGTGCAAAATGGTCCATTTGTGTAGAAGGTACCAAATGGGGCGTGGAAACTTCAACCATTTTCTTGGGGTGATAGCGACTAATAAACGAATACTGTGTGAGGAATTTCAGAAGATTCGAGTAGGGAAGTTATTAAATAATCAATATTTCACTAAAGGTTAACCCTTTGTGGAGGAGGTACTAGAAGGTGTTGACCAATATGGCCCATCTTCGAACATAGCCGGAGGTAATGAAAAATATTGCTGCATACTAAATTTAAAGTCAATCTGTTAATCATTTCTAGAGACAGACAGTCATTAAAGACTTAAAATTACAAAAATCGAATTTCCACGAAACATACTTGTGGTCTTAGGTCACTCCTTCGATGTGTTACTCTTTTGGCTCGCAGCAAATGGTATATACCCTCTTCTCTAAGGTGAGGCGATAAAATTTGATTTACGAAATCGAACAATTTAGATTAATTTCAAATTTAAATTAAAAATATGTATTGCAGTAAAATTATACTTGCAAAAAAATGGTTCTTTGGGCCCAAGGCCTAGAAACTTTTTTGTGTGGATAGAGGGATATAGTTCAATAAAATCAAAACAACATTATGTTTATGGTACATTTTATTAATGAGGGCTACAAATGCTGCAGATATTTCTTTGCAGTAGAAACAGTGCTTTAGTAACAGTCGTTAAAAAATTAGAAAACGTACTTACTCGTATAAAACATAACTTAGACATCTATCCATAGATATTTTTCAAATATGCATTGTGTCCTTCGTTAGCTTGATATCTCTTAAAATATGGAATACAATTTTGTTTGTTTTTTTCTGGATTTTTTGGTGTCAGCTGTTAAAAAATGTGTTTTTTTTTTAATATTTTACATGACTGTTATTAAACCAAAGGTTCTACGTGAATTATGTAACCTTTGTAGCCCTTAAAAATAAAGTGCAAATATTAAAAAAAATCGTATTTTTCGGGTTAGTGTACCAATTTACACCAGAAAACTAGTGTAATGCTACTTCAACAAATATACGAGTACATATAATATGTAAGACTGTCTGGCGTATGACTTATGGCGCACCGCAGAATGTAATGCATGCGGGGTACCTTTTCCACACGGCATTTATTAGGGATATCGATCGGGATCCCGTTCCCGAAAATCCCGTGATTTGCCCATCTCGAAAAATTCCGAATAGCGAGATTTTTTAAGATCAATCCCGGGAAACCTCGATTTATATTGCTAAAGGAATTTTGTTTGCTAACGGAAATAATATATGTTTTAAATGCTTTAAAACAACTATAGGGGCATTTTCGATGTGATATGAATCTGTACAAAGCAGATGCTGCGCTGCCAATTACGTTGAAGGAGATATCTGCAATTAAATCCATATTAAGTGATGATGAAAAGTAATATATGAGCGTAGAATATATATACATATATATAGGGTGGTCTAAGTAGAGATGCTTTTTACAATAGCCTTTTTTGACAGATAACGTCTGAGTCGTGTCATGCTGTCATGTTATTTTTGTTAAGTATTGTTTGGCATTTCATCATGGAAAAAATAACACTTTCCAGTCGGCCCACGACCTTCACACCCATGACACAAAGATAGCTCTCGTTAAGAGCTATCTTTTTCCCATTGACCGATTCCCGATCCGACGTACCGGAATCATCGGTCCATATTTTGTCAATGGCGACCGTTATAGTGCCATAATAATCGACTATTTGATGCCTGAAATTGAAGCTCGTGATCTCGGCGACATTTGGTTTCAAAAAGGCGGCGCCACTTCCCACACATCGCATCAATCAATGGATTTATTGAGAGAACACTTCGGTGAGCAGATAATTTCTCGTTTTGGTCCGGTCGATTGGCCACCAAGATCGTGTGGAATCACACCGTTAGACTTTTTCCTGTGGAGATATGTACAGTCTAAATTTTATGCGGACAAACCCGCTTCGATTCAGGCCTTAGGGCAATATATCACGCGTGTGATTCGCCAGTTACCAGTCGAAATGCTCGAACGAGTCATTGAAAATTGGACTTAACGGATGGACCATCTGAGACGGAGCCGCGGCCAACATTTGATAGACATAACACAGTGCGACAAAATAAACTCAAGTTTAGAAGCAAATGACGCGATACTATTTTTCCCGTAAGTCTTGTCGAATAAAACACAAATCTTTTTTTGGAATTCCCCTGACACCCCCAAAATCCGGATGTACGGGTAAAAACCCGATTTGCTTGCCTTTTTGCACTTGAACGCCTCTAACTTTGTTAATTATTAACCGATTTTCAATCACTACAAGAATTTGGAAAGAAGAATTTGAAGCTGTATGAATATATTTGTATTTGTCCTACAAACACATTTTTTAGGCAAGGTTTTTACCAATTATATTGTGAGATAATCGTACGAATAATTAGTTTACATATATAGTATATTTTATAAGGAAAAAAACCCAACCAGTTTCTTAAAAATCCGTTTGCAATTGCCCTAGCTATTAAACTTTCATTAAAACTAACTGTGTACGTACATAAATACTAGTTTTGACGAGGATGACGAGTTAAAAATGGCCAAAACTAGTGTTATATACCGATTTAGCTTTAATGAAACATTAATAACTCAGTCAATTGCAAACGGATTTTTAAAAGGCTGGTTGCATTTTTTTTCCTTATCAAAAATAAAATATATATGTAAATTATTTAATCGTACGGTTATCTCAGTATATGATTGGTCAAAACATTGCCTAAACTAGTAAATGACGGACAAAAATGAATAAAATGTGTTTGTAGGACATATAAGCCTACATATATTCCTACAGCTTCAAATAAACACAATATACATCGTTCGAAAGGTCTAATTTTCTTCTTTACAAGCTCTTTTAGAGATTGAAAATCGGTTAACAAGACTATGCAACAAAATTTATGACCAAGGGATGTGGATAACAGTTTCTCGTGCAATTAGGTTCACAAACACGAAACAAATATTAAAACAAATTTTTATGGTAAATTTTTTTTAATTCCAAAATATAAGCCTGGTTGAGCCATGTTATGCCTCAAATTAAGGGCTACATATGCTGCAAATATCGCTTTCACGTAGAATCTTTGGTTTAGTAACAGTCGTCAAAAATATGAGAAAAAAAATGATTTTTTTTAAAACCAGTAAGGAAAGGCTAAAGTCTGGCGGGGCCGACTATATAATACTGATTTTCTTCAAATTCGGCAATGTTGGTTCATGGATCAAGAAACTCTACTATTCTAAATTTCAAAACGATCGGATGTAAAATACAGCTTTTATAGGACTAAAGGGCCAAATCGGACGAAACATATATATGGGAGCTATAGCTAAATCTTAACTGATTTTCTTCAAATTCGGCAATGTTGGTTCATGGATCAAGAAACTCTACTATTCTAAATTTCAAAATGATCGGATGTAAAATACAGCTTCTATAGGACTAAAGGGCCAAATCGGACGAAACATATATATGGGAGCTATATCTAAATCTGAACCGATTTCAATCAAATTCAATATCGATCTTAACAGCTGCGAAATACTCTAAACTGCAAAATTTCAGAACGATCGGAGTGAAATTGCGACCTGTAGTCGACGAACAACTTTACATGGACATACGGACGGACGGACGGACAGACATGGTTAAATCGGCTCAGCTTGTGATTATGAGTCGATCTGTTTACTTTAAGGTGGGTCTAGCTATGTTATTTTCAGGTGTTACAAACATCTGCCGTGAAACAAACTTATAATACCCTGTACCACAGTGTGGTGTAGGGTATAAAAATAGAAAAAAATCGAAAAAATTATTGTATCACATTTTTAAAAAAGCCAGCATGCCAACGAAGAATACACTGTATATTTAAAAAAAATCTATGGATAGATGTACAAGTTATGAGTTATTTTGTAAATGCTAGGGAAGTTCAAAAAAATCTTGTTTAATATTTTTTCGTTTTTAAATGATGTTTTTGCTTATATTGAATTCGCCATATGTGAGAGAGACATATAAGAGACATTGCACTTGCATTTTATTTTATGAGGATTGATGTCAGACATTTTAAAATTATAGAGAGGGCGAGGTTTTATGGCCGTTCGTAACCCTCCATAAAACATGATATGCAATGTGAGAGCTATATTGGATGAGACCCGCTCAGATAGAGGAGCACCCAACAATATTTGTGTTTTTTTATTTATGAGTTTTCCATTCGGTTAGGCCTTTTAGGGGCATGGACATCCCAGTCGAATATACAGGTAGTAAATTATGTACACAATACAAAGTAGTACGCGGCAGTCTTGAAAATATTGGGTGTCTACTTTGGAAGCAAACTATATGTCAGCTACAGGTACTGCAATTTATGAACCTTAAACCCGGAATTTATGAATGAAATTTCTTATTAATAAATTAGTGTAATTCAGCGCCTTAAAGAGATAAGATTTTCTGAAAAATATTACAAAGTTATATTTCGAATGTATGTAAAAGGCAAAGAACTTTTCAATGTGTAAATGATCCCGACAATTTCTGCTACATCTGTGGAAAATATGTAATTAACAAAATCGACGTGAGTATAGTAAAATAATAGAAGAAATATATGTGTAATATTTTGGTATACGAGTTAAAAATATGAATACGAACCGTGGACACCTAGTATTTTGTGTAATTCGTGCCATGTAAATCTTACTCGATGGACTAGTGGAAGAATGCTGTAAGTACTTTAAAATTAATGTATTACAATGTTTTGTGGAATAAAACGTTTCAATTTTATACTTCACGTGCAATTTGGAATGCCAATGATTTATGTATTCCAACATATGTAAATATGTCCCTCAAAATTAATTTCTTGCATTCTCATTTAAACTTTTTCCCCGAGAATCTCGGTGATGTAAGTGACGAACATGGCGAAAGCGGCGTTACAAAGGGCACTGGGATGAAAGAATGGTGGGAGATTATATTTGGTTCCTCATTAGAGAAACCAATTCCGAAATCTAGAAACGTCAACAAAGAACTCACAATTACTTCCAATGAAACTTGTTCATGTAAATAAACTGAAATGTACATAATACAAATAAAAGTAATAAATAAAATCGCTATTTAAACAGAAATTTAAAAAAAAAAGATTTTTTGAAATTCTCTTACCTCTACCAAAAGGGCTATAATTTCTACATTTATCCATAGATTTTTTTCAAATAGGCATTAATTAATTAATTTCTTCGCTAGGATGCAAACTTTTCAAAAATAAAATAAAATATTTTTTTCTATTTTTTATGTTATTTTTTGTCCAAGGATTTTTTTTTTTGAAAAATGTCTACCTTTTCCAATTCGTTTAATGACTGTTTCTAAGTGAAAGAGATATTTCCAACATTAGTAGCTCACATTAATAGCTTCAATTTAACGTATAAGTCGACCTGATCGGGCATATACTGCAAAAAATATAGTGCAAATACTAAGGGTAACTTCGACGATAATAGTATTTTTAATAAAAATTTTTTAAAAAAAAATTTATCCATAAAAAATTTTTGGTTTTGCTTTTATATAACAGTATGCCACAATCTATACAAAAAAATAATTTTTAGGTCTAGGACACAAAAAAAAATTTTGTTGCGTAGTGCAATTAACAAAGTTATCGGCGTTCAAATAAAAAAGGCAAGACAATCGGTTTTTTTAACTATAAATCCGTAATTTGGGGGTGTCCAGCTAATTTCGTAGAACAAACGTTGTTCTACTCAACAAGACCTACAAGAAAAATAGTTTCGCTGTTTTTGGTTTTTGGACAGTCGCACTGTGTAATATTCAAAAAATAAATGCCAAAGAATGTTCTTTCAAATGATAATAAACATTCCCCATTCAATTTGAATTTTCTGTGTTTATACCCTACACCACACTGTGGTACAGGGTATTATAACTTTGTGCATTTGTTTGTAACACCCAAAAGGAGAAGAAATAGACCCATCGTTTATTATACCGATCGACTTAGAATCACTTTCTGAGTTGATTTAGCTATGTCCGTCTGTCCGTCTGTCTGTCTGTCTGTCTGTCTGTCTGTCTGTCTGTCTGTCTGTGCATGTATTCTTGTAATCAAAGTACAGGTCGCAATTATGGTCCGATCTCGACGAAACTTTACACACATCTTTTTTTTGGCCCAAGGACGATCCCTATTGAATTTTGTTAAAATCGGTTCAGATTTAGATATAGCCACCATATATATGTTAGCCCCGATTTGACATGTAAGCGCTGTAAAAACTTTACTTTATATCCGATCAGTATGAAATTCGGCAGAAAGAGGTTTCTTATTATATGGATGAACACTATGAAATTTGGAAGAAATCGGTTCAGATTTAGATATAGCCCCCATATATATGTATATATATATGTTACCCCCGATTTGAACTGTAAGCGCTGTAAAAACTGAATTTTATATCCGATCAGTGCGAAATTCGGCAGAAAGAGGTTTCTTATTACATGAAGCTCCATATATATGTTCCTCCTGATTTGGTATCAAACCGCTATAGAAGTTGTATTTTACTTCCGATCATTAAAATTTTCCAGAAAGATGTTTCTCACTTTAGGAACGAATATTGCTTAATTTAGCGATTATCGTTTCAGAATTAGAATACGTTTCTACCAATTATTCCAAATTATTATGGCAATGACCCTTATCGCGTTGTTAGGGAGGTGTAGGGTATTATATAGTCGGCCCCGCCCGACTTTCTGCCTTTCCTTACTGGTTTTTCTTTAAAAAAGTAGGGAACCTCGAAATGGATCACCCTATATATATATATAAATATAACCCCAAGTGAAATAACATCCAAAATAAAGATTCAAAATTGGGTTTGGGTAAAATTTCATTAACTTTGGGTTTCATTTAATTTTTTCAAGTTTTTTTAAATTTTTGTTACTAAGACCAAAATGAAATAAAACCTAAAATAAAATGAATTTGGGATTTATTTCATTCATTTTGGGTTTTTGGGATTTTTTCATTGTTTGGGATTTATTTCATTTTCATCAAAAACTAATTTTTCTTGAGCCGTATTTCATTTTATTTGGGGATTATTTCATTGACATTCAAAATTAAATTTAGGAAAGTTTTTAATAATAAAATTGTTAGATATCGCTTCCTTGTCGTTAGACTGTTAGAATCGAATGAACATATTGAACGGGGTAATTTTAGGGTGGGCCTTGAGAGTAGTAATCAGTTCTTAATAGTGCTTCAGAGAAGAAAATTTACAAATTTTAAATTATAACAAATAGGAAAATTTAAGTTGTAGGGTAATGGATAGCAGATTACAGAAAACATACCAGATGGTACGATTGCATTATATCATGATATTAATAAGCTTTAAATATTTGGAAATGGTAAGTAAAATAAGATTTGCGACTATTTTGCTAGAGAGCCGCTGCGATTTTTGGCATATTTTTCGTCTGCTTTACTATTTCTTCATGTCAGAAAATGTTAATAGGAATTAATGGAGACGAAATATAGATAAAAAATCTCCGCGATTTTTAACCTGTTGAAAGCTGTTGAAAGAGAACCAAAAGCTGTTGAAAGAGAACTGAAACTTCATATGTGAAATAGTTTGGTAGATAATTCTCTTCCAAAAGTTTTCATGTATTCTCATGTATTATATTCCAAAAGTTTTCAAACGTCAAGAAATAGCAACGCATTAAAAAAAAAGTTCAGAAACATTTTTTAAAATTTTTCGTCAGGATTACTATTTCTATATGTTTTCTGTTCCAACATTCAATTGCAAAGCATAAAAACCGTTGCAAAGCAGTTGAAATGTTGTTTTTACGTCCATTATTAAATATCAATTTGCAGGTATTCCCATTAGTTTTTATTCTAATTTGTTTCGTCGGCCTATTGGGGATTCCATACAAGCATTTCCGTAAATACTACAAACAGTTTTTGGGAAAAATTATGTATTTTGCACAGCAAAATATTTGTCTAGATAAATAAATTTAATTTGGAGCTTATTTCATTTCTTTGGGGTTTATTCACTGGGGGTTATTTCACTTTTTTGGGGAATTACTTTTTTTTTAATTTAACTAATATTCTTTGGGGTTTGCTTCATTTATTATTTGGCTATTTTTTCATTTAATTTGGACTTTATTTTACATTTAATCTTTGGGCGTTATTTCATTTCATTTGGGGCATATTTCATTGGGGGTTATTTCACTTGGGGGTTATTTCGTGGCGCCATATATATGTATATACTCGTATATATAGAAATATATTTGAATCTTCGTAATTATAATCCAAATTTAAAATTTGTATGGATAATCATCTGTCGATTATAATGATGATTACTTTAATCCGTTTCAAAACTAATATTGAGTCTAACTATTCATATTGAGACTAACGATTACGCAGCTGAGGAATTAGAAACTTGCAAAAATATGCCCATTGCAAAAAAGCTGAACAATGCAAAAGTACTATTATGGCAATGAAAAGGTAGATGATGGTAAACAAATTTTGTTTCTATACTTTTTGCGAAGAAAAAAGTTTGTAAAAAATCCCGAAAAACGCCAGCAAAACTAATATTGAGTCTAACTATTCATATTGAGTCTAACGATTAAGCAGCTGAGGAATTAGAAACTTGCAAAAATATGCCCATTGCAAAAAAGCTGAACAATGCAAAAGTACTATTATGGCAATGAAAAGGTAGATGATGGTAAACAAATTTTGTTTCTATACTTTTTGCGAAGAAAAAAGTTTGTAAAAAATCCCGAAAAACGCCAGCATCCCAGGATTATAATTATCTCAATGCCGAACACCGGGATTTGTGAAACTCAGTCCCGATTCGACATCCCAAGTAAAGGATTTTCTGATAGGGACATAACAATTTCGTATCTTTATGTCAATGCACCCTCAAACATTTTTAACGATCTTTCAGTGTCAAAACGTTAGTCGAAGTCAACAGTTTCATCATCGTAAAGTTCACTTACGTGCAACGTATCGAAATCAATAAAAATTATATTCTGAGTCAGTGGAAACAACTTTAAGAGCGCTTACTCCAATTTTGCGCCATAATAATCGTCCCACCCGACAGGCTGTGCATGCTGTAGTGGTTCAATTTGAATCCAAATTTTCTTTTGGATGTTCCGGCGCCAAAGAGACGCCGTACCGTTCGAAAATATCGCAGCCGTAAGTGTATCCGTGCAAAATGAGCCAAATCTGTCGATTCCACGTCGTTCTCAGGAATAGGCCATCTCTCAAACCACACTGTGGCGTATTTTGCGAAAAGATCTTGGCCTTCATCCTTGTTAGATCAAACTGACTCATGAACTAAAGCCATTGATCATTTGAAACGCCGAAAGTACTCCGATTGGGCTGTGGCAAAGTTAATGATACCTCTTTAATGGAAAACCCGGTATGTAGGCTAGGGATGTAACGAGAATGGATTTTGCGAAATCGAATGCGAATATAGACATATGCTTTTTCGAATGCGAAGGCGAATCATACATTTTTGTTTTAGACTATTTGAACCCTAAATTATAGATGAATATAAGAGAATTTAAAAAAAAACGTATTTGCAGCCAAAAAATGTTGTCCTTTGTAGCGAAACCCACATCACCAAGTAGCAGAGTCGCAACCGCCAGGCTTCCAGTAAATATATGGTGGCTACATCCCTTAATTCATAACAACAAACCGATTAACTATGAAAAATTCGATATTACAAATTCTTGATAACATCCATACATTGGTGAACCTCTGTTTACACGCAAGCTGTGGCTCTGCCCAAAATACGACTTAAGGAGGTCAATATATCTCCTCGCACTATACAGCAAAAGACTATCTACGCAAGTTTCATTTCTTACGGAACATTACCTGATAGACAAAATGCCAGAATATTGGGTATTGACTTATGCGGAAGCTGTGGAGATGAGCAAAGAGTGGACTGGAGAGGAGAACACTTGTTTTATTACTGTTCCGCATTAAGTAAACGAACTATACACGCTGAAAAAAATCGCTTCTGTAGTATATTGTCCCAAACATATTCGGCTTGAAGCATATATATGTTTATGGTACACTCTAAATATATAATATTTGGTACACACAAAAATTATATATTCTGGAAAATGTTGTTCTAAACAAATTCTTGTTTTCACCCTAATACCTTTTATTTTGGATTTTAATTCCGAAACAAAAATGTATTTAAATTTAAGTATTCCGAAAATATCTAACATTAACTGTGTTTAGTTTTTCAGTAATTTAATGATAATTTTTTAGAAATTTTTAATTGAAATCGTATAATTGTTGATAACATTAATTTACACGAAGGATTGAAAGAAATGGTGACATGAAATACCCAGAAATTTAAAATGAGTACCTTAAAACAGAATGCAATGCTGCTAATGGTATTTTTGACTGGGAGAAATAATTCGAAACGAAGGAAAAATTAAAAATTAAATTAGAAAAATTCACCAAAGTTTTGAAAATCTTTCTTAAATTATATATATTTGAAGATATTCCTAAACAATAATTTTATTGGTATATAAATACCTATTTTATTTGAGAAAATTAGTTTGCAAATATATTTTGTTGTAATATATTAATATATGCGTTCCAAGTAAATTTTATTGATTTTCAAATAAAATGTATTTACTTAGAAATATAAAACATTTAAAAATTTGTGTTCCAAATATATTTTCTTTCGATTCAAACATATCAAAAAAGGCGATTTTGCCCCGTGTAACAAGCATGTCGACTGGTATTCTGCCAATTTCATTCCTCAATATTGTTAATTAGGTCTTCCAAGGTGTTGGGACGGTTGATACTCGTTTATATGTCTATGTAGTCGAAGGTGTATTTCTTTATTTTTTCTAAGGTTCATAACTTTTTTATTTCATTCCCAAATAAGCAAATTACCGCGCTCCATCCTGTATTAAGTCCGGTACTGATATTCCTATTACACTATGTAACAAACATATTTTTTTGTGTTCGAGACCTAGACACTTTTTGTGTAGAATGAGGCATATTATTTTATGAAATCAAAACAATTTTTTTGCTGGCACCAAAAAACCTAAAAAAATATAAAAAAAAGGGCAATCATAGTGTATGTATACGAGTATGAAGTTCCTGCTTAATAACCCCCAGCAGGATCTCACCATGAGACTTAGTATAGAATAATTCTTCCTTCCACTGTATTCTTGTTGTACAGAAATTAATTAATTATTGTCTTTAGATTGTAGAGGAAACCATAAAATGCCCCTAAAGCAATGGCTTTATGCAAGGAATCCAAAATGCATTAAAACTAAAAATGTTTATCTTCCAGAAGGAACAACTTGTGGTGCAGAGCAACACAACCAATGTCGGCATTAAATCAAAGATAAACTGGAGTAGAAGAAAAACATAAGACTTCACTTAGCAAAATATCTGTACTAAACATAGTTCCTTACTTAAGTAAAATTTAATGTCAGTACTTGACATACGTCCTTGTTGTTTGAGAGTCAAAACCAAAGTTTGAAGACATTTCTGTTTGCAATGTTATTTAATGAAATTAATTTTCTTAAATTATTGTTGTGTAAATTTACCTTGAAATATGTACAAATTAAATGTACCAGCACATCAAGTGTTTGCTTTGGGGGCAAGTAAGTTCCATGTCTGTCGGGGAGAGTTCAAGGTTCATCTTTAAGAGAAAGACATAGAGAGAGATGACGACCACGAACCAAAGTATAGCCATTATTTCTCAAACAAAGTGAACACAATGGCTCCCCGCTGGGTCGAGTACTTGCAGACACAATGGTGACATCAGGAGTGAAAACATCATTTCTAAGTGAGATAGATGGGGTAACCTTGGAAACCCTCATACCCACACACTAACATTGTTACTTACACATACACACACACTTGTATTCTTTTGTCTATATTTGTCTAATGTACAATTCTTTTCGAGCAGAGCCGAGCTTGCCGGAGAACTGGCTGGTAGTTAGGTGGTGTTGCTGTTGCCATCACTTGGTGGTCACATTACAATGCCTCCAGCCACATCTGCGAAGGCTCGCCTGAATTGCATTCAAAGGCATTCAGCATCAAACATTTAACGCACGCTTATGGCAAGAGCTGTGGCATAACTTTGTTTAACCACTGTCATGACATCTGTGTTTGGTTTGATGCACTAACAATTCTAACAATTGTCTCCTACACGTCTATGTGTGGGTGTTGTGGACATAACGAGCAGCATCACTTCGCATGTAGTAGACACGATTGTGCACCTGGAAGCATGGAACTGTGTAATCTAATGCTCGAGGGTATGACCAATATTAGGCCCGCCGACAATTGTCTTTAAGCCGGATGAAAAAATGAATAATACAAGCTAACATATCACAGTGCAACACAAAAAAAATGACTCCGTTTTGAATTCAGTTTCTGAAAGTGCTGCGGAAGCTTGAATTTGAGAATTTTTTCTGAGAAAATGTAATTTTTCCAGCGACTATATTTAGTTAACCGGTGGGAAATTTGCATTAAAATCCTCAGCATAATTGTAGGTATAGACTAGAAGAAAAAAATATGTAAATCAAACTGGTATAACATAAATAGCATTTGCACTGAAAAAACACATGTTCAAGTACACAAATTTCGAAATTCCTGTGATAAAAACAATTTCATTAACAAAAATTGTGGTTCTTTCATTCAATACTTTTTCTATTAAACTCAACAAATAAATTTTCATTTTAACGACAATATTTGCAATTTGTTTATTAAAAATATTTTCGATTTTGCTCAACAAATATATATTCATATAAACATCAAAAATTTTAATAAGTTTATTGAAAATAAATATTATCGTACGAGTATATATTTTAAACAAATATATATAGCCATACTTTTTTTTTCTTGACCTGGTAATTAATGTATTTTTTAATGGGAGAATGATACTGGCTATTTCTCTAACATCTTACAGCCATCTTGATCATTAACATTTTGGCGAGGCTGGACTAGAGCGTACAAACCAAATACAAAACATTATGTAAGTATTAATGATCCACATTGATTGATGAAATACCATACATCCAACGATAGAATCTAATTCATTTAGTTTTACTTAGAGATGAGGAGCTTCATTTGTTTAGCACTTCTCCAAGCAGTTCCACTTTATGAGATGTGACATTTTTTGAAGGTAAATGTTT
The DNA here is from genome assembly GCA_963930755.1 of Eudasyphora cyanicolor. NCBI lineage: Eukaryota > Metazoa > Arthropoda > Insecta > Diptera > Muscidae > Eudasyphora > Eudasyphora cyanicolor. The sequence goes on along the minus strand of OZ005737.1, from coordinate 228,961,492 downwards.
TACTGCCTCCACTAAATTTGTCTCTGGAGCTGAGTAAACAAAACAAAGTCCGGCAGAGTTGACTTTATGATATCCTACACTACTCTTAAAGGGTAGAATAACAATAAGTTTCTAGTTTTATTAATTATGTTTTTTTTTAATGATAATGATCTGTCCAAAAATGTATATTTTTTACCGCATAAAGTCTACAAAGTCTACAACAAGATCTGACCCGATTTTCTTGAAATCAGACAACATTCGTTTTTGGTTCGATAAACTGTTATCTGTTAAATCTTTTAATCTGATGCAGATTTTATGGCGCTTAGATGCAAAATCGCGTCGTAGGAACTTTAATCTGAAACGATTTTCTTAAAATTTGTCGTGTTTTGTTCTTAGCTCAAGATATTGTCATCTGCCAAATTTTATAAAGATCTGTTGAGAAATGTGTAAATAGGAATTAGAGTGGCGTCAAAAAAAGTTCGCGTTGATCAAAGCTTATATGAAAATTTGGTTTGTTTTAAGTATATTAGAAAAATATTTCGTTTCTGCGATCGCGAAATTATAAGCTATTTGCTGTTGAAATAGCCTCTAAAAATCAAGTTTTTCCTTAATAAAATTGTCAATTTTTATTACTTTTAGGAATTGACCGTTGGACATTAAAATCTGAACCATTATTTATAGGACGACGTGACTTCCATAAAAAAATTGCAATGTAAAGTCACTTTTTCTCGATTTTAGTGCAATTTTTAGTGCATTTAAAAAAAATCGGAAACAATTTCCACAATTTTGGTCTGATTTTCACTTTTCATGGCTTGTTATAGAAATTCTGATCTCTAGATTTCATTTTTATAAAAAAATTAACTCTTTCAAGGTCGTAAACTTTTTATTTGATTGTTGGTCCCAAATGGGTGAAAGCGAATTGATTGCAATAAACATGATTCTATACGCATTATTTCAACCTCAACACCTGCAATTATCACGAAAATAGACATTTTGTAAATTTTATTTGAAATCATTTCTATGGCAATTAATTCGCTTTAACCCATTTGGGACCACCAATCAAATACAAAGTTTACGGCCTTAAAAGGGTTAATTTTTTATAAAAATTAAATCTAGAGAACAGCAGTTCCATAACAAGCCATGAAAAGTCAATATCGGACCAAAAGTGTGGAAACTGTTTCCGATTTTTTAAAAAATGCACTAAAAATTGCAATAATTGTCGCCCTATTAATAATGGTCCAGATTTTAATGTCCAATGGTCACTTCCTAAAAGTAATAAAAATTGACAATTTTATTTAGAGGTTATTTCAACCGCAAATAGGCCCTAATTTCGCTTTCACAGAACCGAAATATTTTGCTAATATACTGAAAACAAACCAAATTCGCATTTAAGCTTTGATCACAGCCAACTTTATTTCTTCCTCACAAAAGAAGCCACTCTAATATATATGTAGGTATATAGGGGGTATATTTATACCTGAACCTATTTTTTTCGTTCGTTCTTTATGGAAGAAACTGCCAAATTGTATGCAGATATGAGGAGATGGAGGTTATATAACTATATAAATCTGAACCAATTTTCTTCAAATTCTTCCCAAAGTAATAATTCCAATCTCTCAAATTTCGGAACGACTGGATGTAAAACACAGCTTCTTTAGTACTTAAAATCAAATCGGAAGGAACGTGTGTATAAAAGGTGGGCAATTTAAAATTTGCGCACTTTATATGCGCACTACACCACTTTATATTTCTGAGCAAATAAATTTTATTTGAAAATCAGTAAAATATAGTTGGAACGCATATAGTAATATATTACAACAAAATACATTTGCAAACTAAATTTCTCAAATAAAATATGTCTTTAAATACAAATAAAATTACTGTTTAGAAATTTATCCAAATATATTTTATTTAAAAAGATTTTCAAAACTTTTGCTGGTTTTTTACAATTACAGTTTAAATTTAACCTTAGTTTCGAATTGTACCTCCCAGTTACAATACCATATGCAGCATTAACTTCTGATTTAATCAATCATTTCAAATTTCTGAGTTAGTATTCCAAGTCATCATTTCTTGTCAATCCTTCAAATAATTTATTTTGATCCAAGATTCATTTATTATTATTTATTTTTTACGAACATTAAAAATTTCTAAAAAAAATAACTTTGAATAGGGTCAGAATATTTAATATCGACCTATGTAGTTTATTTTTGGTAAAATACTTATAAGCAGTTACAAATAGGTAAAATAAGATCTCGCTTTCAAATTTTTTTAAAAAAAATTTATTTGAAAAAATTTTGTGGGCATTTAAATTTTTTAAAAAATAGTTTTTGTGTTTTACGGAATTTGTAATTGCTCTCGATCGGCTGAACCGATTTTTGCAAAGTTTATTTTTTGTTTTAAAGAGACACAGTGCGCCATTTTTTGCAATTTATTTTTCAAAATTTTTAAAAAAATGTTTACGAAATTTTTATGAAAAAACCTTTGTAGAAAGAATTGCTTCCCACTGTCACAAATCCAGAACGGTAAGACTTAATATTTGTAAAAGTTATGTACAAAATACGAAGTCTAGTCCGACAATTTTCGTTCGTTTTTGCAAAACACTGCACAGTGTTCGACCGTTTCTTAACCACACAACCGATTGCGACCAAACATGGAATGTTAGATTAAGAGGTGTTAGAGAAGTTAGAGTTTATATTTGGGCCCCCCATGTGAGACAGGGCGGAAGTAGAGGACCTCAAAGTTGGCCACATGGGCTGAAGAAAATGTTCACCTAAGAATTATCACGTGTCGTTAACGAGATATCATCATTTAAAAAAAAATTATAAATCGGAAGAGAAACACGAGTTACACCTCTTCATCTACCTTGCCAATTTTGATCGCAATGGATAAAATTCTGAATTCGTACCACTGTGCAGTGTTTTGCAAAAACAGAAGAAAATTGTCTGAATTATCTTGGTATTTGTCCATAACTTTTACAAATATTGAGTCTCACATTTGTGAGAGTGCGACGAATATTCTGTGAAAATTTGAAGAAAATAGAGGTGGGGCAATTTTTCAAAAAAATGTTCTTGTTAAAAAATTTGCAAAAATTGTCGCATTGTGTCCTCTTTTAAACAATGTAAAATTTGAACAAATCGGTTCAGCATTTCGAGATCAATTACAAATTTCGTAAAACACAAAAACTCATTTTTTTAATTATAAATTAAAATGCCCATAAATTTTTTAAAAAAAAAAATTTTCCGAGGTCTTCTTTTACATATTTGTAACTGCTTATAAACATTTTAGTCAAAATTTAGATCGATTTTAAATATTCTGACCCTTTAGAGATTTGGACTAACATTATCTTTACCCAAAGCCTCTAAAAGTTTTTAATCTGATAAATTGTTTTTGAGGTAGTACAGATGTTGGTCGTTGTGCAAAAGAGCTATGGGTTCAAAATGGGGACTACGCCCAAATATGACTCACTGGCCTTACATGAGCGTGATTATACCAATAATCACCTACGTGTGTAGTATGGTGGACATCAGTGGACAAGAAGTCCAACGTAATACCTATGCAAAAAATTCAACATATGTGTTGGCTAGGCATAAGCGGGGCAATTAGAACTGCACCAACAAAATCGTTTGAGACTATACTGCACATCCAACCAATAGACATCCGTATAAAGTATGAGGCAGCCCTCACAGCAGACGTCTACAAGTAATGGGTGAATGGATAAATCGAGACCAAAACTCGTACCATCAGAAGATTTTAGAATCTCTAGTTGATCAGATTCAAACGCCAGAAATCTCCGACCACTTTCATGAAGTGCGGCCTACAGCTACCTGTGATTCGTTTGTGCCAGACAGACGCTCCTGGAAAAATGGAACTTTGGGCCCTGTGCCAGTGGGAACCAGCTGTTGCACGGATGGGTCCAAGCGAGGAGGAAGGACGGGTCTGGGACTTTTTATTGATGAACCATAAGTCGAACTTCACTTCCGCCTCCCTACCATAACACGGTATTTCAAGCAGAAGTTCGAGCAATCACAGAGTGTGTGAACTGGCTCAGTAACACTAAAAAAAATATGCCCACATCTTCACAGATAGCCAAATGGCGATTAAAGCAATAGCATAGGAAAGGGTCAAATCCAGAACTGTGTTGGACTGTAAAAAAACGATAAATGATTACTCAGCCCATGCATGGTCAATTGCGTATTTGCTGGGTACCAGGACACAACGGAGTGATTGAAAATGAACGGACAAACAGCTTTGGCTTCAATGGGAAGAGAACTTCGAGTAATAAACTTGGAAAACTGGAAACCTTTCGAAGCCACGAAGAATGAGTTAAAGCACTGGGCTTTCGCCGGGCAGTGACACATGTCGGACCAACATTTCGGGTCCGAGTATATTACCAGACTTGACTCATCTCAGAGGATATAACTGGAAGATACTGAGAAAATTCGTGTCTAGTACCGATTTCCTGTAATTTGTGAGGTATAAAAAGATCATAAATATGGAGCGCACAACAGGCCGAACCACTGGCTTAAGTGTATGTCCATGGACATGAGACGTTTAAACGTCTCCTCTTTTCAACTTAACCTAACCTAACCATTGAACAGACCTCGTATATGTTCCCATTGCGTCCAGGAGCATAGGGCCTCAACAAATTGATTGAACATATTCCGGTTTTGTGCCAACGTCTTTACTTCGCTCCAACTTTCTCCCGCTGCTGTTATTTCTACATCTATCTGTGTACTCCATATGTGGGCAGGACGTCGCATTTTAATGGCTTCCTTGTAAATTCCTTTCTATGGCGTTTCACGTGATGGAAGGATCATTGGGCCATTACAAATTACAGGAACACTTACATCTATGTATATAAGATATATTACAGGAACACTTAGATCTATATAATGCTAAGTAATATTTTAAGTTTGTCCGACCTTTTTTTTGTGTGTTTATCTTCCTTTTGTTACGAGTACTACCGATCCATTTTTTCTCAGGATGTCCTCTTTAATTGGTATTTGGTTTGTTATATGCAAAAGACTACTACTGTTGGATATCTTCTATGGCCAAAACATTCTCAGTATTCTGCGCAGGCAGCAGTTTAAGAGTACATGGATTGCACTAATATCTTTACTTGATGCATTCCACGATTCGCATCTATAAAAAATTGTGGATTTGAAGCAGGAATTGAAAATGTTCATCAGTATTTTTGTCGACATCTTTGATGATCGCCATATGGAGTTCTATCGGCCAAACGATTGGTTGTCAGCATTAATTCGATTCGTATTTAATAATTCCGGATTGTCCTTTCTTTCTACAAAAGTACGAGGGCGGTTCGGTAGCTTCTTAGCCTATCAATGAAAGAGAATAGTTAGTTTTTCAGAAATATTTTTATTTTTCAATATAATCTCCTGAAACTTCAATACACTTAGTCCAACGCTAATCTAGCAATTCTATCCCTTGATTAAAATAGTTTTCCTCAAGCTCTTCAAAATAGTGGTTTACAACTGTAATTGCATCTTCATTTGAGGTAAACCGCTTGCCAGCAAGGATTTTTTTCTGATTTGGGAACAGTTAAAAGTCACTGGGAGCTAAATCAGGAGAATAAGGTGGTTGGTCAAGCAACTCGTACTGTAATTCGTTGATTTTAGCCATTGTTGAAACACTCTTGTGCGCTGGTGCGTTGTCTTGATGAAAAATTATTTTTTTGTGCTGTAAGCCAGGACGTTTTTCTCGAATTTGTACATTTAATTGATCCAAAAGGTTGCAATAGTACTTTGAATTTATTGTTTTAGCCTTTTGCAGATAGTCAATCAATAAAATACCTTTGAAGTCCCAAAAAACCGTTGCCATAACCTTACCAGCCGATTGAATTGTTTTTGCCTTCTTTGGGGCACTTCCTCCAGCTTCAGTCCATTGTTTGGATTGTTCTTTTGTCTCTGGAGTATAGTGGTGGATCCATGTCTCATCAACAGTTATGAAACGACGCTTAAAATCCATTTTATTTCGTTTAAAACGATCCAAACAAGCTTGAGAAATGTTCATTCTTATGCGTTTTTGGTCGACTGTTAACAAGTGCGGCACACATCTTGCAGAAAGCTTTTTCATCTGTAGTTCTTCATGCAAAATTAAATGGACTCGATCATTTGAGATGCCCATGATATTAGCTATTTCACGCACTTTTATTCGTCGATCATTTAATACCATATCATGCACTTTGGCTACAATTTCTGTTGTTGTTGTTGTTTTTGAACGTCCACTACGTGGTTCATCTTCAATGCTTGTACGACCACGTTTAAATTCAGCAACCCAATTTTTTACTGTTGCATATGAAGGAGCACTTTCACCTAACACAAGGCGCCAAGTAAAATCTGATGGGATCTTTGTAATGGGACTACATCAATAAATAGACATATGATGGACATTTTTGATGCTTCAAATTTTATCTAACTCAGATGTAACTTGTATCAGATTAGTTGTAAACATTATATGTCTTCGATAATCATTTCCAATAACGTATGTGCCAATCATTGCAATGCCTTAAATCTCGGACCTGATAACTTTTGCATTGTCTTAAGTATGGCAAAGAATACGCGAATTTCCCCACCAATTCTGGCATATTCAGGCATAAAAAAATCTCGACTATGATTTGTTCTTGTTTTCAAAATAAGTCTGGCAAATCTAGTTCAGCGACGCTTATACACATTTGTTATAAATTTGCGAAAAACCTTCTAACTTTCTTCTTGGCCACTAGCAAAATAATTATTTTTAACAACTGACCGGATTCTAATTTATTATTCGTACATGTACGAGTATATGTACTTTTGATTTCGATTTAAGTCGTGAGCCTAACTTATGGCAAAATATAATACTATTTGAAAACATAACGTAAAACAACTTGGCCCTCCGTCTGAGAACAAATGGTGTCCAGCACTTACACACATATGACACTTAGATATATATGTCTGTGTTTTTGAGCATGTTTTATAGATGTGTGCATACAAATCACAACATGCGAACACTTGTACAGACATGGACATTAAGTCGACTTACAGAATTTTTATTTAAAATAGTGCATGAAAAACATTTCTTTGAAAATCTTGACGCCAGGTAATGATAAGTTTTGCATGTAATGGTGTTCGGATAAAAGTTTATGGATTATCTTCACTCTAAATGCAACAATTTTGCTTAGTTACGTACCCATTCAGCCAAAAATGAGCTTTGTCGCTGAAGTTTTAGGAACATATGAATTATTTTCAAGTAAATGACAACAATTTGCAAGAGTTGTTCTCCCGTATACCTATTTTGGGAACTGTATGAGATAATTCTAAGGCATAAAATTCTTTTAGTAGACCTCGGTGAACAAATTTATCTTTATAACACTGTGAGGCACCCTATTGTTCGTATATACTACTACAATACATATTTATGTATAGAAGTCCATACAAACGGTGAATGTGACTGTCTACACAAAGTGGTTGGTCGGTCGCCAATGCTTTGTTGCATACGAATACTTGATCTCCAGTGTCTGTGTGCATGGACATGCGAGTGTAAGTGTGAACACTACACACACGGCGGCACTTGGACATTCGTTTCTAGGCACATCTCTCACCCATGGCTAATGGACACGGCGGCGGAGTAGAGACATTTATTCACATTTGTAGCCAGTGGAAAATACAAATGTTTACCTTTGCATCCTTTTAAGAATTGAAATTGAATTTTAAGTATTTATGACCACAACATAAACACAGGGATACCCACTACTACACATATACATACATACATGCATGCATAAACATATGCATACACGGAGCAAGTCGAGTCGCCCAAATACACATGCACAACCATGGCGACATGGTTAAGTATACGCAATGCAACCGTTTACTGGACAACCGGACGGGACACATACAGCCACTATACATATATATGTTGGACACACACTGAAATGTATAGTGGTAAACACCGTGTGCGGTAAGAGAGGGAAAGCGTGTGAGAGTGCATAACTCTTGCTCACACACACATCCACACACACCCATAAAGCAAACAAGTCAGAGTGCAGAAACGGAATAAAATATGGTACCGCACAAACACAAATAAACAATACAAAAAGAAGAGAAGAGAATAAAATCCAGCACAGAAAACAGCGGAATAAAAGTGAAGTTAAAAAAATACGTTGCGTCCTGTATGGCAAATACACTCAGGCAAATAAAATTGTGGGTGGATGGTGGAGAGAAATAAACTTTGTCATACCCTACGTCACACTGTGGTACACGGTATTAGGTCTTTGTGTATATGTTTATAACAGTCAAAAATAAAACAGGTCCAACATGGTTGAAAGGTACTATATATTTTATAAAGTAGTTCGGGATTTTTTTTAAATTTTTAAATGAAAATCGGAAGGTGACACAGTGGGAGGAATTACAAAAAATTTAAATAATTCCACTGTTTATTAACTAGAAACACGAATGCGGCAACATTTTGACATTATTGTAGAAGAGGGAAAAGGGGTAAATAAGCTCGCATAGCTGTATTTTTTATCTCTCGACGATACCGTTCAGAAAGTTCAAAAATATTTTTGTCAACATTGAGATAAAAGTCTACGAAAACGGGCAATGTTTTTGAAATTGAAACAATAACAACCTTAATAGAATAAATTGTGGGATGCAATATTTTCGAAAGCTGAAATTTTGCACTTATGTAATTTTCACAATGGGACGTCGACTGATAAAAAAAAAAGTTGAATTAAATACAAACAAGTAAAAGCGTTAAGTTCGGCCATGCCGAATCTTATATACCATGGATCGCACGTGAGTGATTACGGTTACTAATAAACATTATACCAAATTTCAGCCCTATTCGTTGAAATTTGAGGTTTTTGTGGCGTTAAGAAGTCAAATCTAGAGCGACCTTTGTATGGGGCTATATCAAAACATGGACCTATGACTACCGTTGCTCGTGTGAAGGATACCGGGTATAAATAAACCCCAGTTACCAACTTTCTGCCCGACCAGTTGATATTTGTGGTATTTATGACGTGGGAGATGCCATATATGGGGGCTATATCCAAAATTGTACCGATATTGCCATCGGTACAATCCCAGATATAAGAAGTATATGTTCCAAATTTCAGCCACCTAGCTCAAGTATTATAGATTGTAGCGTGATTACAACAGACGGCCGGACGGACATGGCTAAATCGTCGAATTTTACGACGATTAATAATATGTATGTATACCTTATGGGGTCTCAGATCAATATTTAGTGGTGTTACAAACGGAGTGACAAAATGAAAATACCCCCATCCTATGGTGGAGGGTATACAAATATTCAGGGAGCGTATAGAAGTTTTGGGTTCTAGTGCTTTCCTTATGGGAGAGACAAATTATCATGTGGCATAAAATGCTCGCAAATGTTTGATATCAGTGGGAAAATCATTTATCAAAAAAAAAACTCGAAAAATACATAACTCGACTTAAGTGGTTATTTGTGAAAACCACAGATTTATATAGTTTTTGTAGAAGAAGTAAACTATTTATTCGATGCCTATTTTTGTTCGTATGACACTAAAAACTTGCGCCCGCCTGAAAACCCATCCACCCTCGCCCGTTCAGTATCAGTCGCATTTATTATCAGATTTTTCGTAAAAGTAATTTTTTGGGACCAATAAAATCGTCCCATATGTTTTGGGAAAATTGCTTCATAGATAGATTTATGTAGACAAAATAACTCAAACCGTCCGTCTGTCTGTAGATGTATCGTTGTAATCAATAAGCCGGTCGTATTTATGTTCTGATTGTGATGACATTTAGCACAGTGTTCTTTTTGGCCCAAGGACGATCCCTATTGTAATTGTTCAAAATCGGTTCTGATTTGCATATATGTAGCCCCCATATATATGTTACACCCGATTTGACATGTAAGCCCTGTAGAAACCGTATTTTGTATCTGATCTGTACGAAATTCGACAGAGAGAGTTTTCTTATTACGTGAATAGCCCCCATATATATGTTTCACCCGATATGATATGTAAGCGCTCTAGAAACCGTATTTTACATACGATCTGTACGAAATTCCGAAATGCAGAAAATGTTGAAGTACATTATCCCCTGGCTGGAGAAAATTTATGTAGGCTGTATCAGGCTTTCATACATCCCGAATCGATGGAGGGATACCAAAGAGGTATTCATACCTAAAGCGGGGAATATATCACACACTAGGCCAAAAGGCTTCAGACCAATTAGCCTATCCTCCTTCCTATTGAAAGGTCTGGAAAGACTTTTAGATTATTTCATTAGGGAAAACTTGGATACAAAACTCCTGTCGGTGAACCCACATGCTTACTATAAGGGGAGTCCACAGAATCAGCCCTGCACGAACTTGTGAGCACTATCGAATCGTCCCTGCATTTCAAGGAATACACCATGGTGGCATTTCTTGACATAGAAGGGGCTTTTAACAACATTCACTCGGATGCAGTAATTGCGGCACTGTCACATCTAAAAGTTAACTCTAGTTTGATTAGACTAATTCAAAGTATGCTCAACAGAAGACGCATAACAGAATGTCTTGGGTCCACAACTCTAACAAGGTTTGTTAACAGAGGGACCCCACAAGGAGGAGTACTGTCTCCACTAATTTAGAACATAGCGGTGAATGAAATCCTGCTAGATCTAGAACGTTGTGGCTGCAAGGTCGTGGCATATGCAGACGACGTTGCAATCGCAGTGAGTGGCAAATTCGAAAACGTCCACCGAGACATTCAACAGGTGGCTCTGAAAAAATTGGCTAGATGGGTCAGAAGCAGCGGTTTGGGCGTAAACCCAAACAAGACATAATTGGTTCTCTTTACTAGGATGAATAAAGTCCCACATGTGGACCCTCCACCTCGGATAAATGGAACAAATCTAGTCTTTTCTGGAAGTGCACAATTTTTAGGAATAATTCTAGATAGAAAACTGTTATTTAGACTTAACGTATTGGAACGTATAAGGAAGGCCAACGTCGCCTTATATTCCTGCAAAAAGGCTGTAGGGTCGCGATGGGGCCTCTCTCCTAAAATCGTCCACTGGATATATATAGCAGTACGTCGTCCTATACTGCTATACGGCATTGTGGTATGGTGAAGGGCAACTGACAAACTAACCATCACCAACCTACTAACAAAGGTTCAGAGAACAGCGAGTCTCTACAAGCCCTACTCCATATTCTGCCGATTAATAATTTGCAACCAAAGCGACAATAAGATTAAACTGCCTATCAATGTGGAGGTACAAACACTACGGTCACATCAGGATATCAAAGTGTAGTGCTATGGTAACCGACCGAGTGGACTATATACCAACTATGTACACCTTCGAGAGAAATTATATCACTATGATTCCCGCCAGAGATGGGGTTGGAAGAATACAAGGGTTGGAAGAATGCCAGGTAATAGAAACCATTTCCACTTTAACACGGATGGTTCGAAGTTTGATGAAAAGGTTGGCTTCGGAGTACACTGTGCAGAGCTTAGTTTGGATATAGCTCACAGACTACCAGTTACCTGCAGTGTCTATCAAGCCGAAATAATGGCAATATGGGAAGTAGCCAAGTGGCTGAGTCGCAACATTGTAACTAACACTGGCGTTGTCATTTACTCGGACAGCCAGGCTGCCATCAATTCTCTAGGGGCAACATCCCTAAAATCACAAACAGCCCTCGACTGCCGCAGATCTCTTAACGAAATGGCTGAGCAGTTTAATATACACCTCATATGGGTGCCTTGGCATAGGGATATCCCGGAGAACTGCAAAGCCGATGAACTTGCTAGGAAAGGGACGACATTACAAATTCTCGAAGAATTTGCATATATTGGTGCGCCACTATCCACGTGCAAGCTTTGACTTAGGCAAGAGGCAATCAGGCAGTCCAACGAAAGATGGACGGAAATCGGCACCTGCAGGGTAGCTAGACAAATCTGGCCAAGGTATGACCTGAGAAGATCAAAATATCTCCTCGCACTAGAGAGGCAAATATTGTCTACATTAGTATCAGTTCTGACGGGACACTGTTTGATCGGCGAACACGCCAAAATATTGGGTATTGACTCCAATGACTTCTGCAGAAGCTGTGGAGATGAGGAAGAATTGGAGAGCATTGAGCACTTGCTATGCGACTGCCCCGCTCTGAGTAAACGACGACTGGACATACTGGGGTCGACCTTTCTAGGCAGCCTAACAGATCTTTCCAGTACCGATATTCGTACTATCGATAAATTTGTATAAAAACAGGTTTGTTTCGATGAGGGGCATTTCAGCCCGTGGTAACACTAGGGACCTAAACTGGTCTATGTGAGCTTGTATGTAAAAATACGACTGCCACCCTAACCTAAACCTTAGTGATACGAGGCATACATATATAGGCATATATCATTTGCTACGTGCCAAAAGTGTAACACATCGAAGGAGTGATCTAAGACCCTAACTATGTTCGGCGGATATTAGTTTTGGGTCATTCTAAGTCGAATGAGAAATATCCGCCCGTCTGTCGGTCTGTCTGCTGGCTGGTGCGCACGATAACTCTCGAAAGAAGTATCCGGTTGACTTCAAACTTGGTATACGGTAATATTTTTTCTATCTCAGGATAAGTTCGAAGATGGGCTATATTGGTTTTCTCCTTCTAGTACCTCATCCACAAAGGGTAACCATTTAGTGGAATAATGATTCTTTAATAACTTCTATACTACTTATATATACGAATCTTCTTCCACGCACGGTATTAGTTTATTAGTCGCTACACATCTTGAGAAAAATGGGCGACGTTGCCACGCCCCTTTTGGTACGTCCCACTTAAAAGGTCAATATCAAATAATAACATTAATGTCAATACATGCAAATTATTGAAATTTTGTGCAAAATACGACGAATTTATGCCACGTTTTTATTTTCGAAATACCCCCACTGTTTTGACACCGCTTGTTTTTCGTGTGCAGCAAGAAAAACTTAACATTTTGCTTTTAAGTTTAATGTATCCAAAATTTAGTAATTTTAAGACTCCAAGATATTTTTTTGTTAACTTTTTTTTAACTTAAGAAACAAACTAAATATGTAAATACAAGCAAGCAAAGTGATTTTTCATCTTTACTCCTCATAATGACATATTCTTACAAATGTTCCCCATCCTTTCGCAATCTCATAATGATCCACATCCATTCATTCCTGGGTACTCATATACTATGTACCTTCATCTGCAAACCTCTGCCAGAGTTTTCGAATAATTTCTCCATTGACAAGAACACATATTTTAAAATGAAATTAATTTGTAGCAGCTATAGTTTTCCGTTTTAATTTTGTTGTATTTTTCTGATGATTTACATATGACATCAATTACTATCCATATGAGCAAATGTACGAACGAACGACGAAAGAAGGGAACGAGGAAACACAGGAACGAACATTTATGACTTAAGTTCTTCTCCGACAAAATGTTAACTCATTTATCACTGTCAGCCCCAAAAGGCTTGGGGAGTGGGGAAAGGGGAAATGCAAAAGGGGTGTTCATCTAAAGGACATGTTAAAAGTTATGAAAGGCAAACTTCTGCCGTAAAATGAGTGTAAACTTCTGGCAATACTACTACCACTACTGCCACTAAAAGTAAATGTTGTAACAAATATGAGTAACATCTGACAATGTTACAACAGCAACAGTCACATTCACAGTCACAAGTCGGTTACGTCAAGCCATCCCTGGGTAGCTTCACACAGTCCCAAATGATTAACAACTTTACGTGGAAGGGTTTATTTTTGGGAGGGAAACTCGCAAAAAAAACACACTTCGTCAGAAATTAAGTTATCACAGTGTTATCACTTAAAAATTCATAAACATATGCAGTGGCGTATTTAGGGAGTGGGTGGCAATGGGGCGCACCTTCAGTCCTTTTGATTTTAGGGTCTCAAAAACCGAGATGAATGCACACTTTATGCTTTTGAATGCTTGAATGCTTTTTATACCCTATACCACACTTTGGCATACTCTATTATAACATAGTGAATTTGTTTCTAACACCCAAAAGTGGATGGGATAGACCCATCGTTTATTATACCGATAGACCTAGATTCACTTTCGGAGTCTATTTAGATATATCCGTCTGTTAGGCAAACATTTATTTTTAGGCCAAAGGGGAGCCCTACTAAAAATATGTTTAACTTTACATAAAGCTGATGTATATCGATACTTTCATTACAAAGTAGATTTAGTCGAAACGGGTAGTTTTCAGAAAAGGCAATCAATGTTTTATGAATATTTTAAATTTAGTTGGAATTCCTTTATAAAGAAAATCGAATGTTCTTAACATCGAGAAATATAATAATTTTAATTTTTTTAATGTTTTTAAGAGGTCTTAAAAAAGTGTTCTCAAAAAAGGGACTTTTTTCGCAATATCTTTTAAGATATCATTGAAACCACTGATGGAATAAAAAAAATTAAAAGATGAAGCCTACTTAATTTAGGATTCTTTCCCGAAGCTTTGCCGAACCAATTAGTATAAATGGTTATCAAGATATGGCAAAATATACGAGGTATGTTCAAAAAATATCTTTTTCAAAAAGTATTTATTTATTCATGATTATCTATTTTGTCCCCTTCCAAGTAATTCCCCTCGGATATAATACACTTCTGCCAAAAGTTTTTTCCAATCCTAGAAGCACTTCAAATAATCATTTTTTGTGATCTTGTTTTTCACACAAAATTTGATGCAGATTCTTTGATGCATTTGTTGAAATAGATAAAAATCGAAGACAAGTTAAAACACATCCAAGCACAACAGCTGTCAAAAATTAACTAAACATTCAAAATGGCCGACCTTGTCAGCATAAGTAAGGGACATGAGTACCAACACAACGCTACAAAAATATCAAAAATCAAATACACGTAGCCCGCGGAAACTAAAAATTCGCGATATTTTTTGAACATACCTCGTATTTAACCTGTCTATATGATTTTTTTATTTTGATAGATATACAAGTCCCATCCCACTAATAGACCATGAAGCAGTTAAAGAAAATTACAAAATTCTTCGTTTGATCAAAAAAATAAAAAAAAACCTTTTTTTACAAAAGTGTCAAAGTAGGTTTTATTTTCGCAAAATATGTTTTTATAACTTTTTTGTATTTTCTGTTATTGAAAAGATTGAAGAAAAAGCAATCAAAAAAACTTTGGGCAAAATTTTTAAATATAATAGGTAATCAATTAATTATATGGGTGGAAAGAAATCTCGTTGAAATTTTGTGTCATAACTACTATCCAATAGGACTAAACTTGGCACTAGACATTATTTTTCAAAATTGACTCACTTTACATTAAATCCGCTATATGTGTCTTTCGATGGCCTATGTGGAATGTGGTAAAAATCGGTCCAGATTTAGATGTAGATCCCATATATTTATATACTTTTCCTACTCCGAATGCTAAATTTTGCCACCGATCTTTATGAAATCTGCCACATGTGTGTTTCTTGAAACATGGACAAGTCCTATTATAATTTGACAACATTTAGATCAAGACTGTTTTATAAAAATTTTATCATAGTAATTCTATGGACTATAAGTATTATCCAAATTTTCTTTTATTAGATCATTTTCACAGCGACATGCTTTAACAAGTAAAATCTACATAAAGGGTGGGCCATCTAAATTTTAAATTTGAACTACTGATTACTTTGACTTGTGGTTTGAGCCCTTTGGATCATTTTCTGTGGGATCCATTAAGGATAAATGTTACGGAAAGCATCCAGTGAAGCTTCGAAACATGAAATCGAACATGCCATTCGACCCAAACAATCGAAAATGTACTGAAAAATTGGGTTGATCAGATGAGGTACAGCCGAGCCAGTCGTGGTAGTCATATGAATGATATTGTGTTCCATTTTTAACTGACAAAGTTCAACCTTTCCAATAAAACAAGAAATTTCAAAAAAATTATCAGTACTTTTTTTAAAGCCGATTCAAATTTAAAATTTTAAATGGCCCACCCGGTACTTATTGAAAAATCATATTTTCACGGTAATTACAACCTTGCTTCCTGGTTTTCCTTTTGTTTAAGGTGATATCTCATATGTTAAGTTACAACTAACTTAAAAAATAAACTTAAGATTAACTAAACATAAAACTATACCTTATACTAAGTTGAACTAAAGACAAAAAAACATAAATAATAGTAAAGAAAACAATAACAAGTAAGAGAGTTCAGTCGGGTAAACCGACTAATGAATCCCCTCACCTTAAGTTAAAAAAAATATTATTAAATTTATTTTTTTTTGTTTAATTTAAATTATTATCAGTTTAAATTGTATTTAATAACATTAAAGTATTACTGGTATTAAAGTTAAAAGTTGTTTACTTTTGGTACAAAACGATCCATTTGTGTGGGAGGTACCAAAAGGGGCGATCCAATAACGGTCACATTTCTCTGGACTCTAGGCACTATAAAAGCATTACACTGTACCAAATGTCAAGTATTTTTATGCACTGGTATTAAAGTTATAAGCAAAAATTGTCCATTTGTGTGGGAGGCACCAAAAGGGACGTGCCGATTACGGCTACTTTTTTCTAAGTATAAAAGCATTGCACTGTACGAAATTGCAAGTATTTGTATGCACTGGTATTAAAGTTAAATGCTGTTAACTTTTGGTACAAAACGGTCTATTTGTGTGAGAGGTACTAAAAGGTGCGTGTCAGTTACGGCCATTTCCTCTAGACTCTAGGTACTATAAAAGCATTGCACTGTAAGAAATTTCAAGTATTTATTCAAAACTGTTAACTTTTGGCACAAAAAGGTCCATTTGTGTGGGAGGTACCAAAAGGGGCGGGGCAATAATGCCCATTTTTATCTGGACTCTAGGTACTATAATACACAATGCACTGTACAAAATTTCAAGTCTTTGTATGTACTGATAATAAAGTTATAAGCTATTAACTTTTGGTTCGAAATTGTCCATTTGTGTGGGAGGTACCAAAAGGGGCGTACCAACTTCGCCTATTTTTCTCGAGGTAATAGTGACTAATAAACTAATAATATGTGTAGAATTTCAGAGGATTCAAACAAGTAGTATAGAAGTTATTAAATAATCAATATTTCACTAAATAACCCTTGTGTGGGAGGTACTAGAAGGAGTGGACCGATATGGCCCATCTTCGAACTTAGCCGGAGATGGAAGAAAATATTAACACATACCAAATTTGAAGTCAATCGGTTACTCCTTTCGAGAGTTATCGTGCGCACCAGTCAGCAGACAGACAGACAGACGGACGGACATTGCTCATTCGACTTAAAATGACCCAAAACGGATATCCGCCGAACATACTTAGGGTCTTAGGTCACTCCTTCGATGTGTTACACTTTTGGTTCGTAGCAAATGATATATACCCTCCTCTCTAAGGTGAGGGGATAAAAACAAACTATATAATTAAGTCAGGATTTTTAGTCAGGATTTTAAAGTCTTTTTGAAAATCATATATTTCAGAAATTAAGCTATTTTCGTGAAAAATTACACTATTTATAAATTTCTCGATAAGTTTTAAGCGTCATAGATATATCTGTAAGAAAACCTTTATGTCTGTGATTCGCAGCTCTTCCCAATACAATATCTTAAGACATTTCTCTCCAAAATTAGAATTTCCTTCATTACAGTTGGCGAAATATTGAACAAAATTGGGTCATCAAATCTTTCCCCAACAAAACCAATTGGACATGATAGTACACCACTAGTATATCAAAACCCCTAAAGGGTTTTGCAAAGATAGCTCGATTTTTTGTTTTATAGCCCTTTGAAGTTGGACTATTATTAGGCGAATCCCATTGCTGGTAAGGCAATGGGATTCGCGGCCCTAGGGCCCTCAAAAATGCCCTTAAGCACAAAGATAGACGAAATGAAAGGAAATGTCTATACCATTCAAAAGAAAAGAAAAATCGAGTCGCGGTAACCAGGTCCTAAAATTTTGAGGCCAAAAGATTCCTTAGAGACAAAAAATGTCCTAACATTTGTATATCTGTGGTCACAAGGCATAACAGCATAACTCGAGTTATGCTCAAACTGAGTTATTAATGCAATAATGTTCCCCATCTTTGATTACATTTTATGACACATTTTGGTGATAATCCCTCGTTTAGTTAAATATATAAGGCAGCATATCCCACTGTTCCACTATATTACAAATGGATTATTATATCGATTCAAACTCTTAAAATTTCTCTCCTGAAAATTTTTAAAAACGGACATATGCTGTTATGCCTTGTGACCACAGATATGTAATTCAATGGAGTGAATCAATGCATATATTACACAATTACAATTGAATTTTTTAGACCTCAAATATTTTAATTTATTAGTTTTAATGTTTTCATATTCTATATTTTTTGGCAATATATTCATATTGTCACAGCTCGATATTCTAAGACGATTTAGCCATTTCCGTCTGTCCGCCCGTCGCTTCTACAATCTATAATATTTGAGCAAAATGGCTGAAATTTGGTACATATACCTATTATAGCTGCAAGTATGTTGGTATTGAAAATTGACATATCGGAAATTTTTTTGATATGTCCCCATACATATACAGAATCTATCCGATTTGACTTCTTAATGCCAGAGAGACCACAAATTTCAACTGAATGGGCTGGAAGTTGGTAAGAATACTTATACCCAGAACACTTCACACGAAGTGTCATAGGTCCACGTTTTGATAAAACTTTCATACAATACTCTTGAACGCAAAAAAACACAAATTTCAACGGATTTATTTATTTATTTTCTATTTGTACCCGAAACCATTCACAAGCGATTCATGGCGGATGGTGTACTATAAATTTAGCATGACCGATATTAACACCGCTTTTACTTGTAAGTGGAGGTAAAGTCTATTATATGCTTTTTTTGGTATTGCCAAATGTTGGTATCGGCTTAAATAATAGAGCTAGGCCCACCTCAAAGTATTCGGATCGACTCAGAATCACCAGCTGATTCGACTTAGCGATAACTGTCTGTCTATCTGACGCTCTATAAATCGTATTATACATCTGAGCATTACCAAATTTGACCCAAAGGAATTGATATATCCAGCAATTAAGATTGTAAGATTTGAAATAAATCCATTCAGATTTAGATATAGCACCTAGCTATAGGTTCTTTCGATTTTGTATCAACGTGCTATAGAAGCTTTATTTAACATTCCATAATTATAAAATTTGGCGGAGATGAGTTTATTGACACAGGAATAAATATTCTCATGTTTGAAGAAAATCGGTTCTTATACATAGAGCACCCTTATATATTCCTTCCGATTTGGTCTCAAAGTGCTATAGAAGCTTTATTCAACATCCAGCTGTTGGCAGAGAAGAGTTTGTTGATCAAAGAACGAACACTGCAAATGTTGAGAAAATCGGTCCATATTTAGATATTGACCCCATATGCAAAACACTTGTCTCAGTGTTTTGTAAGTGTTTCAGAATTAGAAAATCTATATGTATTCTTATCTTCTCTAACAAAGTGGTGTAGGCTATCATATATGTGTTCCACTGTCTTTAGCCTTTCCTTACTGGTTGATATTGAATTTACTTACATACCACACAATTTTTATGCCACATTCAGAAGTCTCTGAGCTATTCCTATTTTGAAATGGAGCCACGCCTTCTAGCCACAGTACGCATATTTATGTATGCACAGTCAATAGATTCTTACAGATGTATCATTTATTTGTTATCATTCCCACTAATCTGGAACCACACCCATTTTTGTTGTCTTTTTCTTGGTATTGCATAAAATGTTTCTTCAAAAAAAAGGTGTTCAGTTAGAAGTTGTAATTTCCAATATTAGTAATCAGTTTTAAATATTTTTTGGCTTTCTTACATTTCCATCCGCATTTGAAAATTTATTATTTTATACAATTTCCAATGTTCTTTGTTGTTGTGCCGTGTAATGACAGGCTGATTTAAATATTGTACAGAATTTTGATTATGGATGTGGGAGGTACCAGAATGGTCAATATTACAAACATAAACCAACTTTGTAGGGAATATCATTTGATGTTCAAATTTATTAAGAGTTATTGTCAGACAGGCATACTGCCAAATGTGCGAATGTAGCACAAATGATACAAAGTAAACTTTAACATGAATTCGACCCTATTTCTTCATGTGGACATGAAATTATATTTTCTCTTTAAATCAGCTTAACACTTGTTTTATTCGAAATTTTATTTATTTTTTGTCGTTGCGTCGACTTTTGCCATTAACCCATGTGTGTGTGTGTAAGAGCGAGATGGATATTGGAAGGCCATACATAAAGGATACCGAGATCTTCAAAAGATGTTGGTTAAAAGGACTTGCACAGTTGACGTGTGGCATACGTGTGGTGTTTATTTATGCATTATCCAAATTTGTTTGACTTTCTCCTCTTGACTTTCGCATAAAAACTTAATCTTGTTAAAATTCTGTAAAGGTAGAACACACAGAGCAAAGGATAGGAGGAGGGAGAGAGAGAGCGACAGAGAGGGAGAAAAGACACAGAAAATTGGAATAACAAAGTATTGCAACGGTCCTTTGACCCGTAAAAGTGCCAGCATGAAAGAATCATATATTCATTCCATCATGTCAACTTTTTGCATGAGGTGAGGTTTTTTAAATAAACCAATGAAGGAACGAACGAACACAAGAATGGGACTTCTGCTGGGAGGATGAAGGAGGAAACTGGCACTGTAGAATCAAATTATGTAGACACTGTTAAATGTTTCATAAAAATGTTTGGATTATAAATCTTGACCAAAAAAATGCGGAAAAGAATGTGAGAGAATGTATATGATTACCTGAACGTACACATACTTGAAGATGAAGTTAATTTGTGTAGTATTTTAAAAGCTTACAAACATAAATTGAATATATCTGCTACTCTATATTTGAGTAGAGTATATAGCTATAGGATAGCAAAACTAATAACGCTCGGATGTAAAAATATATAAGAAATCTTTGGGCTGCGGACAATGAAGTAAAATTATTTGCGTATGGGAAAGCACCATCACTGATTTTCCTATTATTCCTATATTTATGGTCGGGAATACATTATTCTAGCCGACACCACACTGTGGTAGAGGGAATAATTTTATACCCTACACCACACTGTGGTACAGGTTATTAAGAATTTGTGCATTTGTTGTTAAAACCTAAAAGGAGATGATTAGGTCCATCGTATATTGTACCGATCGACCTAGAATTACTTTCGGAGCTGCTATATATAAGTACCGTGCGATTTAACTTCTTCGTCTACTGATCCCATATTTTACTTTCTATCATTCCGAATATTGGACAAATAGGAAATCTGCCACAGGGACAAACCCTACTACAATTTGTATAAGTTGGTTCAGATTTAGATATAGCTCCCAAAAATAGCTAAATCCCTTCCGATTTGATGCGGTATAGAAGCCGTACTTTTTACCCGATAATTATGATGTAGGACATGATATAGTTTCTTAATAGAGGTATAAACACCGCTGGATTTCAAGATTTTTTTTTTAAATTTAAATGTAACTCCCACATACACGAGGGCGGTCGCAAAATTAGCTTATCTGACGTACATATGGCGGAAAAAATTTGATAAAATATACTTTTGTAAAAAGTGGCAACCTTATAAAGCATTGATCTAAGTTTCAAGGCGTAACGTTGTTCAGTATTGTTTTGGATCTATCAAAAATAATACCTCAGAGAATTTATAAACATGGAAAATAATGGTCAATGTCATCTAATTCAATACCTTCAATTGAAAGGTCTCAGTTTAACCAATAATAAAGCCTATTAAATATTGGGTGTCAGAGTTGAAGCGATGTCGTACGAACTGCCAAGACGAATAGCATAATGATCGACCAATTGAGATGTCCACATCATACACGGTTAAGAAAATCTACAAAATAGTATGGGGTGATTGTTGGCTGAAGGTGCGTGAAGAAGCTGAAATGATAGACATTACAAAAGGTCATCTTGAGTAAAAATGTAAAGATGAGAATGGAAAAATGTTTCACCGCATTTAACCATGGATACAGAGTTCAGAAAAAAACACTAAGGAACTGTTCGTTAGCGTTCTGTATGGTTCTTTCGTCACGAACAGTACACTAAAACAACCCTTAAAAATAACAGAATAACCAAAAACAATTTTAGTGTTTGTGGTCGCGAACGCTACCACTACGATAACGTACGGTTCTTCAAACACGGCGAACGCCACCACTACGATATCGTACGGTTCTTTGAACACTATTACTACGTCGTAGTGTTAGTGTTCTTTCAAACAGAACACTAACAGAATACACTACGTTTAGCGTTCTGTTCTTTTTTATATTCGACACCACAAGTCGCAAATATGAAGCAATCTAAATAAAGATGGACACAGGGGCATTTCTTAACCTAGGGACGATCCCTATTTAAAATGGGGCATATCGGTCCATAATTTAATATAGCCCTATTCAAAAGTCCTTTCCGATAAGACATATTTACATTCTAGAGGGCGCATTTTTTAACCGATTAGCTGAAATTTTCCATAGATTAAGAAATGCCTCTGTACCCATTTTCATTAAGATTGCTTCATATTTGAGACCTGTGGTGTCGAATGTAAAAAGAACAGAACTCTAAACGTAGTGTACATATTCTGTTATTGTTCTGTTCAAAAGAATACTAACACTACTACGTGTTTAAAGTACCGTACGTCATCGTAGTGGTAGCGTTCGCGAACACAATCACTAAAAAATAAATAACGTTTGTGTTCTCCGAACGAACAGTTCGTATATCGTATTGTTTTTTCTAACACTGCATGGATTCGACATGGGTCCTCTACACTTGAGACGAAGGAAAAGTCAAATCAGTAGACTGGAATGGGAGAATCGTGTCCATATAATTCGCAAACAGTTCCATCTGCAGGCAATAATTAATGTTGATTACTCTATGAAAAAAATGAACACTTTTTGAAAAATACACGGATTTGACAGTATAGGTTCGATTCTACTACCAAACCCTCTACTCGTTTTGGCGAAATTAGTGACCAATTTTTTTTTGGGCCTCCAAAAATTCTGAAAATTGGTGTGCCTCTCGGAAAATGTGCCATCAGCTTTTGTCCAACTACTAATTCAGACTTGGTGATACCGCTTAACTACACGGGGCAAAATCGCCTTTTTTGATATGTTTGAATCGAAAGGAAATATATTTGGAACACAAATTTTTAAATATTATGTATTTCTGAGCAAATAAATTTTATTTGAAAATCAATAAAATATATTTGGAACTCATATATTAATATGTTA
This sequence comes from Eudasyphora cyanicolor, assembly GCA_963930755.1. NCBI lineage: Eukaryota > Metazoa > Arthropoda > Insecta > Diptera > Muscidae > Eudasyphora > Eudasyphora cyanicolor. The sequence continues at coordinate 228,938,216 of OZ005737.1, read as the reverse complement.
CAACATATAATATTTGCAAACTAAGTTTCTCAAATAAAATATGTGTTTGAATACAAATAAAATTATTGTTTAGGTATTTCTCAAAACATATTTTATTTAAAAAATATTTTCGAAACTTTTGTTGAATTTCAGTTTTAATTTTTTTTGGTTTCGAATTGAACACCCAGTTATAATACAAAATGCAGCAGTAACTTCTGTTTTAAATCAATCGTTTAAAATTTCTGAGTATTCTAAGCCATCATTAGTTGTCAATCCTCCAAGATTATACGATTTCAATTTTTACGACTGAAAATTTTCTAAAAAATTAGGTTTGAATTACTGAAATATTAAACACAATTTAGGTATTTTCTGAATACTTAAATGCAAATAATTATTTGCTTCGGAAAACAATCGTCCAAAGTAAACACATATTGCGATGTAAACAAAGATTTGTTTAGAACAACATCTTCCCAAATATAAATTTGTTTGTGTGTACCAAATACTATATGTTTAGAGTGTACCCTAAACATATATATGTTTCAAGCCGAATATGTTTGGGACAATATACTACAGAAACGGTGTATAGTTGGCAATAATGTAGCTAAAAATATGCTGAACAAAGCTTCTTAACATTTTATTCGAAAAAATGTTTTCCCGTATTTTTCTTAAAATAGTGAAGGGAAAAATGTTTTCCCGTATTTTTCTTAAAAAGTGAAGGAAAAAAATATTTTTTTTTATTTTTTTCAGCATAACTTTGAGGGACTCGTCATTTGTAACTAACAGTGTTGGGCAAAATTTTAGCCAAGGTAAGTCTGAACAACTTTTCTGAACATATCAACACGATCTGAACTTATGTAAGCACCCTAAATAGCTCAAAGGACCACATTGTACCTAATAATGTAAAATAGTACTTCACTATTATGTAAAAAAATATATTTTTTGATGTAGGGTATGTGCAGCAACTTTATAGAAAATAATAAGGCCCATATATTTGTGGAACATATTAAGCCTCTAGCTCCCCGCATATCTGTAATTTTTGGCCCTATTTTAAGAAATCATAACAAACACCCCTTAAAATGTGGAGTTCTTCAAAAATGTTGGCCATTAAATTGTACTATATGTGTCAGAACCCACCAAAGCCCAAAACTAAACACAAACACCAAAAAAAGGTCAAATTCCAGTCAAAAATCGTCCTTGGCCTATTCGTGCATCAGTGTATGTCATGCGAACTGTTATTCGAGGCAATCACGATACCAATAAAGAGCGTTTTTTTTTGTGTTAAGTTTTGGACTTTGGTGTGTTAATTAAATGGGTTAATACATCGCAAAATGATAGGTTGTTTCATGTCGACATGTTGTTGACATGTCGCACAGCCTGTATGTTTAATTTCACAGAATTCACAGTCTATTTGGCCATTACTAGGTTTCAGAGGTGGAGACGAGCCAAAACTACTCGACTCCTGACTCCTACTCCTCCAGTCAAATAACGTAAATTACTGAAATTACATGTCTACAAAGATTTTATTGAAAATAAGATATAGGTCGGTTAAAAAAACAAAAACAGTAGGTATTCAATACCAGTATTATTTAGTTTTTATTTTTTATTTTGGCTTCACTTGCAATTCTTATCAATTTTTTTCAATATGGAATAACAAATGATAAAATTTGGTAAAATAAGGGGGTTATAAGTATTTTTTTGCAGATTTGTAACTAAATACTTTTTCTCCTGGGAGGAACCCTTTTGGAATTGGTCAAAATCGGTTCAGATGTAGCTATTGCCCCTATATATATTTGTTTCTTCCGAGTTGGCCTTGTAGCGCTATGTGAGCTGTATAGATATTTCATGGATGCTACTCCTATCATTCAGCTAAGTTTAGCTGTGATAATTCGGTCAAAAAAACAGTTCTAAGAGGCAAGCGTTGCTAAAGTGTTAGTCTATCTATGATTGAATGGCAAACCAAACTAAACAAAAAGCAACTGTCAGCTGTTAAATCGGTCGTCAAATAAAGCAGTGTTACCAAAGTTGTGAATCTGTTAGAAAAACAGCCTGTTGCAAGCGGTGGGTGGTTTAACTGATGTGTAATTTAAAAGATGTTCGTTTCCTCCGCAATTGAGAAACAAGAAATTCAAAATCCTAAACGAGATTACCACATTTATTTTTATTTTGTTTAACTTGAAACAAATCTCCATTTTTAATTTGTTTAAATTTCTGCTTGATTTTAAAAAAGTCGCAAAAAGTTTTGCATTATCACAGCATTGCTAAGACGTACTAAAACCTCAGCATCGGATTAAGTTTTTTTTCTCTATCTTGTAACACATAAGAAATACAAACAAACCTCATAAGTCTTATGAAAGCAATTTCTTTTTACTACTTACGGTGTGGATTACAACATTTCGTTGCTCTATGGAATGACAATATATTCCCCAAACAGTATTCTTCACCTTCTCCATGTCCCGCTGCTGATTGCTCTTCTCCTCTGAGAGAGACTAAGTAAGTATTCGTTTGAGTATCACAGGTGTATATTTAAACATAAGTCGACATAATTTGCGGCGTATATTAAATGTAATGCCTATATATAAATTTCCGTCTCGAAAAGACATTCGAAAAAAAAAACACAAAATAACTACAAGGATATCTTTAGACTTGCATGTGTAGATAGATGTCTAAAAGTAAATAAAGTTATTTTCAACCAAAATTGGTGAAATATCTTCTTACCTCAGTCAGCCAAGAGGAATAAGCCGTGTAGATGGGGAGGGGGGTTTTGTTTGAAAAAATAGAAGATATATTGAAAACGATTTGTCCTTGGTTTAAAAACACTAAAGACAAATAATATCTCTTCGTTTTTCCAAATGAGAATCGAGGAGTCTTTTTTGTATTTCGAACATAAGTGTAGGGCAGTGTTCGGCGGCTGGTTAGGCCGAGCCCCGAACGCAATCGGGTTTTCACACGTACACAACACGAACAGCATAACAAAGAGCACAAAAGTAAGAAAAAATGTGTCAGTCGCTCATCAGCGTTCAACAAAGCAGGTTCGTGTCGCTTTTTATCGGAAACTTGGTACACTGAGAAATTATACATATTTCCAAAGCGGAGCAAATATTAAGCATCAAAATGTGCAATCGGCATATGATAAAATGTGACAATTACATAACACTATGCAATGAGAAATGCAGAAAAATAATGAACGTATTTTTCAAATTTTAACCTACGGCAAAAATAAACTTGCACATTAACTTTACTTCTATTTAAAAATGAAGGACTAATAAACTGAATTTTCAACATTTACTTTATTAAAACATTCACATTATTTCTAATTTTTATCAACGGAAAAAATAAACTTGTACATTAATAATATTAGTAAAAATTTTCATTTTAATCAATAAAATTTTGTTTGTCGAAATCATTGGTAGTAATCAACTGGAAGGAAAATTATTTTTATTTAATTAAAATAAATTTTTCAATTCTTTTAAAATAAAAACTTTGATTCGAATTTGCAACATTTGCGTTATTAAAACGTTCACACCAATTCACATTATACTTAGTAAAAAAATAATTTTCCACTCTGTATAACACAGCACATAATAACAAAACCAACAATTTTGTTCAGTGCAAACACACCAATGCAGACACAATTTTGGCACGTTCTCTTTACGCCGAACACTGGTGTAGGGTATCGTTTCCTTTTGTAGAAATTCATTTATTGAATGCCACAAAAAACGATTGCGGTTTTCAAGCGATTTTTCGTTTCCTACTTAACTTAAAGACGTTCATTTAATTGAAAAAAACGTTTTCTGTCTTTAAGAGAAAAATTGGCAAATATGTTCTTTAAAATCAATTGAAGATTTAGCTTTTTTCATTTCGGTTATACTAAAAACCGGAAAATTGTATCGAAATAGACCACATTTGTACTGTGAAACATTTCTAATTTTAATTAATTAAAGAACAAGACAAAGGAAATTTACCTAGGGCCATATCAAAACATAAACCGCTGTACCTCATATTTTTTAGTGACGATTTAAAGTAATATAGGGTTATTCATTTTTCGGCTTCAAAAGTAAAGTTAGATAAAACACACCTAAAACTATAATTTCGATGAAACTTTTGTTTAATTAGGATGCTTGGACCGCGCCATTATGTATGAAATACAATGTCATTTACATAACAGCCTCTAGATTGGTAGCAGCAGTTGATCCGTTTGAGGTAAAGTTTGACCACTTTTGCGAATATTTTGAGCGGTATCTCGACCATAACTTGACAAATGTTGGTCTTCAAATGCTTCAACGTTAAGGCATTATCCACGTAGATAGTTCTAGAAACTTAACATCGTTCAGTTCATAGTCTTCAATTGCAGGACAAAGCCACTAATGAATGACTAAAGTCGGGCGGAGTCGACTGTATAAGACCCTCTACTATTCTTTGCTAACAAATGAACTGATACGGATCATTACTATGAACAGTTGCAGTTTAAATAGAGGACATTTCTAAATTTCAGGCGCATGGGTTAAAACCGTGACCTCCATAAGGGGTTAACACTCATCAAAACATTGAACGCTATACTCTATATCGTCCCCTCAATAAAATAATAGTGTATTATTTTTTGTAGTTTCGAGAAAATCGTTTGTAGTTTTTGTGAAATTAGACTTCTTGGAAGATAAATATGTACATTTTAGAATAGAATCTATGTTTTCAATTTCTTTTAATTTTAATATGTGGTGAAATAATTGAATATAAATGGGATCAAAGTGCCATACTAAATATATGCACTATTTTTTCAAATAAACTTTTGACCCACTTTGTGGAAGTATAATTCTATCAAATTTTTACCAGCTATAGAATCGATTACGTAGATTCTTATAATGCAATAAAAAATAATAGTGTATATGCGTATACGCTATTGAAGTCTAATCAGAGGGGAGATTGGTATGGGGCAATTCAAAATATGTACCGATGTTCCCCTCTTTCGTTAGTATAAATATAATGTATAAATTCTTATACTTCAGACCTGTCAACTGAATGTGTTCTCTAGAGCGTCAACAAGTGACATCAGTGAGGACGTTTATATGGGGCTATACCAAAACATTTTTGTCCATTTTTGCTTGGGACAATTTGGCCCTAACTTGTAATTTCTTAAATTTTAGCCAGATCAATTGAAAACTGTGTTCTCTCCGATGTCAAGTAGTGACATCGCACATAGGAGTATTTGGCAGATCTAGCTGGACAAAACCCCATTTTCTAAAATCGACCCTGGGTACGAATACTTTTTTGTTTTACGTTACCAAGACTACATTTCGTTATTATCAATAAGACATTAACCTTCGAGACAAATATGCGACTCATTTCCAGCAGTGTAAAGTTGACCATGTACAAAGTGCGTAGTTCAATTTTTCATTTGTGTGGGAGGCACCAAAACGGATGTGCCAATTACGGCCACTTTTTTATAGACTCTAGGTACTATAAAAGCATTGCACTGTACGAAATTGCAAGTATTTGTATGCACTGGTATTAAAGTTAAAAGCTGTTAAAAAAGGTCCATTTGTGTGGGAGGTACCAAAAGGGGCTGGCCAATAACGCCGATTTTTCTCTGGACTCTAGGTTCTATAAAAGCATTACACTGTACACAATTTCAAGTATTTGTATGCACTGGTATTAAATTTATAAGCTGGTAACTTTTGGTACAAAATGGTCCATGTGTGTGGGAGGTAACAAAAGGAGCGTAAAGGAGCAATAATGCCCGTTTTTCACTGTATTGTAGGTACTATCAAACCATAACACTGTACAAAATTTCAAGCCATTGTACCACTGGTAATAAAGTTATAAACTATTAACTTTTTGTTCAAAATTGTCCATTTGTGTGGTAGGTACCAAAAGGGGAGTGGCAACTTTGCCCATTTTTCTCGAGGGAATAGTGACTAATAAACTAATACTATGTGTAGAATTTCAGAGGATTCAAATAAGTGGTATAGAAGTTATTACATAATCAATATTTCACTAAATGTTAACCCTTTGTGGGGGAGGTACTAGAAGGAGTGGACCAATATGGCCCATATTCGAACAGAGCCGGAGATAGAAAAAAATATTACGACAGACCAAATTTGATGCACCAGCCAGCAGACATTCGACTTAAAATGACCCAAAACGGATATCCGCCGAACATACTTATGGTCTTAGGTCACTTTCCTTATTTTTACAAAAATCACTCCAGAGCTAGGATGAATTTCCAACAAATGTACTTGTATTAGATCACTCCTTCCATGTGTTAAGTGTTGGGCCGTAGCAAATGATATATACCCTTCCACTAAAGTGAGTGGATAAAATAGTATATCCATTTTCTTGTTTGGGGGATCGAACAACGAGTTAATACCGACTTTTATTTAATAATAATATATATAAATATATAAAAATAATAATATATATAAGGCTTATGAGAATATACGAGTACATAGTTATATTTATTTACTGTTTAATTTCACCTTCAGTCCAGAATCATTGTTTTTCAGGTCACACATAAACTGTATGCAAAAGGACACCTTTATTAAAGGATAAACACTTGCGCACCCACGCATACGGAACCAGGTATCCTTTGCTTTTTTTGCTTAAACCTTCAAAAGAAACTCCCCTCGAACACTTGAATACCAACACGAGATAATCATTGAGGCAGACACTTAGTCATTGTTGGAAAGGAACACCAGTTATCCTGGCAGACACTGACACAGACATTTGTATGGGACAGATAGATTACTCACAAGGATAAAATATTATGTTGTTAATTTGTGTTGGTGGGACGAGTGTTGGCGTGCACACACACAATTGTTATGTATTGTTTGCATATTTGAGTATATTTAATGTTTCGTAATATGTAAATTGCAAATTTATGAAAGGGTAATTAATATATAGGAAGTACATAAGTGTGATTGTATATGCAAAGGTATATGTGCACTAGACCGGGTCACCAAAAAAGTTATCAAATGCAAGGCGGAATATTAAAGCTTACCTCGAGACAATTGCAAGAAAATTTTTTTAAAATTTTTCCGAGCCAGCGGAATGGGCCCAAAATCGTTTTTGTATCGTATCGGGTCACCAAAAAATGTTATCAAATGCGAAGCGGAACATGAAGCTTGCCTCGAGACAATCTCAATCCCCAAAACTGTACTTTTATCGTAACTTTTTTCTTTGTTGCTCGATTGTCAATGTGTTGGTCTCGATGTGTACTACATTCCTAGATGTCGCCGATGAACAATGTAATTTTCTAATGAAGACATAATTTTTTTGTTTTTGAATAAAAGTGCGTACACACAAAGTAACATACATGTTCATGGTTTTTAAATCACTTTAATCCTATAGAAAAATATTTTTAAATTTTAGGTGTAGAAACTACAGTAAGTGAAGTATTCATTAGAAAATGACTTTGTACATGAGCGACATCTATTAAACAAATGTAGTACTTATCGAGACCAACACAGCGATGTATCGTATGTGACAATCAAGCAACAAACAAAAAAGTTACGATAAAAAACGATTTTGAACCGATTCCGCGGGCCCGAAAAAATTAAAAAAAATGTTTTTGAGATTGTCTCGAGGTAAGTTTTTATATTCCGCCTCGCATCCGAGAACTTTTTTTATTATATGGAGACCAACCCGGTTTAATGTACACCTACATGTTTATATCTGCACAAATACTTATACCCGTTACTGTAATACAATTGAATTATAAAGAGAATTCCATTGTTTCTGATTCGCTCAATGCATATTTATATTAACGTGTGGTACCTGTCAGGAGTTTACTTGGTTTAAAGTAGGGATGTAACGAATATTCGCATTCGCATATGCGAACGCGAATTATTCGCATCATTTTAACATTCGCTTTCGCAAAAACCATCTTTCGATTAATCGCTTTCGCATTTGCTTTCGCAAAAATATATTTCAGTATTCGCTTCCATTTGTTAAAAGTGTTAAATTTTGCCTTCACACCATTTGAAGATTTTAATACCAATGAAAACTTCTAACACTTCTCTTCAAAACAGTTGAAAAAATATGTTGTCCTTGTGGTAACAGGAGGAAAAAAATATGGAAAACATTCTTAATACTTGAATATCCTGGAAAAGTATCGATTCAGTTCCTTAAATTTGCTGTTACTAAAAGGTCAAACTATTATTCGCATTCGCTTTCGCAAAAATGCATATTTTACTATTCGCTTTCGCATTCGCAAGAAATATATTTCAATATTCGCTTTCGCTTTCGCTTTCGCTAAAGTCACTTTCGTTACATCCCTAGTTTAAAGCACTGGATGCACTTTTTTCAGGTAGGTTTGTTCCGCATTTTTTTCTCCTCTTCAATATCTACAACTTTGCTTCAGACACAAAAGAGATAGTTCGTACGGTATACCGAGAAAAAAATATAGAAAAAGTGCTATAAATCCACCATGAGCCAAAAATTCGTATGGTCATTAAATTATTAATTGAGGCAACTTGACTAAACGAATGGTGCAGAAGTTCTTGTTTTTTGGGGCTACTTTCACATCCAATTCTCAGAATTGGGTCCCAAATCAATGAAATAAAAAATGTTGTACTGCGTTATTGAAAAAAGAAATATCTTGAGAATTTTTTTACAAATCTTATTTGTATATTTGACAGCACAGTACGTGACTCATGAGAAAATTGGCGATATGGGAAAGATCGAAATATATGGAGAAGCATTGTACGCATTGCCTGAATTTTGGCGTGTATGCATTTGAAAGAAATATGAGAGACTCATCAAAAATTTTCGATAATGGATCAGTGTGCGAGGACGCACCATTACCCCTCTTATATTGAAAAGAAAACATTTGGACGAATCGACTGGAGATTTCCCATATAAGTATTTGAGTTATCGTAATAAGATCAACGAAAAGAAAGATAAAGAATATACGAGGTATGTTCAAAAAAATATCGGGAATTTTTTATTTCCGCTGGCTACGTGTATTTGATTTTTGATATTTTTGCAGCGTTATGTTGGTACTCATGCCCGGATTTGTGAAAGAACAAAAACTGGCTTTTGCACCATGATAACGCCCCTGCACACACATCGTTGCTTGTGCGCGAATATTTGGCCAAAAACAACACAGTAATGGTGCCGTTGCCACCGTATTCCCCGGACCTAGCCCCCTGTGACTATTTTTTGTTCCCAAAACTGAAAAGGCCCACGAAAGGACGACGCTACGCCACAATTGAGGAGATAAAGACGGCATCGAAGGAGGAGCTGAACAAGATCACAAAAAATGATTATTTGAAGTGCTTCGAGGATTGGAAACAACTTTTGGCAGAAGTGTATTATATCCGAGGGGAATTACTTTGAAGGGGACAAAATAGATATTCATGAATAAATAAATACTTTTTGTAAAAACACAAAATTCGCAAATTTTTTAAACATACTACGTATATGTACTTGTTCTACCGAGAGAATACCCAAACATTGAGAAAGTGAATACAATATGAGCGTTGTGGATATAAATTGAGATCGCCTTCTTTTTTCTCTAAAATTATATTTGTGGCTATCGAAACTCCAGTGATATGTTTTTAATTCACTACGTAACTGAAATTTGGGCAGCGATGTACACCGGGACGAGCTAATGCACAAAATCGTCCCTAGTGAAAATATGACACATGGGTCCATGATTTGATATAGTCCCCATATGAAGGGCCTTCCGATTAAACTTCTTGACTAGGGATGCATTTTTAACCGATCATGTTGAACTATAGGGTTTTCCATTAAGGACATAACATTAACTTTGCCAGAGCCCAAACGGAGATGTTTCGTCGTTTCAAATGATGAAGTGGCTTTAGTTCTTGAGTCAGTTTAATCTTTTAAGTATGAAGGCCAAGATCTTTTCGCAAAATACGCCACAGTGCGGTTTGAGAGATGCCCAATTCCTGAGAACGACGTGGAATCGACTGATTTGGCTCATTTTGCACGGATACACTTACGACTGTGATATTTTCTTCGCTTCGAGCGATACGGCGTCTCTTTGGCGCCGGAACAGCTAAAAGTGAACATTTGGATTCAAATGTATCCCCTATAACACGCACAGCCTGTCGAGTGGGAAGATAATCACGGCCGAAAATTGGAGTAAGCGCTCTTAAAGTTGCGACCACCGTAATTTTTAATGAACGTTTTTAAAAACGTTGCACGTAAGTGAACTTTAACATGATGAAAATGTTGACTTCGAATAACGTTTTGACACTGAAAGATCATTAAAAATGTTTTAGGGTGGGTTGACATAAAGATACGAAATTGTAATGTCCCTATTAGAAAACCCCATATAAGCTTTTATAATATATAAGTATATTGCATTACATGGGCTCTAGTTGAAAAGGGAAATATCGGTCCCTGTTTTCAAATATCACCCATATAAATAAATGTCCCTTCCCATTAAAGTTCTTGACAATGTAAAGTATACATTTTTCAAAACATTTGGCTGGAATTTATCCATTTATACTTCTAATGGCATTAGATCGATATTGCATCACATGGATGAATGGCTCATGATTTGATATAGCCTCATATAAAGGTCCCTTCATATTGCCTGAAATTGTTCACTATAAAAATAGGGCATATCGCAACAACATTAAATATAAATCCCCTGCGGGTAATGAAGTGTCAATTTCCCGAGTCTACCAAACACAGTACATGTTCAATTGGGACCACTCGCTGAACTGAACAGGTAGGGATTGATTGGAATCGGCTAACTAGGGTTAAATGTACCAAACAATATTGCGTACGACTGTATCAGAGAAATCTTCTAATATAAGACAAGTAGGGTTATATAATCCTTAATAAAGGGCCAGTTGAGTTACGAGTAAATACTCCAGTTGCGTTATCAGCACCTTATTTTACTACCAGTTAGGTTATCTACTCCTTAATATCGATACCTCTATTCTGAACTATGCTAAGTGCAAATAAGTAGTTTTTCCGGAGAGGCAATCAAAGTTTGATGATTTTTTCAAATTTGTGTGGAATTCCCTTATAATGCAAACCGAATTATCTGTACTGTTTTGTGAATAACTTTTGATTGGGTTGACGGATAAACACCAAATTTTGACTGAATATAATTTGAAATATTTAGAAGTTAAAAATGCAATCTCCCTAAAGACATGCAAATTCGACTTAGCATGTTTTAGAATGCAGGTATCGATATATGATAAATAGGGTTATAAACTCTGTAGAAAATCACAAGCTGGGTTATTTAATATTTTGTGGAGGACCAGTTGGGTTATCTACTCCTTAGTTGACTACCAATAGCGTTGTCCTTATTTGGCGACCGGTTAGATGATCAACTTCTTATTTGACAATCACTTGGATTTTCTACTATTTAATAGATTACCAGTTTTGTTATATACTCCTTAGTTGACTACCAGTTAGGCTATCGACGCATTAATATACGCCTAGTTGGTTTATCTACTCCCTAGTGAAACACCATCTGGGTTATCTACTCCTTAGTAGATGATCAATTGGGTTATATAAGTTAACACAAAACACATTATGAACCACAGTATGCACTTTATGAGAACTTCATCAGTCAATCATTCCCATGCTGACAGTGCGCATCAAGTTAACAGTGCGCATCTGATTACAACGTCAACGAATTCCAACAGACATCGCAAATACTATTGAATGCAGAGTCAGCGGCACGTGTATAGGAATACTTCTGAGTTGAGCTTTGCTTTAGTCGTTAAGTAAATTAAATGTTTGTGTCTAAATTTAACTTCAATAAAGAAAGACGTGTTGCTCCGCAACATGCAACTATTTTTTAAAAAGAAATAATAAAATTTAATTTCTAAATTTATACTATATTGTTGACTACCAGTTGAGTGATCTACACCCAATTTGACAACCAGTTGTTTGATCTACTAGTTGGGTTACTAGAGGACCCGTTGGGTTATCTACTCCTTAGTTGACTATCAGCTAAGTTATCTACTCATTAATATACATCTAGTTGGTTAACTACTCCCTAATAAAACTAGGTTATCAACTACTCAGTAGAGGATCAGTTGGATTATCTACTTATTATATAAGTACTGCTTATTTGATGATCAGTTAGATTTTCTACTATTTAATAGACGATCAGTTGGCTATATACTCCTTAGTTGACTACCAGTTAGGCTATCTACTCATTCATACACGTCTCATTGGGTTATCTACTCTCTAGAAAAACACCATCTGGGTTATCTACTTCATAGAATAAGACCACTTGGGTTATCTACTCCTTAGTTGACTACCAGCTGTGCTATATACGCCTTAGTTGATAACCAGATGGTTTATTTGACGACCAGCTAGGTGATCTACTTCTTAGTTAACGATCAATGGGGTTTAATACTCCTTAGATGATGCCCAGTTGGTTTATCTCCTCCAGTTGGGCAATCCAGTTGTTATCCAAGTTGTGTTTCTTCTCTTTCGTAAAACAACGTCTGGTTTATCAACTCCTTAGAATAGGACCAGTTTGGTTACCTACCCCTTTGTTGACTACCTGTTGGGTTATCTACTCCTTATTTGATGATCAGTTGTGTTTTCTACTATTTAATAGTCGAATATTTGAGTTATCTACTATTTAGTTGACTACCGGTTAGGATATCGACGCATTAATATACACCTAGTTGGGCTATCTTCTCCCCTAGTAAAACACCATCTATGTTATATAGTCCTTAGTAGAGGACCAGTTGGGTTATCAACTACTTTTTGACTACCAGTTGGGTTATCTTAGTTAACGACCAGTTGGTTGATCTACTCCTTATTTGACGATCAGTTGGGTCTTTTGCTATTTAAAGACGATCAGTTGGCTACCAGTTAGGCTATCTATTCATTAATATAAGTCTACTTGGGTTATCTACTCCCTACTAAAACACCATCTGGTTATTGTTGTTGTGTGGTCTACTCCTTTTGTTGTGTTTCTACTCCTTAGTAAAACAACGTCTAGGTTATCTACTCCTGGACCAGTTGTGTTATCCACTCCTTAGTTGACTGCGAATTTGGTTATCTATTCCTCAATACACACAAGTTTGGTTATCTGCACGCGAAGAAAAAATTCGTTTCTGCGAAAGGAAATATTAGACAACTACAATTCTCGTTTACGACGACTGAAATTTCTTTTGGTCAGAATATGTTTCTGTCACAACACACGAAATTTCAGTACCGGCAAACGAAAATTGTAGTTGTCTAATATTTCGTTTCGCAGAAACGAAATACTATCTGGGTATCTAATCCTTAGCCGAGGACTAGTTGCGTTATCTGCCCCTCAGGGATGCCAACTTTTTCTGAAGCAAAAGCGTAATGAAAAATTTAAAAAGCGTAAAAAAGCACAACATATTTTTTTAATTCGAAAACTTTTTATTTTATGATAAAAATTGCTTTATTTGAGTCACTTTGGTATAACAGTAAACAAAAATTGATAGTCCAAACAAAAAAATCTATATAGTGTACATTTTTATAATATATTTTATATATCGATACCTCCATTCTAAACTATGATAAGTGCAAAAATGTAGTTTTTCAAGAGAGGCGATCAAAGTTTGATGTTTTTTTTAAATTTGTGTGGATTTCCTTTGTAATAAAATCGAATGACCTGTACTGTTTTTTGAATAACTTTTGGTTTGGTTGACGGACAAACGCCAAATTTTGATTGAATATAATTTGGAATATTTAGAAGTTAAAAGTGCAAGTCGACTTAGCATGTTTTAAAATGGAGGTATCGATATATATACATATCAAGTCAAGTAGGCTCAATTTATAATTAAATGGCCATACGAATTTTTTGGCTCACGGTGGATTTTTTTTGCAAATTTTCTATATTTTTTCTCGGTATACCGTACGGAATATCTTTTTTGTGTCTGAAGCAAATTAGGTATTGAATACGAGAAAAAATGCCGAACAAATCTATCCGAAAAAACAGCATCTAGTGCCTTAAAATTCTTTTGTTGGATGCAGCCATTTGGTGAAATTAAGATCTTTCTCCCTATATTTTGGTGTAAAAAAAAGAAATTTTTTCCAAATAATTCAGTGAAATTGTTAAAATTGTTATTTGGTTCAGTTGTACACAATTCTTAGTGAGTGAGACAAATGTAAGTGCATATAATTAAGATGCTGCACGGAGGAAAATCGTCATTTTTGATATGTTTGAATTCAAAGAAAATATACTTGGAACCAAATTTTTTAAATATTATATATTTTTGAACAAATATATTTTATTTGAAAATCAAGAAATTTTGTTTGGAACGCATATATTAATATATTACAACAAAATATATTTGCGAACTTACTGTCACAAATAAAATATGTGTTTACAAACAAACAAAGATATTGTTTAAGAATTTATCCAAATACATTATATTTAAAAAAAATTAAAACTTTGTTGACTTTGGCAATTTTTAATATTATTTTTTCCTCGATTTTGTGTTATACTTTATAAAATGTCATAAGCAGCATTTTCTTTTGTTTTACATCACTAATTTTGAATTATATATATAGTCCAATTCTTAATCCATCAATGCTATTTGTCGTAACCCAAAATAATACGAATACTAAAACACTGAAAACTTCCCTTTAAATTAAGGCATCGATACATTGCCAAATACTTAAATATAAATTAATCATTGTTTTGGAAATATTATTTCCAAATAAAAAAATATTAGGATGAAAACATAATTTTGTTTAGAACAACATCCTCACAAACATATAATATTTGTGAGTGTCAAATATTATATATTTGGAGTATACCCTAAACATATGTATATTTCCAGCAGAATATGTTTGGAACAATATACTACAGAAGCATTTTTTTTCAGCGTGTGCCATGCAGTAACAAAATGGAACAATTTCTTTATGTTACCAGTTTCGATCGGACAAATGTACTAAAAGCGTCAAAAGCACTAACAAAAAATATGAAAAGCGTACAGTTAGTGCTTTTTTTCCTTTGGCACTAACTGAATACTTTTCGCGTATTGGGGGTCTGAAAAGCACTTAATCTACACGGGGCAAAATAGCCTTTTTTGATATGTTTGAATCGGAAGAAAATATATTTGGAACAAAAATTTTTAAATATTATATATTTCTGAGCAAATAAATTTTATTTGAAAATCAATAAAATATATTTGGAACGCATATATTAATATATTACAACAAAATTTATTTGCAAACTAAATTTCTCAAATAAAATATGTGTTTCAATACCAACAAAATTATTGTTTAGGAATTTCTCCAAATATATTTTATTTCAAAAAATTTTCAAAACATTTAATGACTTTTCGAATTTCAGTTTTAATTTTTCCTTGTTTTCGAATTGTACCTCCCAGTTATGATACCATATTAACTTCCGTTTTAAATGAATCATTTAAATTTTCTGAGTATTGGCCATCATTAGTTGTCAATCCTTCAGTAATTTATTTTGATCCAAGATTATACGATTTCAATTATTATTATTTTACGAACATTTAACATTTCTAAAAACTTAACTTTGAATTACTGAAAAATTTAATACAATTTATGTATTTTTCAAATACTTAAATGCAAATAGATATTTGTTTCGGAAATAATAGTCCCAAATAATAACCTATTGGGACGCAAACGAAAATTTGTTTAGATGGACATCTTCCCAAATATATAATTTTTGTATATACTAATTACTATATGTTTAGAGTGTACCCTAAACATATATATGTTTCAAGCCGAATATGTTTGGGACAATATACTACAGAAGCGATTTTTTTTCAGCGTGTAGTGCGTAAAGCACTAAGTTGGCATCCCTGCTGCCCCTTACATGATGACCACTTGTTTGATCTACTCCTTATTTGACGATCAGTCTATTCTTTAAAAGACCTGTTGAATTATCTACCCCTATGTAGGGGACCATTTGGGTTTTGTACTCCTGTAAAATTTTCCTCAAATTTTGTATAAACATGCAAATTATGGCAAAAATCTATATTTTATGTTTTTTTCTAATAATTTCCATATTTTTACAAAATTTGAGGAACATTTTACATCAAACGGTTTCGTTGGACTAGACCAACTTAAAATTCTGAGAAAAACACCGTCAGCTCAATTTGTTCTAAACCGATCTTACAAATTTTAAGACGTTGTTCTGCTTGGTTCTTTATTGAAATCGCTCAATAAAAGAACTATTTCAATCTAAAAATATCAATTTCAAAAAATTTTAAGAAAAATGCTCTTATATAGAATCCTAAGAAAATCCGAAAATGTTCAATATCAGATCGTTTTCAGATCGGCAGGCCTACTTGGTTATATACATTCCATATATCTAAGATGATGTTTTCGTAAAAATTAAGTTTAAATGTCGAAAAAAACATACATTTATCCATGTAGATTTTTTTTCAGATATTGTGTGCACTTTTTTGCATTATCCTTCGCCAGAATATGAAGTAACAAAACTTTGAGTAAGCCTCTCGCATGCATTCATTTGTGTCTCTGATTACAATGAAGTGTAAATTGACTGCGAAATATAATACATTTGAATTAAAAGTAAACAAGACAATCTGCAGTTAATACACAATACATATCAACAAGGTATTTTTACGGACCTGTTCTATATGTGTATGTGTAACGACCGGTATGGCATTTTTGGCGACATATGAAATAAGTATATGGGCAATATAGTTGCCGTGCATTTTTATTCACTTTACAATTTACTGACGTCATTAAATAAATCATAATGATGTTTAAACATTTCTGGAAATTGGTATTTTCTGGGTGTTAACATGATGACTTTATATTTTCTTCACATATGGTTCTGCAACATTTTCCAAAGCGAATTCCCCTTGTGACTTACAGATATTTATGCATTGTTGCTTCATTCGTAGTAATTTGTAAATATTCAATGAAAAATGTATAATGATTAACAAATATAAACTTCAGGGGAAAATAGCCATTATACTTGTGCATAAGTTGTCTTCATATAACTTAAAGTATTGTACTTAATTTTGATAAATGACTTGTTAAGCTACATCTTGGGGAAGAAAATTAAAAAATTAATATAAGGATTCAAGGATTCCGATTTATAGGTACGAAAATGTCCATGTTAATTGAACTTATTACTTAGTGCAATATTTGGGACTTTGATGAAAAGTAGTAGATGTGCCGCTAATAGTGGATGAAAATATGTAATATCGATGCCTTCATTTCAAAGTATGTCATGTCGACTTAGAATGGCATTTTTAATTTCTTCATATCCCAAATTATATTCAGTCAAAATTTGAAGTTTATCCGTCAACCCAATCAAAAGTTATTTCCACAACAGTACAGGTCAATCGATTTGTATTATTAAGGAGTTCGACAAAAAATCGGATAACTTTGATCTCGTCTCCTGGAAAACTATATGTTTCGACCTAGCATGTTTTGATATGGAGTTATTGATGCTTCTATTCAACTCTCGGAGTTATCGAAGAACACCAAATTGTGGTAATATTGTTTTACTAATAAACGATAAACTTGGCATGTTTTTAGAAGAGGTATGAGAAAGGTTATGTTTTTAATTTGGACCCCTTATGGTAAACAGGAGCGAAATCAAATTTGGGCCCCTCGGTTGAACAAAATGTTTAAGCGCGTGTAACTTTCATATTTTTCGTCTGTTTCATCTTTACTTTTACTTTTTAAACCTATTTATCTGCAATTGAAAATTGTATTTTAATTTTTTCCCGACCTTGTCCTAGTATTTTTTTAATTTCTGAGCAGAATATGCACCAATTTTCTTCGCATTAACGTTTCTGAATAAAACCAGATATATGATGAAAATAAACTCGATCCTATATACTTAATAAGAAACCAGTAAGGAATGACAGACAGTCGGGCGGGGCCGACTATATAATACACATCACCTCCCTTACAATGCGAAAATGGGCATTGCGGTAAGAATTTGGCAGTGTTTACATACATGTAATAAGAAAACTCTCGCTGCCGAATTTCATACTGATCGGATATAAAACACGGTTTCTACATCGCTAACATGTCAAATCGGATGAAACATATACGAGTGTATATGGGGCTATATTTAAATCTGAACTGAATTTAACCGAATTTGGTAGTTTTCATTAATGTAATAAGATAACTCTCTCTGCCAAATTTCGTACTGATCTGATATAAAATACAGTTTCTACAGCGCTTACATGTCAGATCGGGGGTAACTGTGCTAAATTTCATCACAATCGGTCCACAAATACGACCTGCACATTGATTACAAGAATACATGGACAGACAGACGGACATGGCTAAATCGACTCAAAAAGTGATTCTATGTCGATCGGTAAAATAAACTATTGTTCTATTTCTTCTCCTTTTTGGGCTTTACAAACAAATGCACAAAGTCATAATACCCTGTACCACAGTGTGGTGTAGGGTTTAAAAAGTTATTGCCGTTTCAAATAATATTTTCAAAAATGTTTGTAAATTTTTGGAGTTATTTAAAATAAGTATAAGATTTATATTTATCTTAAAGGAAACTTCCAAGGGAATGCTTTCGAAGAAAGGAATGGTCAAAAATATTCACTGGTATTGTTTTCCATTTTACACACTTTTTTACACAAATCCAAAAAGTAAGCCACATTTTCTCCAATCGCAAAGTCAGAATATTAAAATCTTTATCATTTGTATTTATAGTAAGGTGTTGCACTTTTAATTGGCAAGGCAAGCCCAGCGTTTAGTATAGCACGAGTATTATGCAGGCAAATACTAAAAAAATAAATTTTTGGGATTTTCTAAATTATTTTGCGAATTGAGGGATTGACTTTTACACATATAATGATTTTAACTACTTCCGATTTGTGATGTCAAAACCTATAAACTAAATATTTCATTGAAATATATTAATTTTTAAATATTTTATATCGTTATTATATTTATGTGTGCATTTGAAAATTGATTTTTTCATTTTTTCCTCACCCTGTCCTAGCATTTTGTTAATATCAGTGCAGAATGTAAACTGATTTCTCCCGCATCAGCTTCCCTAAATTAACAAAAACATTTGCTGAACGATGTAAAAAATTTCGGTCAAATGTACCAACTGAGACAAAAGTTATGGCCATAAATTTCTATATTAATAAAATAGGTAATTATTGTATTTTATTGCGAAAAGGTATATATGTATGTAGTATTATGGAGACATATTTATATCCATCCTAGAGGAAACTTCCTGGATAATGTTTCCAAGAAAAGAATGGGTCAAACATGTTTATTAATAGCGTTGCCACAGCTTGCAACGCTACATGTTGTGGGTGCGGCTTTTTGTATAACAGATTTAGGGGAAAAATTAAAAAAAAATCGTTTTTTGAAGATTTTCGAAATTATTTTGGGAATTGTGGGATATTCCTTTACAAATATAATAATTTTTGAGTTAACCTCGACTGGTATCAAAACGTACAAAAATATACTGAAATACATACATTTTTAAAAATTATTTAGATTTTTGAAGTTTCCGTCTGCCTTTGAAAACATTTTTTTCCCGATCCATTCGCTACATACAGGCCGGGACGTTTAAAATTTTATATTTGAATTTGCTATAATTAATGTACTGCTATTTTTTTCTGGTTTTATTGGAAAGGTTGGACTTTGTCATTTAATAATGGAACACAAAATCATTCCTATGACTACCATGACTGGCTCGGCAGTACCTCATCCAATTAACCAATTTTTCAGTTGTTTCGGGTCGATACTCTTCAATGGCAATGTCGATTTCACGCTTCAATTGTCTCTGGATGTTTTACGTCACATTTATCCTTAATGGCTCCCCACAGAAAATGATCCACAGGGCTTAAATCACAAGTCATAGTAATCCGTAGTTCAAATTTGATTTTTTTTTAATTTAATTAATTTATTAACAAATTTCAGTTTACAGATAAGTATGCCTCAGCGTCAGATGACTTTATTGAGGCGAGTTGGCAGTAATTAAAGCTTTATAATAAATATAAATAAATCATATTAATTAATATAAAGATTGGTTAACAAATTATGTTAAAAATAAAAGGTACATTCATAACTTTAGAAAAAAGTGAGATCATAGAATTCATTCTTACTAGAAGCTAGCCTAAAAGTGTAGCAAGATTATTTATGAAAAAGCTTTTTAAGTTCAATTTAAAAGCTGAAACTCTGTCCAAATTTTTAATGTTTTCAGGCAGATTGTTAAATTCCAAGCACCCCATATACTTAATTCTCTGCTTCGTAACTTCCAGTCGGCATCGTTTTACTCTTAAATTTGAGTTATTTCTAGTCTGGATTGCACTCAGATTTTGTTCAAAGTTTATAGCAATGTGACCAATATTGTGGAGCATCTTAAAAATGAATAGCAGAATTTGCATCTTATATAACCCCTGAATAGGTAAAATATTCTTACATACATCTTTGTACAATGATAATGTTGGAAATAGAATTGGTAAGCTATACACCGTCTTTAGAGCTTTGTTTTGCATCATTTGCAAGGATTTCAGTTTTGCAGTTTTTTACATCCGTAGACAGAAACTAAATAGTTTAGATGATTATGTACCAATGCATGATATAACAGTAATTTTGTTTCTTCGTTGAACTTATTTTTGAACTTGTACATCAAACCAATTGCTGGGGATATTTTTGATTTTAACTCTTGAATATGTAAAGTCCACGTGAGATTGTTCTGCAAATGTACGCCTAGGTATTTTATTGACTGACTTTCATAGACTTCTTCGCCATCAACAAACATTCGGAATTGACCAGAACTTGTGTCATTACGGGGCTTAAAGCGTACAATTTTTGTTTTGGTTTTATTAATAAGCAATTTGTTAATAGGTGCATATTCAAAAATGAAAGCTGCATCTCTCTCCATATACGATTTCAAAGCTGTTTCATGTTTATAAGGATAAAACAACGATATGTCGTCTGCATACATATACAATTTTCCATAAAGGCCAAGCTTCGTAATATCGTTGACATACACTGCGAACAAAAGAGGCCCCAATACACTGCCTTGAGGTACACCATGTTCTAAATCACCCATGAAACTTTTGATTCCATTAATTTCAACGTACTGCTTTCTTTCTTCCAAATAATTCTTTAGAATGTGCAATTCTTTTCCATTTATACCATAATAATCCAGTTTCTGACACAAAATACCATGGTCCACTAGATCGAATGCCTTCGAGAAGTCGTAGAATATACCAGCAACTGCATTATAACCCTGATCAAGACCTTGACATATATAATTTACGACATTAAGTACCGCATGCTCCGTTCCACTTCCTTTTCTAAACCCAAATTGGTATTTATAAAGCAATTTATTTGTTTCTAAGTACGTTAATAGCTGGTGATTAATTAATTTCTCAAAAATTTTGTCAATTACTGATAAAACAGCAATTGGTCTGTATTTATCTTCAGAACTGGCATTTGTTACCTTGGGTATAGGAACTATTTTTGCAATTTTTAAAACCTCAGGATATTCGACAGTCTCAATAATGCTTTGAAATATTTCGATCAAAATGGGTGCAACATCAATATTGCATACAGCAATCATTTTTGGCGACAACTTGTCATGGCCCGGACTTTTGGTCAAGGAGAGGTTTGAAATAATTTGTAATATTTCTTCAATCGATGGGTTTCTGAGGAGGAAATTACTGCTGTTGTGTCTTAAAGTCCTTAAACTGTTAAAAGAATCTGTAGAATGACTTTGTATTTGCTCCTTCAAAGTTCTGGGTATTTTTAAAAAGTAATCGTTCAGAAGATCACATTTTTTAGCATCCTCGTTTATTAAATCACCGTCAGAGTTTTTTAAGTTTATTTGAGTTTTTGCTTTCCTTCCCAGGGTTTCGTTCAAAAACCTCCAGCATTTCTTGGTGTCATGCTGAAACTTTGCAATTTTACTTTGATAATAATTGTTCATTGAGTCATGACACGCATTTTTTATTACTCTGCTTACTCTTTTCAGTCTATTTTGAATATCAGCATTGTTTGGTTTTCTTTTTCTTTGTTTCAAAAGTTTTCCTTTCAATAAAATCAGACTTCGTAAATTAGCATTCTCCAAGGCACTATCTCATTTCTTAAGATTACCTTCCGCTGTTGCACTACAGTTGAACTATCACCCACACTTCTTAATATATTAATAAGGTTAGAAGTATCATTCGACGGGTTTCCAGTCAATTGTAATGGTAAATGGTTTTTGAAATTCTCCTTAAATTTATCATAATCACAATGCGTGTCAGTAATTTCATAATTACTGTAGTTTTCAATTTGTGTTTTAATTTTGCATGAAATTACATTATGATCAGATAATTCACATTGAATAGCGTCAATAAAAAGTTCAATCGAGATGTTACTGTATACATTATCAATAGACGTTCCTGATTTCGGACGCGTCACCAATTTATGACAGTTTCTAAAATCATAGCTTTCAAGTATAAATAACAAATCATGTGACGAAATACTCAAGAAGTCAATATTGGAATCACCAACAATTACACAAGAATTACGTCCTTGTAAAGCTAACAGATTTTCCATAACATCCATGAATTTATTAAGATCACATTTTGGGGATCGATAAAATGTAATAATTTTTAGTGGTTTGCCATTAATGTTGATGCTAGGTAATGATATCAAAATGGTCCACCCTTTATTAGTGCCGGATTTATACCAATTCTTTTCTTGTTATCTTTTCTGAATATACCACAAAATTAGCTATTTGATGAAGAAAACCACTGAGACAAAAGTTATGGGCATTTGAAATTATACTTTACAAAAAACAATCTTTGTCAAAAATCCAAAAACGCAAAAACACACAAATCATTTTCATTTCATTTCATTTTTTATTAATGTAATTTAAAGCCTGTAGGCCAAGTATAGGTAAATTACAATATTCTTCAACGAAAAATTGGTTTAGGTATTTAATTTGAGTTCCAACTACAGGAAAGTATAACTTCATATGGCCATAACTTTTGTATATTGTAGAGGCTACACGAAAAGTTTATTGATAAGTTTAAAGTTTATTCATCAAAATTTTATATCGAATGACAATCTCATTGAAATATTTGAAAAAGGAAAAATACAATATTCCATGTCAAACTATGTTAAATTAGAAATATTAATTACAAAGTACATATCTTATATGTTTATTATTTTGTACCGACAATACTCCCCCTCCAGGAGAATTTATACTGTACTGGCCGATATGTCCTTATCCGAATCTGTTGACTTGATGTCTCTCTTACTCACACTAGCAATCTCATCACCCTGTAAAACATCCCATAAATTATCAGCTAATTGCATCAATTGTTTGACGTCGGTCAAATTCGAACCGCTAAGAGCAATATTCAACTTTCTTGGTAATTTTCTAATCCAAAGCTTTTTCAGAATATCTGCACTAAAATTGGATCCAGCAAATAATGGAAAGGGTCGATAGAAATCTGATGGTCTACGATCACCCATTTCCGAGTCGGATAAAATCTTATACAATTTTCTATTCTCACTGATTGTGTGACGTTCAATCAAAGTTCTCTTAAAGTTTTCATATCAATCACCAGAAGGCGGATTCTGAATGAAGTCAAGAACTGTCATAATGACATCCTGGGGTAATGCTGTTATAGTATGTTCATATTTCGTGCTTTACTGTGTGATGCCTTTCGTTACAAATTGCATTTCAGCGTGAATGAAAAACGCCTCTGGACAGCTTGTCCAGGACTGTGGTAATTTTACTGATTCATTAGATATCTCAAAATTGGTCGAAGATATGCCAGTTGAAGAAGACTGATCAACTGTAACATCTGTATTAACAAGGCCTCCGGAATTCGCTAATAGAGCACTGCACCCCGCGAAAGAAGTGAATTCATACTGATGAGAGAGTTTACAATCAATCAATAAATAAGATGTGAGAACGCATTTATGTAAATAATAATTTGTAAATAAAGATTCTTAGCCTAATTGATGGTGAAGATGATCTACCAAGAAACAAGAATGTATGATGTGTTTGAATTGTGAATCAGATGTACGCAATGTGTACGTATATAAATAATAATGTGATTTTTTAATGATTCGTAGTTAAACTGGTGGTGGAGATATTCTTCCAGGAACCAAAATGTATGTAGTCTTTGACTTACTATACCAAAGAATCAGGTATTCTTTTATGTACGTATATCCACTTTTCCAAATTACTTATTTGTCTTTGTGATTGATATTGAAAGGTAATCCACAAAATTCAATTGTTTCAAGATAGCCTTCCAGATGTACACTTTTTGGTAATTGCAGAAATTCTTGAACCCAATTTTTAAACATTTAATGGCCAGTTCTTTTCATTCGCATCCAATAGAAGCAAAATATTTGTCATTGCAGGAAAGAAAGTTAATATCTCATTTCAATATCTTCTCTCGATATATGTATCTTGACTATATCTTGATTGGACTTTTATTATGCTTTTTATAATAGTTGACCAGAACCGTAAGTATCTGGCAGGATCGCCAATTGTAGAGGCTACACGAAAAGTTTATTAATAAGTTTAAAGTTTATTCAACAAAATTTTATATCGAATGACAATCTCATTGAAATATTTTAAAAATTAAAAATACAGTATTACATGCCAAACTATGTTAAATTAGAAATATTAATTACAAAGTACAGTATACATCTATTTTTAAATAACTTATCCTTTAAGTCCATTGAGTATAAGACCCCACATATGTTTAAGGCGCATTTTGTTCAGAACGATCTAAGATATTTATATTTTATATTAAGATATCATATTTTGTTTTCGCACTTAGTTAGGCTCAAGATCGTTTTGTTGTTTTCAGTATATTGAAACAACTTTGTTAAAAATTAAAGAAGAAGTATAGTGACATGTACAACAACGTATTTGGTCGTGCCCTACCATTTCTTCTTGCTTTATTCGGTCTGCTTTCATAGTACATATTTGGTTTTTGTACTTAGTTAGGCTCAAGATCGTTTTTCTTGTTTTCAGTATAAGAAAACAACTTTGTTAGAAATTAAGGAAGAAGTATAGCGACATGTATCGGGGGTGGTTGTAATGGTTGGATAGACAGAGCTGTTTCGGGAGCCACAAAGGGCACGACCGAATACATTGTTTTGCATAGTCAACTACAGCAAAACATTCGTGTGAATTCTTTACATTGTAAAGACTCACAAGAGTGGAAGTTGGTCTTTTTTGGAGATATGCGCTTTTATCAAACAGTTCTCGTTCAATGTTACTTGAGCTGTGCTTATATATTCTAATGATCGACTGAAGTAATCGTTGTAATAGGGATATAGACAATGGGAGTTTGGTAGCTCCCGAAACAGATCTGTCTATCCAACCATTACAACTACCCCCAACATACTGAAAACAACAAAAATGATATTGAGCCTAACTAAGTGCAAAATCAAAATACACGTATGTACTTATATGTACTACTAGCTGACCCGGTGCGCTTCGCTGCCCTCGAAGTGCGTTTCAGTGAATAGAACTATATGATATGTTGACACTCTTGATATTACGGCAGAGTTTTCGGGTCATCCATATTGCTCTTAAATGCACATATTTCGTGTAGTGCAATACCCCTCATACTTGGGGCATATAGATTGCTGTGAAATACAGTCATACCAATTAGTGCAATAATTCTATCAGTATTTATTTTTTATATAACGATGCCGCATGCGGTGTCACGTGCTAACTTTGGAGGCATTTGAATACTAAACACACTTGGTCAAGCGTCAAGCTAGATATAATGGCCTTCAGTTATTTCGTTTTCAGCAAGCGTGTCGTATGCACAGATACTTCCTCCGATCAGCTTTTTAATCAAATTCCGTAGAGTGCTATCAACAGCATCCACTATAAACATCAAGACGATGAGTGCAACGCCTCTCTATATTTCGTTTTGAGTACTTTTTCCATCGACACTATTTTCCTACAAATTTTCAAACCGGTCCTGCAAATTCACATCTCGGGTTGTATGGGCGGCGCCATGCCCTTATCACTCTCTTTTGCAAAGATATCGCCGCAATACTATTTGAAATATTGCGTTTTACATTTTCTATTTATATGTGGGTGTCATGCCAACTGTTTCCATCTTTCTTGTTTGTAGCTCCATGACCCCTATTGGTACCAATACCAGACAGCCAAACTTCGAAACCATGGCTGATATTCTGATCGAAATATTGAATTTTGAAATTTCAGGTTGTGTAGGAGTACCCACTGTTAATACGATGCCAGTTTTTAGTTCAATCATTGGTTGTTTCGAAGGCTACACACCCATTTTTACAGGCTAGCTGCAATAGTGCAGGAAATATTATATATTCAGATGTCATGTTTCATATTTCAGGTTGTGTGGGCGGTGCCACGCCCACTGTTACTATCACGCCAGTTTCTTGCTCCAGCACTCGATCTGGTTCCACATACCAAATTTCGAGAATTTTGCCACAATAGCAATCACAATATTGCACTTCTGAATTTCTGGAGCCTGTTTTTGGCTCCGACACGCGTACTGCTAACAAGTATAGTATTTGTAAATTTCAGGTTAGGTGGGCGATGTCACACCCACTAACCCTATCACCCTAGTTTTCATACCCAATTTTGAGAATTTTGCTACTATGGTATGCGAAATATTTCATATATGAATTTTAGGTTGTGTGGGCGGTGCCACGCCCACTTTCAATGTTTTCCTGTTTGGTACCATGGTCACACATACTAAATTTCGAGAATTTTACTGCAATAGTACTCGAAATATTTCATATTTGAATTTTAACTTGTGTGGGCGGTGCCACGCCCACTGTCACTATCACCCCAGTTATCAGCTTCAGAATTTTGCAAAAATTCAGCAAAATCTGTTTAGCCGTTTTCGAGTCCATCGCGTACCAACGAACACCATTTCATTTATATATATATGTATAGATAGAAGATAGATAAAAGCTGATCGAATAAAAAACAAACAAAAACAAGATATTATACTTATTTAAGCTATGTCCGTTCCAACTTTTTTGTGTCTCTTGTCTTTTATCCAGGCCGATCTAAGATATTTCTTCTTTCTTATTTGATAATTCGGTCCTCGGTATTTATATTTTATATTAACATATTATATTTATTTAAGCAATGCCCGTTTCAACGTTTTTGTGTCTCTTCTACTGCTCGAAATGTTTGGCCGAAGGACTTCATATTTTAGAAGTTTTAATATTTTTTATGGACAAATGTGTACTCGTATAACCATTTCCTGTACATCTATCTCACTTTGACAAAATTGTTATATTCTTGGTAAATGGTAAAATAAGATATCGCTATCATTTAATTTTTGAAATATTTTGTTTCCAAAATTGTATGGCGATTTAAAAAAATTGAGAAAATTTCATTTTTAAATTGGTCATGAACGGCTGAACCGATGTTTACAAAGTTTAAGTCATTTGAAAAAGATAGATATATTATAATTTTTTGTTAAATTGGTAAGAAATTTTTTCGGCCACTTTTTTAGAACTTTAATTTAAAAAAAAATTTCCACTTCGAATATGCAACAGACTCTCAAAAAACCGAAACAGTAATTGCATTTGTGAGGACTCAATATTTGTAAAAGTTATCAAGACTTATTGCCATACGTATACATATAGCGCATCAGTTCCTTTTAGTTTCATTCGTGTTTTGGACTAAAATAATCCTGACTTGAAACTCTAATACTGCCAAGCACTAGTCCATTAGATACACATTGATCTAAATTACTTTTCTATATCTTTATACCCCCACTTTAGTGTGACGAGGGTATATATCATTTGCTACGGAAAAAAGTGTAACACATCGAAGGAGTGACCTAAGACCCCAAGTATGTTCGGCGGAAATCCGTTTTGGGTCATTTTAAGTCGAATGAGCAATGTCCGTCCGTCCGTATGTCTGTCTGTCTGCTGGCTGGTGCGCACGATAACTCTCGAAAGGAGTAACCGATTGACTTCAAATTTCGTAGGTGGTAATATTTTTTTCTATCTCCGGCTAAGTTCGAAGATGGGCCATATTGGTCCACTCCTTCTGGTACCTCCCCCACAAAAGGGTTAAAATGTTGTGAAATATTGATTCTTTAATAACTGCTATCATACGTATTCGAATCTTCTGAAATTCCACACATAGTATTAGTTTGTTAGTCGCTATCAACTTGAGGAAAATGGGCGAAATTGCCACGCCCCTTTTGGTACCTCCCACACAAATACAACATTTTGCACTAAAAGTTAAAAGCTTATAACATTAATACCAGTGTTTAGAAATACTTAAAATTTTGTACAGTGTAATGCTTTTATAGTGCCTACAGTCCAGTGAAAAATGGGCGTTATTGCCGCTCCCCTTTTGGTACCTCCCACACAAATGCACCATTTTGCACCAACAGTTAACAGCTTATAACATTAATACCAGTGTACAAAAATACTTGAAATTTTGTACAGCGTAATGTTTTTATAGTGCCTACAGTCCATTGAAAAATGGGCGTTATTGTCACACCCCTTTTGGTACCTCTCCCACAAAGGTACCATTTTGCACCAAAAGTTAACAGTTTATAACATTAATATCAGTGTATACAATTACTTGAAATTTTGTACAGTGTAATTCTTTTATAATGCCTATAGTCCAGTGAAAAATGAGCGTTATCACCACGCCCCTTTTTGTACCTCCCACACAAAATGGCCAAATTATACCACAATTTAATATCTCAACGTTAATATACCAGTCCATATAAACGGTTACAATTCGGCACAGTGCAATGTATTTAAAGTATCTACTGTTCAGCGAAATATAGGTGTATTTCTTAAACCCCTTCTGGTACCCCCCACAATTTTTTTTTTTTTTTTTGTTTGGTTTTCTTTATTTACAATCTGTTGTACAACAATAAGTAAATTGTATAAAATTTTTTTTTTGTACTTAACATAATATGGATTCTTAAAATCCAACAATATTTATAGATTTTTTACAGATATTTATACATTGAATGATATGAAATTATTTTATTTTCTGAATGATAGGTCTAATATGTGAAATCTCTTAAGTCTTGACACTTCTTCGGTTTCATCTAGTAAAGATATTGCTAGAGGATTGACATGATTACTTAGTCTTTCAATATAGTTGGAGGATGCTTGAATTATCTCTTCTTTAATTGTGGTGATTTTTAAGTCTTTGTGAATATTTCTATTTGCCACGTACCACGGAGCATTTGAGATCATACGAAGAGTTTTTGATTGATATCTTTGAAGGATTTCCAAGTTTGAGTTGCTAGCAGTACCCCACAGCTGAATTCCATATGTCCAAACTGGTTTTAAAATCATTTTATAAAGTTGAATCTTGTTTTCTAAATTGAGTTCAGATTTTCGACCAAGAAGCCAATGTAACTTTTTTGTTTTTATCTTCAACTGTTGATGCTTTGTTTTGATATGAGTTTTCCAAGTTAACCGCTTATCAAGATGAAGTCCAAGATATTTTACATTTTCCCGTTTAGGAATTACCTCACCATTTAGTGTAATATCAGGACAATCTCCCCTTTTTAAAGTAAAAATAACATTGGCAGACTTTTCGTTATTTACGTTAATGTTCCATTTGTTCAACCAGATTTCAATGTCATTAATAGATCGTTGTAGAAGTTCGGCAGCCGTATTTGGACATTTGTTTTTTGATACCAGTGCTGTATCATCAGCATATATAGCAACTGTCACGTCATCATTAACTGGCATATCAGAGGTATAAATTGTATAAAGTATTGGAGCTAAGACACTTCCCTGGGGAACGCCAGCTTGAATAGAGGATATATCAGAAATGTCGTTATTTACCTTGACATAGAAATGTCGTTGGGTGAGATATGACTTAAGTATCATAAAGAAAGGCGCAGGTAGTATTTTTTTCAATTTGTAAAGAAGTCCTATGTGCCAAACTCTGTCGAATGTCTGTTTAATATCCAGGAATACTGCCGAGCAATATTGTTTCTTCTCTAGGGAATCTCTGATAACGTTGACTATACGATGACACTGTTCCGGTGTTCCGTGCTTGTGACGGAAACCAAACTCGTACTCTGGTATTATTTTATTATTCTCTAGAAATGGTAATAATCTTCGTAGCAATATTCTCTCAAAAATTTTTGAAAATATTGATAATAAGCTTATTGGCCGGAAAGATGAAATTAAATCTGGAGGTTTGTTGGGCTTTGGCACCATAATAATTTCGGCGCATTTCCATTGGATAGGGAAGTAATCCAGTTTTAATATCGAGTTGAAAATTTTTGTAAGATAAACAATAGCCTTTTTTGGCAATGCTTTGGCAACATTTGCACCAATTTTGTCATAACCAGGAGATTTTTTTATGTTTAGAGCATTAATATCCTCCTTAATTTCTCTTAGTGAAATGTGTTTTATGGGTAGATCCATTTGTAGAGGTGATTCCAGAAAGTGTTCAATATCTTTTACGTCATCAGCAGTATTTAATTCGAAGGGCTTGAACGTTTTCTTTAGATATTTGGAAAAAGCTTCTGTTTTACATATATCATTTTTACACCAATTACCATCCTCATCTTTAAAGGGTGAGTTTTTCGGAATTGGACGCCTTTTCAGATATTTAGTAGCATTCCAGAGATAATGTTCATTTTTTGATCCAACTTTAATGTCAAGATTTCTCAAAAAGTTCCCAATTTCATTGTTTTTGAATTCGTTGAGAAGGGCTGTTAACTGCTTTGAGGCACGATTGAAATTTGTTTTGTCAATTGGATTTCTGGTGGATTTCCATATTCGCCGTAATTTTCTCTTATGTTTTACAAGATATTTTATTTCTGCTGAAGCATTGCATGGGGTACCTTTAGCTGGAGATGGTTTGTCTACCGGAGTCGATAAAAATGCAGCTTCATGGATAAGACATGAGAAATTTTGAACGGCATTGTCCAAATCATCATTAGTCGCAATATTTACCGACAAATTTAAATTCTGATCAATCCAATTTGAAAATGATTCCATATCTGTTTTATTTGTCAGCATATTAACAGATTTTTTTACGGTTTCCAATACAGAACAATATGTTAAAATTATTGGCGTGTGGTCAGAACTGAGGTCGTTACTGTCAACAATGTCCAGACATCTATTGCAAATACCACAACGAAATCTAGCAGATCTGGGATTTTTGTGTTGTCACTTGGCCAATACGTTGGGTTTCCAGTAGATATCACGGAGTAGTTGTATTTTCGAATACACTTAAATAGTTCTCTGCCTTTTGGGTTAATTAATCGAGATGCCCACCAAGGGTGTTTCGCATTAAAGTCACCTCCAACCAAAAATTTTGGGCCAAGTTGTTTAAAAAAGTCAAAATATTCTTTACTGTTTATACTATGCCTTGGTGGAGAGTAAATTGAATAGATAGTGACATCTTCATTGCCACATTTTATTTTAACACCCGCCGCTTGAATGAAGTTGTATCTATAACTATTTTGTGGTTCATATTTAATAGTTGACTTTATTAAAACTGCTGCGCCAGCATGGGCTCGATTATCGGGATGGTTTGTTGCTATTAGGTCAAATCCATTAATCTTGAAGTAACTTCTTGTAGTGAAATGGGTTTCAGAGATAAGACAAATATCAATTTCATGATTATTCAGAAACATTGAGAGTTCCTGGGTATGATTGGATACGCCATTGGCATTCCATACAGCAATTCTAATATTTAATTGCATAATTTGTTAATTAAGGTTGACATCATACTTATTAGGGTATTTGTGAGTTCCATTTGTTTAGTAAACATAGCCTCTATTTTGGACATAAATGAATTAGAGTGGATTTGTGGTTTGGTATTGCTGGTTTGAATTTAATTGCGGATTTTTGTTATAAGATGTATCGTTGTCAAATGTTTGGTCATACAAAGGCGTATTGTAAAAGACCGTATCGTTGTGTCAAATGTGGTATGGACCATTCTACTGCACAATGTACAAAGGACTCTGAAACTCCGCCACAATGCACCAATTGTTTAGACAAACATACAGCTAACTACAAGGGATGTAGAATTTATCAACAACTATGGCAGAAAAGATTCCAAAATAATGTTCCCAACGGATGTCATCCCACAAAAATTGACAGAATAATTTGTGTAATATTCAAAATTACATTACTCACAAAGTGAGGGTATACCTTAGTCGGTTTACCCGACTGAAACTTTCTTACTTGTTTTGTATTCAAATTTATTTTGAATTAGATTTTATTAAAAAAATAAGTATAAAAACGTCTCATTGTAAAGGATACAATTTGTTTATCTAAATAAAAACGAAAAAAACAATAGATTTCATTCTATTGTTCAAAATACATGTAGAACCTTCTTAATACACGCTGAAATAAAATAGCTTCTGTTGTATATTGTCTCAAACATATTCTGCTTGAAATATACATATATTTAGGGTACACTCCAAATATATAATATTTGACACAAACAAATATTATATGTTTGGGAGGATGTTGTTCTAAACAAAACTATGTTTCCCTCCTAATATCTTTCTATTTAGAACTAACATTTCTAATTGTACACAAAGAAAATTACTATTTAAGCATTTAACTAATGCAATTTTTCAGAAATTCAAAGTAAATTTTTTAGAAATTGTAGAATTTGATTAAAATTAAATTGTACAATCTTGGGTAGCGATAATGATATAATTTTGTAATATTTAAAATAAAATATTTTTTGTTATTAACAACAACTTTTTAATAAATAAAAATTAGTGCTGTAAAAACATTTTTTAGAAATTGTAGAATTTGATTAAAATTAAATTGTACAATCTTGGGTAGCGATAATGATGATAATTTTGTAATATTTAAAATAAAATATTTTTTGTTATTAACAACAACTTTTTAATAAATAAAAATTAGTGCTGTAAAAACAAAAGTAAATGCAGCTTATGACATCTTTAAATATAAAGTATAACACGAAATCTAGGAAAAATTAAAACTAAAATTCTAAAAATGTCAATAAAGTTTTAAAAATCTTTCATAAATACAATTTATTAGGAAAAAATTTTAAGAAAAGCTTGGTTTGTGTGTAAAGAAAAATTTTATTTGTGAAAAACAGTGCGCAAATATATTTTATTGTAATATATTAATATATGCGTCCTAAACAAAATTGATTGATTTTCAAATAAAATGTATTTGTTCAAAAACATATAATATTTAATTTTGGTTCCAAATATGTTTTTTCTTCCAATTAAAACATATCAAAAATGACGAATTTCCCCAGTGTAGTCAATGTATCAATTGTTTGGCTCGACTACCGTTTATTTTGCAACAACGATCGACAGGCGCAGACAATGTCACCAAAATAAATAAAAAAAACTCCACGGTTATCCTAAGTCCTCCCAATATCCATTTTATGGCTATGGCCACGCATAATGAACGTACAATATTATTTACTTGGGAGAAGAAATGAAAAAAGAAAAACCTAAATAATTTTATTTGTTATTAGAGGGCTATTTAAAATTCTCAACAATTGTGAAAAGAGGTCTTCACAAATATTCGATTTCCATGTTAGGAAAAATTACACTAGTTTACAAAAAAGTAATATATTTATTTATTCAGAAAATATGATGTCAGAGAAATCGGAGAATATTGCTACAGGTTCAGGAAAAAATGTCAAATACAGGCAGAAATGTAATAACGCAATAAGACATTTAAGAATAAATATATTTCAATGAAATATTTTATAGTTTGTATAGCAAATTATAATATTCGTAAATCCCTAAAATTGGTTTGTGGTTTGTTTTTTTCTTATAACGGGTTTTCCAATAGGGATGATATGATTTTGAAGTGACGTTTCGGTCATTTGTAATATGTCATGATCTGTCATTTGTTATACCCTACACCACACTGTGGTACAGGGTATTATAACTTTGTGCATTTGTTTGTAACACCCAAAAGGAGAAGAAATACCCCCTTGGTTTATTACACCGATCGACTTAGAATCACTTTCTGAGTTGATTTAGCTATGTCCGTCTGTCCGTCTGTCTGTCTGTCTGTCCGTCTGTCCGTCTGTGCCTGTATTCTTGTAATCAAAGTACAGGTCGCAATTATTGTCCGATCTCGACGAAACTTTACACACATCTTTTTTTTGGGCCACGGACGATCCCTATTGAATTTGGTTAAAATCGGTTCAGATTTAGATATAGCCCCCATATATATGTTAGCCCCGATTTGACATGTAAGCGCTGTAAAAACTTTATTTTATATCCGATCAGTATGAAATTTGGCAGAAAGAGGTTTCTTATTATATGGATGATCACTATTAAATTTGGAAGAAATGCGTTCAGATTTAGATATAGCCCCCATATATACGTTACCCCCGATTTGACATGTAAGCGCTGTAAAAACTTCATTTTATATCCGATCAGTATGAAATTCGGCAGAAAGAGGTTTCTTATTGTATGGATGAACACTATTAAATTTGGAAGAAATCGGTTCAGATTTAGATATAGCCCCCATATATATGTTACCCCCGATTTGACCTGTAAGCGCTGTAAAAACTATATTTTATATCCGATCAGTGCGAAATTCGGCAGAAAGAGGTTTCTTATTACATGAAGGAATACTGCCAAATTTGGAGGAAATCGGTTCAGATTTAGATATAGCTCCCATATATATGTTACCCCCGATTTGACATGTAAGCGCTGTAGAGACTGTATTTTATATCCGATCAGTACGAAATTCGACAGAAGGAGGTCTTTTTACATGAATAAGTATTCAGGGAAGATCGGTTCAGATTTACATTAAAGCTCCATATATATGTTCCTCATGATTTGTTATCAAACAAAATTTTCCAGAAAGATGTTTCTCACTTTAGGAACGAATATTGCTTAATTTAGCGATTATCGTTTCAGAATTAGAATACGTTTCTACCCATTTACCAATTATTCCAAATTATTATGGCAATGACCCTTATCGCATTGTTAGGGAGGTGTAGGGTATTATATAGTCGGCCCCGCCCGACTTTCTGCCTTTCTTTACTGGTTTTTCATATGTCATGATCTGTCATTTGTTTTTCATTGTATTCAGTAGTGCAATTTCATTATGGAGAGATATACGCAAGAACAATGCTTACAAATTATTCAGTTTGATTATAAAAATAATCGTTCTCCGATCCGACGTACCGTTAGGGAGCTACGAGTAGAGCAAAAATAAACTTTCCGTTCACATTTGAAAGTGATGCTAAGTAAATTTTTTTTAAATCCAAAAAATACACTTTCCAGTCGACCTACGACCTTGCCACCCCTTACCAATATTTTAGCTCTCGTTAAGTGATATATTTTTGCCATTGACAGATTGTGGCTACGTGCCACACAACAAATGAAACAATTAAATTGTTGCCAGAAACTTTGGAGATTCGATTATTTCAAGGAATTGTGATATTGAATGGCCTGTAAGAAGTTGTGATTTAACACCATTAGACTATTTCTTGTGGGGTTATTTGCAGTTATTGGTCTTTCAAAATAAACCAGACTCTCTTCAAGCTTTACAAGTCAATATTGAACGTGCCATTCATGACATACGACTTGATTTTGTGCAAAAAGTGCTCGAAAATTGTGTTCATCGAATTCGTTCCTGCAGAAAAAGTCGTGGAGGTCGTTTGAATGACGTTTTATTTAGAACTTAATTGTATCGATTGTACTTCACATTAAATTAAAAACTTTTGAATTTCCTTAACAATAAGTGTGTTTTCTTTTTTTCAAAGAAATAATATCACTCTTATTGGAAAACCCGTTTTCTACTAAACTAAAGCCAGGATTCAGTTTTCTTTAATGGGATTATACCTCGCCAGCTATACGAGATAACTCTTAGGTGTGAACATCCCTTTTTTTATAGACCACGGTTAGTGGCCAAATTTGAGGACCTGTAGAATCGCCTCTATTTTATACAAATTGAAGTTAAAACTTTAATTCTCTAATACCTCTTCTGCAATCCAAGTTTATATTGCAATCAGTTGTCTGGTTAGAAAGCAGTGGAATTTTTTCTTTATTATCTTCTTTATATTATCTGACGATCTTTGATGCGGTGATGTTGAATTTTGGATGATAGGAAAGGTATCTAAACAGAAATTTTAGGAAGACAAATTGGCACCTTTATAAGAAATTTGTTTACAAATGTCCTCAATTCTAAACTTCTGTACGAACCGAATAACAAAGTCGATTTGGGTAATCTAGTCGAGCACATTACTACATCTTTAAATAGTTCCCTCGAAGGAGCCTATCCAAGACCAAGGTGCAAGGGCAAAATTAATCCAACATGATGGACCTTTGAGCTTACTGCTTGGAAAAAGGCGTGGAACAAGCTATTCAACAAGGTCAAATCAACCGAGGTCACTAATGACTAGGATGCCTATAAAGAGAAAATCAAAATCAATAAGAATAAGTTTAGGAAAGCGCACATTCTGTGAGCATTGGAAATGTTCTCTGAAGCCGCAAGGCTGCGGAAGATACTATTCGCTACACACTGTACAGAGGGTTGCCTGCAGGATGAGGTCAATAACTGGACAGCCAGCTCTCGCTGAAACTTTTGCTCGACATGCATTTTCAGGGGAACACAGACAGAACTCGAGAAACAACAGGTCCAAGAAGAGAGCCCGTCCGATTGAAGCGTCGCTAGATTTTTGACTGAGTAATCCAAAATTAGCTGGGCGATCAGCTTTGAGCCGTTTAAAATCGCCTGGACCAGATGTCATTACTCCAGCAGAATTGCAGAAAATGTTGAAGTTCATTGTCTACTAGCTGGAAGAAATTTGTGAAGGCTGTATTAGGCACTCATACCGATTGAGCGATACCCAAGTCGTAATTATATCCAAAGCGGGAAAGATATCGCACATTATGCCTAAATGTTTCAGACCAATTAACCTATCCTCCTTCCAATTGAAAGGTCTGGAAAGACTTTAAGATTCTTTCATTAGGGAAAACAAAACTACTACAGGGGAACCAACAGGCTTACAACAAGGGTAAGTTTGCTGAATCTGCCCTACATGAACTTGTGTTCACTATTGAATCGTCACTACATTTCAAGGAATGGTGGCCTTATATGACACAGGAGGGGCTTTTAGCAACTTTCACTCAGATGTGGTAATTGCGGCGCTGCGGCGCATCTGAGGGAGAATTCTACTTTGATTAGACTAATTCAAAGCCAGCGCATAACAGAAAGTCTTGTGTCCACAAGTCTAATTGCTCCGCACAAGGAGGAGTAGTATATCCACTAATATGGAACATAGCGATGAATGGAATCCTGTTAGATATAGAACGCTGCGGTTGAAAATTCGTGGTATATGCGGACGATGTTGCAATCGCAGTAGATGGACCAAAAGCAGAGGCTACGGCGTTGACCCAAACAATGCAAAATTGGTTCTCTTTACTAGGAAGTATAAGGTCCGACATGTGGACCCTTCTCTAATAAACGAAACAGAGCTGGTCTTTTCTGAATGTGCAGAATTTCTAATAATAATTCTAGATATAAAATAGCCACTCAAGGAAGACCAAAGTCGCGTTATATATTTCTGCAGGCAAGCTGTAAGGTCGCGCTGGGGTCTATCTCCCAAAAACGTCCCTTGGATATATACGAGTATAGCAGTAATTCGGCCAATACCGAAGATCAAACGGCAAATTTCGTAGATCAAACGTTGTTCTACTCGCCAAGACCTACAAGAAAAATAGTATCGCTGTTTTTGGACTGTCGCACTGTGTTATCAAAGGTTCAGAGAACTACTTGCATATGCATAAGCGGAGGACTACAGCGATTGAGTCTCTACAGATAATACCTACTACTGCCGACTGATATTGTGGCGAGAAAAGTTGAAACCAGAACGGCTCTACGATTAAACTGCCTATCAATATAGAGGTACAAGAACTGCGGTCACATAAAGATATCACCGTGTAGTTCTAAGGCAACCGACAGCGGAGTCCGAGTACACTGTAAAGAACTCAGTCTTGATGTAGCTGCGGTGTCTATCAAGCCGAAATACTGTCAATATGGGAAGTCGCCAAGTGGATGAGTCACAACATAGTGACCAACACTGGCGTTGTCAATTACTCGGACAGTCAGGCTGTCATCAATTCTCTGGAGGCCACATACCTAAATTAAACCAGTAAGGAAAGGCTAAAGTCGGGCGGGGCCGACTATATAATACCCTACACCACTCTCGTAATATTGAATAACTGTGATATATAAATTATGTAATTCATGTATAAATTGTTTACATAAATTTACTTTTGGGACATTTTATACTTAAACCAGTAAGGAAAGGCTAAAGTCGGGCGGGGCCGACTATATAATACCCTACACCACTCTCGTAATATTGAATAACTCTGATATATAAATTTTGTAATTCATGTATAAATTGTTTACATCAATTTACTTTTGGGACATTTTATACTTAAATAATACCCTGTATCACAGTGTGGTGTAGGGTATAAAAACGATTGGATCTAAAGAGCCAAATCGGATGAAACATATATATGGGAACTATAGCTAAATCATTACCGATATTCTTAAAATTCGGCAATGTTGGTTCATGAATCAAGAAACTCTACCATTCTAAATTTCAAAACGATTGGATGTAAAATATAGCTTCTATAGAACTAAAGGGCCGAATCGGACGAAACATATATATGGGAGCTATAGCTAAATCTAACCGATTTTCTTCAAATTCGGTAGTGTTGGTTCATGGATCAAGAAACTCTACCGTTCTAAATTTCAAAATGATTGGATGTAAAATACAGCTTCTACAGGACTAAAGGGCAAAATCAGACGAAACATATATATGGGAGCTATAGCTAAATCTTAACCGATTTTCTTCAAATTCGGCAATGTTGGTTCGTGGGTCAAGAAACTCTACCATTCTAAATTTCAAAACGATTGGATGTAAAATACAGCTTCTATAGGACTAAAGGGCCAAATCGGACGAAACATATATATGGGAGCTATAGCTAAATCTTAACCGATTTTCTTCAAATTCGGCAATGTTGGTTAATGGATCAAGAAACTCTACCATTCTAAATTTCAAAACGATTGGATGTAAAGTACAGCTTCTATAGGGCCAAATCGGACGAAAGATATATATGGGAGCTATATCTAATTCTGAACCGATTTCAACCAAATTCAATAGCGATCTTAACAGCTGCGAAATACTCTAAACTGCAAAATTTCGGAACGATCGGAGTGAAATTGCGACCTGTAGTCGACGAACAACTTTACATGGACAGACGGACGGACGGACGGACGGACATGGTTAAATCGACTCAGCTAGTGATTCTGAGTCGATCGGTATACTTTAAGGTGGGTCTAGCTGTGTTATTTTCAGGTGTTACAAACATCTGCCGTTAAACAAACTTATAATACCCTGTACCACAGTGTGGTGTAGGGTATAAAAACGATTGGATCTAAAGAGCCAAATCGGATAAAACATATATATGGGAGCTATAGCTAAATCTTTACCGATTTTCTTCAAATTCGGCAATGTTGGTTCATAGATAAAGGAACTCTACCATTCTAAATTTTAAAATGATTGGATGTAAAATATAGCATCTATAGAACTAAAGGGCCAAATCGGACGAAACATATATATGGGAGCTATAGCTAAATCTTAACCGATTTTCTTCAAATTCGGTAGTGTTGGTTCATGGATCAAGAAACTCTACCATTCTAAATTTCAAAATGATTGGATGTAAAATACAGCTTCTATAGGACTGAAGGGCCAAATCGGACGAAAGATATATATGGGACCTATATCTAAATCTGAACCGATTTCAACAAAATTCAATAGGGATCTTTACAGCTGCAAAATACTCTAAACTGCAAAATTTCAGAACGATCGGAGTGAAATTGCGACCTGTAGTCGACGAACAACTTTACATGGACAAACGGACGGACGGACAGACATGGTTAAGCTAGTGATTCTGAGTCGATTGGTATACTTTAAGGTGGGTCTAGCTGTGTTATTTTCAGGTGTTACAAACATCTACCGTGAAACAAACTTATAATACCCTGTACCACAGTGTGGTGTAGGGTATAAAAACAGGCCTTCTCTTAATGAGATGTCTAAGCAGTTTAACATATACCTCATATATGCATGAGAGTATAGGGATATCTTAGGGAACTGCAAAGCTGATGTACTTGCTAGGAAAGGGACGACATTACAAATTCTCGAAGAATTTGAATATATTGGTGCGCCACTATCCACGTGCAAGCTTTGGCTTAGGCAAGAGTCAATCAGGCAGTTAAACGAAAGATGGACAGAAATTGACTCCTGCAGGGTAGCTAGACAAATCTGGCCAAGGTATGACCTGAGAAGGTCAAAATATCTCCTCGCAATAGAGAATGAAAGACTGTCTACGTTAGTATATGAGTAACGGGTTGCCCATATTCGACGGACCCACGGACTCTTTGGGCCCATTCCAATCGACGAGGCTTGTCCGCAGGCAACAATCTTTGCGTCAATTGAATTTTGTACGGGAACAAATGCAAATCAACGCGAATAATCCGTTGTAAAGTGGACCGAGCCATGCCCAACTGCTGAGAACGGCGTTTTTGGGATTTTCTTGGGGACCTCTCAACACTGGCTCCTACGGCAGCGATATTCTCGGCCGATCGCCTTGGCCGACTTTTATTTGGCCTCTTCGGATTAGAAAGAGCCTCACCAGTCGAAAATTTTTCGTATAAACGCTTAATGGTGTTCTTAGAAGGCGCACTTCTCACATTTTTTAATATTTTAAAAGCACGTTGACTTGACTTCTTCTGTTGAATGTAAATTTCAACTATTTCAGAGCGCTCGCGTGGCGTGTATTGTTCCATGGTAAAAATCTGCTTGGACTGACGCTTCAAACGCGGTGTGTCATTAAGCGATCTGACATCTCTGTCAAAAGTTATGGCGTTGCCAGATGGGTCCGTCGAATATGGGAGACCCTGTATGTTCTGATCGGCGAACACCCCAGGCGGTTGGGAATTGCTAATCCAATCCAAGGACTTCTGCAGAAGCTAGGATGCGAGGAAGAGAGGGAAATCATTGAGCACCTTCTTTGTTACTATCCCGCATTGAGTAAACAATGTCAGGATATACTGGGATCAGACTTTCTAGGAACCTGAGATTTTAAAATTCAAATTTCGAGTACTTTTGTAGCCTCGGAATAGTATTTGTGAAAAAATCGTAGAAGTTCATAGTAATTCTATGCGTGGTCGATGAAAAAATAGGTTAGAGCTGGCCAGTAGACATTTCACATGTCCACATACAATGCTCTGGCTTAGGAGCCAATCTATATTTTATTTCGTCTATGTATTTATTAAATTGGAATTAGTTGTAAACAAGTGTAATTTTAAAAGCGTAGCACCCTCGCTGCCCCTTGGATAAGCAAGAAAAAAGAACTTCAAAACTCTCGACCTTTTTGGTCTACACCAATAATGTTGTACGTATAGATTGTGGAGAGAGACCTGAAAAGGTCGTTTGCGGTTAAAACCAATTTTCACTTAAATCTAAACAACTACAAATTACTTGTGATCCTAATGCACAATAGCAACGTTTTTTTTCTTGCAGTTGCCCTTCGCAAGTCCATAGAGCTTTTCATTGGTTTTTGTTTTCTTTTCATATTCTCATCTGTGATGGTCCTTTCCGACTCCTTGTCATCATCACCTCCATTGTATTGGAAAGAAGAAGAGAAAACCATAACGGCAAAGTAAATACCAGCTTGTTATTGTTGTATTAGATGCATGGTTGAAAGGACATCGAAGGAAAACAGGCCGAACACAAATTGATAACCTTATGTATGTGTCTGTTTCTGTGTTAGTGTGTGTGTACGAAGAACATTAATGCATTGTCAGGCTACGTGCTGTCATTTGCAATCATAAAAATTGTGTTCTATTATTTTTTTCTACGTTTTGCTAACTTTTTCTTGATATTCTTTTACCTTTAGAAATTATGTTATTAATCCAATCAGATGTGTCCAGAAGATGGAAATTGAAAAGAATTGGGAAAAAGAGGACATACATCTTTGCACAGAAAAGAAATGCGAATTTGTCTTCATCCTCTTTTCTTTAGAATTTTTTACAATTCACGAGAACAATAAAATCCCGGGGGTGTAAACACATTGTGTGTTGGAAAAATTGTTGGGATAAGAACTTAAATTGTGTGAAGTTTGTTTGCAAAGACAAAAATGCATGCTATTGGCAATATGCTAGTATGGCTTTAAAAAAATCAAACAGTTTTGTGATTTAAGATACGAATACTATGTATATGCATATGTTGTTTGGTAGTTAATCATATTTTATCTATTTACGGGCGGATTCATAAACAGTTATGGAAGTTTATTGAACTGATTTTCAACGTTAAAATGTATTTTAAACCTTCCATAACTTTTTATGAGTACGGCCCTTAGGCTACAGGTTGTTGGTGGGTGATCTCATTGACGCCAATGGATAAAAGGTAGTTTCGCTCATTACAATTCAGGGGATATGGGGTATTTTTTGGGGGCGCATTGCGTGTTTTGCGTGCAGTTTCAAATGCGGCTATTTGGTAGAAAATAAGAAAATAATCGGATCCGGTTATTTCTTTAAATGTTCGCACAAAATACCTCTTTAGAAATCATACATATTTCAATTACTTCAAGAATGAAATACAGTATCTTACGGGTGTTTTTTCAGAGGTACAGAATTTTAAATTAAAACAAAGCAAGGACAATTTTTTTTTTATTTATTGGATAGATCAAGTATGCCATTTATGTTTAAATATGATTTGGACCACGCGGCCGCCACGACTATTAACTTATTGTACAAAATGGTACCCTTGTGTGGGAGGCACCAAAGGAGCGTGGTAATATCGCCCAATTTTGTGAAGGTAGGAGCGACTAATAAACTAATACTATGTGTAGAATTGTAGTAGTATAGAAGTTATTAGCTA
This sequence comes from Eudasyphora cyanicolor, assembly GCA_963930755.1. Lineage (NCBI taxonomy): Eukaryota > Metazoa > Arthropoda > Insecta > Diptera > Muscidae > Eudasyphora > Eudasyphora cyanicolor. Next base: position 228,895,387 of record OZ005737.1, on the reverse strand, counting down.
ATTAATAATTCACTACATTTTAATCCTTTGTGAGGAAGGTACAAGAAGGAGTGGAGTCATCGAACTTAGCCTAAGATAGAAACGAATGGATATTGTTCAAATGAACTAAAATGACCCAAAACGCATTTCCGCCGAACATATTTAGGTCTTTCCTTTGACTAGTAACGCTTTTGGCCCGTTGCAAATAATATATATCCTCGTTACACTAAAGTGAGGATATATATATTACATACCAAAAATAAACCAAGGAGCAATCGGTTAATCCTATCGAAAGTTATCGTTTGCACCAGCCATACGGACGGACGGACATTGCTAAAATGGCCCAAAACGGAATTCCTTCAAATATTCTTAGGGTCTCTTAGGTCACTCATCGATGTTCACCTAGCAAATCGCGGTCTGTTGTCTTGCAACAACTTACGTATACCCTCGTCCACAATAGTGGAATAGGGGGTACTAAAAACATAATTCATAGACTATATTTATCCATAGACCAGGGACGTATACAGAGGGGGGGGGGGGTCCCGGCGTCCCGGTCTGCCTGTTTAATATCGTTCTGATACGAGTTGTAAATCTAATAAAGGAAGATTTCGAAGAAGTCACACTTTTTTACAAAAACGATTTTAAAAATTCAGCAAAATCTGTTTTAGCTGAAATAAGTATATGGATTGATTATTGGAAGCAGAAGAATGATAAGCCATCAAATGCATTAGATGCTATTTCAGTTTGTGATGAGGACATGTTCCCAAGCGTTTTTACCCTTTTGCAGATACTGGTCACAATACCTGTGACAACGGCATCTGCTGAGCGAAGTTTCTCGACGTTAAGAAGAATAAAAACTTATCTCCGGAACAGAATGGAAGGAGAAAGGCTATCTTATCTAGCTTTGATGTCTATATACAAAGATGAAGTCAAAATCGATGAAATAATTGATATATTTCTTTCAAAAAATCGAAGATTACATTTTTAACTCTTACGTATTTTATTATAAAAAGTTTTACTGATCTCGTACTAAAGTACACATTTATATTTAGGAATAAAAAACATAGGAACTTAACTTCCATTACCTACACAATAAACGCAATTTTTTAATTGTTTATCTACGTTATGGAAAAAAGGTTGAAATTAAAGAATTTACCCTTTATATTGGACCTTCTCGTTTCTAGTAAAAATGGGGCACTTCGCACAATGCTCAGTCCCATTGACAAAAATCGATAATAATGTATTAGGTCAAATAATGGTTAAATTCGTACCCATAATATCTTAACAACCCAACTAAGATAAATAACAACAATATTTTTTTGATTTACCTCTTTTTGACACCACGAGAGGGCGCCAAAGTCAATGGTTCTATGTCCAAACCATCAAAAAAATAAGTTAACTTAAATGTACGTTGTAAAATAGCTGTATAAAATTCGCTTATTAAGGAAATTAATCCAAACTTTTTGTATATAACATTTAATCGAGTTAGTAATAATACAAAAATTCCAAATCAGCAAAAAATTGCCTTCATACTTTTCAAAATTGGAAGAAGTCGCATGGTGTTAAAGCACAAGATCTCGGTGGCCAATTTGCCTTCATACTTTTCAAAATTGGAAGAAGTCGCAAGGTGTTAAATCACTAGATCTCGGTGGCCAATTGTGATCACCTCTTCGAGAGATAACACGGTCCGGAAACGTTTCCCGTAACAGAGCAATTGTTTCGTTGCTGGTGTGGCACGTAGCGCCGTCTTGTTGAAAGTAAACGTTGTCCAGATCAATACCATCCGACCGTAAAAAATCATTAATCATCTTCCGATAGCGGAATCCATTCACCGTAACTGTTGATTCAACCTCATTTTCGAAAAAGTAAGGTCCAATGACTCCGCGGGACCATAAACCGCACCAAACAGTCACACGTTGAGGATGGAGAGGCTTCTCAACCATAACTCTTGGGTTTTCCGAGCGCCAGATGCGACAATTTAGCTTGTTGACGTAGACACCGAGGTGGAAATGGGCCTCATCAGTCAAGATGATTTTGTATCGTTTTTTTTTTGTTCGATCGTTTTTTGATCGTTTTGTATCATTCGACGATCGTGTATCGTTCCATTTTTATACCCTACACCACACTGTGGTACAGGGTATTATGACTTTGTGCATTTGTTTGTAACACCTAAAAGGAGAAGAGATAGACCCATTGTTTATTATACCGATCGACTCAGAATCACTTTCTGAGTCGATTTAGCCATGTCCGTCTGTCTATCTGTCCGTCTGTCTGTCCGTCTGTCTGTCCGTCTGTCCATGTATTCTTGTAATCAAAGTTCAGGTCGTATTTATGGTCTGATTGTGATGAAATTTAGCATAGTGCTCTTTTTTAGCCCAAGGACGATCCCTATTGAAATTGGTTAAAATCGGTTCAGATTTGGATATAGTCCCCATATATATGTTTCACCCGATTTGACATGCAAGCGCCGTAGAAACCACATTTTACATCCGATCTTTATGAAATTCGGCAGAGAGAGTTTTATTATTACGTGAATGAACACTACCAAATTCGGAGAAAATCCGATCAGATTTAGATATAGCCCCCATATATATTTATTTCACCCGATTTGGCATGTAAGCGCTGTAGGAACTGTATTTTAAATCAGATCAGTACGAAATTTGGCAGAGAGAGTTATCTTATTACATGAATAAACACTGCCAAATTCGGGGAAAATCGGTTCAGATTTATATATAGCCACCATATATATGTTTCACCCGATTTAACATTTAAGCGCTGTAGAAATCGTGTTTTATATCCGATCAGTACGAAATTTAACAGAGAGAGTTCTCTTATTACATGAATAAACACTGCCAAATTCGGGGAAAATCGGTTCAGATTTAGATATAGCCCCCATATATATGTTTCACCCGATTTAACTTTTAAGCGCTGTAGAAATCGTGTTTTATATCCGATCCGTACGAAATTTAACAGAGAGAGTTTTCTTATTATATGTATGAACACTGTCAAATTCGGGGAAAATCGGTTCAGATTTAGATATAGCCCCCATATATATGTTTCACCCGATTTAACATTTAAGCGCTGTAGAAATCGTGTTTTATATCCGATCAGTACGAAATTTAACACAGAGAGTTTTCTTATTACATGTATGAACACTGCCAAATTCGGGAAAAATCGGTTCAGATTTTAACATAGTCCCAATATATATGTTACACCCGATTTGACATGTAAGCGCTGTAGAAACCGTGTTTTATATCCGATCAGTACGAAAATCGGCAGAGAGAGTTTGCTTATTACATGTATGAACACTGCCAAATTCTTATCGCAATGCCCATTTTCGCATTGGTAGGTAGGTGTAGGGTATTATATAGTCGGCCCCGCCCGACTTTCTGTCTTTCCTTACTGGTTTTTATGCTGTAAAAGTCCGTTGGCATTCCATTCCATAATATTAATTCCTTTTTTCATTCAAAGACTGAAAAAGTTTTCTTCCAGATTTATTAGGCGATTCTCAAATAATTTGTTTTGAGATTCAATATTTTCCAATTTTTTCAAAATTTGTGTTAGAATGTTTTGATTCGCTTGACTATCAGAAGTCGGTTTCACTGAATTTGTACATGCTACAGAGGAATAAGATCTTACTGTTGCAGGTTGGCGACTATTGTTTGGCATAATATGATTAGATTCATTTGTTGTTACTTGACTTTTACTAGAATCTCTCAATTTCTTTAGCTTATTTTCTCTTATTTTCTGTAGCTCTTTTGCTACGATACATCCTCGATAACTTGCAGGGTGTTCTTCTCCACAATTAACGCACTTTGGTTGAGCTTCAACGGGCTTATCATGTTTCATTCATGTTTTCCTGAACATCTTACACATCTTGGTTGCTCAGAGCAGTAATTTTCAAAAAATATGAAGAAAAAAATTAGGTGCATTTCGAGATATTGAAGGATTAAAAAATTTTTTAGATTTTTAATGTCCTTCGACAAGGACAATATTTATATAAATTTTGAAGTACGCGAGTGCCCGGTTACAATGACACTAAAATCGTTGAAATCGGATAACGCGTTCGTAAGTTATACGCTGTTGAATTCAGTATCCTTTAAGAAAAAAGTAGAGATTCGACCAACTTTCGGACGCTGTAAAACAAGAACCATAACGAATTTGGACTAAATATAGACATCATACAAATTGTACACACTATGAGATAGCGTGTACCAAATTTCATCGAAATCGGAGGGGGTCGTGTTAAAAAGTGGGTCGACTGCCGTTGGAATCACCCCAATGTAAATTGCATATAATAACTTTGAAGTATGTACTGGTATTAAAGTTAAAAGCTGTTTACTTTTGGTACAAAATGGTCCATTTGTGTGAGAGGTACCAAAAGGGGCGTCCCAACAACGGTACTATAAAAGCATTATACAAAATGTCAAGTATTTGTATGCACTGGTATTCAAGTTATAAGCTGGTAACTTTTGGTACAAAATGGTCCATTTGTGTGGGAGGTGCAAAAAGGAGAGTGGCAATAATTCCCATTTTCCACTGTATTGTAGGTACTATTAAATCATTACACTGTACACAATTTCAAGTCTTTGTATGCACTGGTAATAAAGTTTTAAGCTATTAACTTTTGGTTCAAAATTGTCCATTTGTGTGGGAGGTACCAAAAGGGGCGTGGCAACTTCGCCCATTTCCCTCGAGGTAATAGTGACTAATAAACTAATACTTTGTGAAGAATTTCAGAGGATTCAAATAAGTTGTATAGAAGTTATTAAGTAATCAATATTTCACTAAATGTTAACCCTTTGTGGGGAAGGTACTAGAAGGAGTGGACCAATATGGCCCATCTTCGAACTTAGCCGGAGATAGAAGGAAATATTACCACATACCAAATTTGAAGTCAATCGGTTACGCCTTTCGAGAGTTATCGTGAGCACCAGGCAGCAGACACACAGAGAGACAGACAGACATACGGACGGACATTGCTCATTCGACTTAAAATTACCCAAAACGGATATCCGCCAAACACACTTAGGGTCTTAGGTTACTCCTTCGATGTGTTACACTTTTGGTTCGTAGCAAATTATATACCCTCCTCTCTAAAATGAGGGGATAAAAATGGTGAAAATCTTGCAGTCACAGTTGTCAAAACTAAAGTTTTTTTTGGGTCGTCGTAAAGCACCTTGTCGGACCGCAATACAGAAATGGGTGGAAAAATTCGAGCTGTTGGGACAAGTTAGTGATGTGAAGAATTAAACCCGTGCACGTCGCTCAAGAACAACTGAGAAAATTGCTGCTGTAGCCCGAAGTGTTGAAGAAAACCCAGGTTTGTCCATTCCTCGTCGTTCTTTGGAATTGGGCATTCCACAAACGTCATTACACCGTATATTGCATAAAGACTTGGGTCTTAAGGCTTATAAAGTTCAGTTAACAGAAGAACTCAAGCCAGCCGATCATCGACAACGTCGTGTCTTTGCTGATTGGGTCCTTGAAATGCATGAAAATGATCCGGAATTCGATCGAAAGAGTTATTGTTGAGATGCCTTTCCATCCTCAACGTGTGACTGTTTGGTGCGGTTTATGGTCCGGCGGGGTCATTGGACCTTACTTTTTCGAAAATGAGGTTGGATCAACAGTTACGGTGAATGGATTCGCTATCGAGAGATGATTATGGACAACGTTTACTTTCAACAAGACGGCGCTACGTGCCACACAAGCAACGAAACCATTGCTCTGTTACGGGAAAAGTTTCCGGACCGCGTTATCTCTCGAAGAGGTGATCACAATTGACCACCGAGATCTTGTGATTTAACACCTTGCGACTTCTTCCTTTGAGGCCACGTGAAAGATAAGGTCTACGCCAACAGCCCGGCGTCGAATCAACCTTCAAAGATAGAGTTCGTGAGGCTATCGAGGACATAGGGCAGCCACTTTGCGATTTGGTTACGGAAAATTGCATGAAAAGGATATGGTCCTGTAAGCGTGGTAGTGGTGGCCGATTGGCTGATGTTGTTTTTCATTATTAACGGCATACCAAATTCTTTATTGTGAAATAAACATCAGATCATTTATCTCAAAAAATGACATTTTTCTTTGAATACCAAAATAACACCTCTTGTTGGAAAACCCTTTATAACTCCAAAATAAGACATATACTTTTTTCCCAAAAAATTACAAAAATCACATTTTTTCTCTAGGAAGTTTCTTTTAAGATGAATATAACATGTTATACCATTTTACGTAACATCTTCTACAACATTCCCACCAGACATATATTTATTTAAAAGTGACAAAAAATCAATGTTTTTAAAAATATAATTTCAAATGGCCATAACTTTTGTCCATATTAAATTTTGATGCCGGGACCATTCTATGATACAATGATATTGGCACACTTAAAACCGTTCTGCGAAAGATAAACATAATTAAATGTAATTTCGCATTAAACAAGTAAAACGGCATTAAGTTAGTACAGGGCGAATATTATGTACCCTCCACAACGGATCACGTTTCACAATATTATAAAGCAATTTGAAAATAATATAAAATACTAGCTGACCCCAGCAGACGTTGTCCTGCCCGTTTCGTTTGGGATGTGTTCGTTAGTTATTCATTCATTCAAAAATGCATACATTCCGAGTTTCAAGAAATAATCACCAGAAAAATTTACATTAGACGTAAGTCCACTACAGCGCCATCTGCGGGTTAGAATCATACATACATACTATTTTCAAGACAAACCACAAATTAAATTTTAAATTTCACTTAAATCGCTCTGAAAATGCAGATTTTATATAACTTGTCCACTCCGTCATTTATCGCGATTAAAATAATTGTATAACACAGAAGGCCCCGAACTGAGCCTGACCTGCAATTTTTAGCCCATTCGCCTTCATGCTTTCGGAGATCATGCGTTACAAAAAAACGTACAAACGATTTTATGTATAAAGATTAAAATCAAAGTATGATTTCGTATATAAAAATTAATAAAAAAAAGCAAAATAATGTTAGGTAAAATATTTGTCAGAACATGTACCTATGATGACCGCTGCACTGTGGGATGATTTAAAAACAAGCAAAATAATCCGGTCAGACAACAGATTGCAACAAGACTTTGCATGCTTGTAGAAGATGTATTAAAGAACAGACGTTTTCAATTTGGGACACCAATGCAAAAATAATGTTTTGGAAAGTATAACTTCAAATTACCATAGCTAGGATCGATATATATCCGGCTCTAATATATTTCGATTCCTTGAAAAAGATCTGGAAAAAAAATCAAAAAATTAAGACGCGGACAGAAATAAATCCATAAAATATTTAAAAATTAATATATTTCAGTGAAATGTTTTGTAGTTTGTAGGTATTGACACCAGAAATAGAAGGTAATTCGCCAATCATTATATATAAAATAGTTAAACCCACTATTTCCAAAATGAATTCGAAAATCTCAATATTTTTTTTTTATTTTTCTCCTGTTTGATTACTATACTAAAAGCTGGGCTACAAATTTGTAGTTCAACGTTCACTTCACATATCTCAATTTTTATACCCTCCACCATAGGACGGGGGTATATTCATTTTGTCACTCCGTTTGTAACACCTCTAAATATTGATCTGAGACCACATAAAGTATATATATTCTTAATCGTCGTAAAATTCTAAGATGATTTAGCCATGTCCGTCTGTCCGTCCGTCTGTGGTAATCACGATACAGTCCGCAATAATAGAGCTAGGTTGATCAAATTTGGTACAAATACTTTTATAGTTGCAGGTTGTTTGGGATTGCAAATGGGCCATATCGGTCCATATTTAGATATATAGCATCTAACTTGTTGTGATTCCTACTGTCCTCATCTACTATATATTTTGGTGTTATTTTCTTTAGGTTTGAGTTATTTTGTGAGGTCACATGCTATCCATGGTGGAGGGTATATAAGATTCGGCATGGCCGAACTTAACGCTTTTACTTGTTAGTAATGGTGTAGTTTCTACTTGTCAAATGTCAAATAATAAAAGCTTCAAAAGTGACAGCTACCGAAATACCGGGTGATTCAAAATAACACCTCTTGTTAGAAAATCCTGTATGATTTTTTATGTCTAAAAACGTTATTTTCACAAATAATTTTTAGGGGTATTTCAAAAACAACGCAAAATGGTGCTTTTTTGTCGAAAAATAATAAAAAAAATTGAATACTTTATGTCATCGGGGGAAAAACCCGTAAATATCTCAACTTGTTTCGCCAGAAATTATTATTGTCATGTCCTCTTAAAACTTGAAATATTAAAGTTCGAAATATTCGTGCACAAAATTACGAAAAAGTACTTTTGCAAACAAATTAACGTTAATGCATTTAAGGAGTTCCTTACCTTAAATATTGAACATTTTATTTCCGAGAAAATGTATTCATATTGGGTTGATTATCTGAGGAAGCCAGTCACAAAATGATCCAAGAAGCTCGCTTGTTCCATACCAGAAATAGTCCAAACAACACAAAGTAAGATTTAATGACCTTACAATAAATTCTGATACTGTTAAAAGTTCAAAACGGCGTAAAAAACTTAACATTGACAATATTTTTAAGAGTAATATTTCAAGTATCTTTTCAAAGAATATTTATGCAGTATTTTTGATGACATTGTTCACGAAGATGCTAATATAAGTTTAGAACGCAACGAAGGAAACTATTCTTACAAAAACATGCATAAAACTTTTAAAACAAAACAATATAGTACAATACTACGAAAAAACACATTAGTCCACATACCCGCTGTTTGACATACAGGAATTTACCCTAGTAAGTCTTCAAGTTTTTCCCACCATATTTGTAATCTACGCAAAATTCCCTTTCAGTTGATGGTTGTTACGATATATGGACCAAAACCCATTTTCCAAGACCATCTAGGGGGCTGTCGCTCCCAAATTTGTGCACACATTTGCTCACAGCAAGCCTATTGCTAGCAATCCGGGGTCAATCTTGAGCGTTCTTTATATATTTATTTTTAACAGCCTGTTTCTGTAACTTAAAAATTTGCTTTCGTTCGCTTGCCAGACGACAAACTGCTGATTTGGGTTTCACTAACTACCATTACGAAAACGTAATCACTTCTAGGCGAACACAAATGTCAGATCGAGTCACTCTATTTTATTTGTCGACTGATTGGTACAATGTCAAAAAATGTTATTAAAAGCAAAAATAAGTAGATGTTAATATAATTATGATACAGCCAATTAAATAATAATAAAATTTTATACATATTTAAGAATAAAGAAGTCAACATTGACAGCTCGCTAAGATGAAAAAACATCAGTGCACAAGGAGAGACACGTGAGAGAGAGAAAGAAATGAGAGTCTTGGTTGAGCTCAGCTGACCCACCCTGGGTTGATTTTTTGGCCACCGCTAGTGTAAAGACTAAAGTGGTGTATGTGTATAAAAATGTGTGCTTTTTTAGATCGGAAGTTGTGAAATTATTGATCCGGCAATTACATTATTTTCCAATTGGTACATTGACGTAAGGTCAGGTGAAGGAACATTAGAGAAACCAAACTCCTGACGTAAGTGAGTGACTGGATTTCGTTCGCAGAGACTTTCGTTCGAAATACATACTTCGTGTGGTAGGTGCCAAAAGGACTCGCTCTATCCCGTCGAAATTTGGCATCGCAACTGAGATTTATGAAATATTATGACGTGTTAAATTTCATAAATATATAATGCTCTAATTCAGTGTTATAGTCTGGTGAATTGTTGAGTACTTCTATTTTTGTCACATCGATACACGAAGAAAGAGCACTGTGCATCGATCCATGTTTAGGTATAGATCCCCTTTGATGTTACTTCTAGTGGCCCTAGGGAACATAGTTTTTTTATTTTATTTAGCTGAAATTAAAGAGTTTATAAACTGCACCAAACAGTCAAAATGGATGTAATGGCGATTCGTTAACAACTTGAGAATTGTCTTCGCTCCAAATATGGCAATTTTGCTTATTGACGTAACCAATAACCATAACTGTGCTTCATCACTTAATTGATTCATAAACCTTTGACGTTATCAGCTGTCGAACCATAGTTATCTATATCGAGTGTTCTCATACGGTTTCCTTACTGGTTTGAAATTTGATAAAGTTCGTACAATACAATGTTGTAAGTGCCCATTAAAAACGATCAAATTTGCTAAACCCCTTTTGGTATTTCGCACACCATGTGAAAATAATCTTGCTATAACTTCCGTAACAGTCTTCTCAATGTCGTCATATTCGTTATTAGTTTAATGATGCAATATCTTTTCTCACAAAGAATACCAAATTTAAATTTAATTGAGATCAACTTATTTAAATCAATGACAAGTTTCACTATTTCTTCTTCTTAAAACGGTGAACGTATTCGCTATCTAGAATATTTTCCAATTGCAATTTTGCCAGACTTATTAGGAAGTATTACTTCAAATACGAGTGCCGTATACAATTTCCATTTTAGTGACTTAAAGTATTAATCCCAATCACTGAATGTATTTTCCAGCAATCACATGTATCAAACAAGTACTATTGATATCAAAACAAATAACAAGTACTACAAAAAAACATCATAAAAGCACTTCAAAAGCAATTTGAAAAGTTAAATCTTTAAATCTGAACTCTTGAAATGATGACACTTCATAACACTCGACTTTAATCTTTATTATGAATCACAGAATCACTTCAAATCGTTTCTAAGCCGACAGAATAAATACAAATCACACATAAGTTATACAGAAGTGAACCAATTCGATGTTCGTTGTTCATTCATTCATTCAGTCTGTTCATCCGGTCGGTCGTTCATTGTTCATGAATAGTATGGCTTCCAAACCGAAATCTGCTCAAAAGCATATTTTTCATATTTCATTTTTATGCATACGATATATAGACAGTGCGACACACTGTCTGACTTTATGGCCGTATGTCGTGTATGTGCGTGTGTGTGAGCGTAAATCATACAAACTCACAACTACGCTTACAATTTAGCCTTCGCTTTTGGTGTGCGTGTAAGATGTAAGAATAGTCACATGCAGACCGACGGACAGACAAGAAGCCCAACAAAATCATTTGTTTGGATGTTATCCATTTTCATGGAACTGTGCCATGATGCGTACAGTGATTCGAATTGATTGGCAATGACAGATGTCATTAATGACGACAATATACGTTTTCCAATAAAAAATATATTAATCGCAGTCGGGTTTTGAGACCACCAAAACATGCAAGAAAATCTCACACAAGTAAACCGACCGAAATATACTCGTACCCACGCACTCATATTTGAAAGCTAACTCTATATGCTGATTATATCAAAATTTGGATGTGGATCTCTTTTGTTTGAAGAATTATTGCAGAAAATACATACATCTAATCTAATCTAATCTAATCTAATCTAATCTAATCTAATCTAATCTAATCTAATCTAATCTAATCTAATCTAATCTAATCTAATCTAATCTAATCTAATCTAATCTAATCTAATCTAATCTAATCTAATCTAATCTAATCTAATCTAATCTAATCTAATCTAATCTAATCTAATCTAATCTAATCTAATCTAATCTAATCTAATCTAATCTAATCTAATCTAATCTAATCTAATCTAATCTAATCTAATCTAATCTAATCTAATCTAATCTAATCTAATCTAATCTAATCTAATCTAATCTAATCTAATCTAATCTAATCTAATCTAATCTAATCTAATCTAATCTAATCTAATCTAATCTAATCTAATCTAATCTAATCTAATCTAATCTAATCTAATCTAATCTAATCTAATCTAATCTAATCTAATCTAATCTAATCTAATCTAATCTAATCTAATCTAATCTAATCTAATCTAATCTAATCTAATCTAATCTAATCTAATCTAATCTAATCTAATCTAATCTAATCTAATCTAATCTAATCTAATCTAATCTAATCTAATCTAATCTAATCTAATCTAATCTAATCTAATCTAATCTAATCTAATCTAATCTAATCTAATCTAATCTAATCTAATCTAATCTAATCTAATCTAATCTAATCTAATCTAATCTAATCTAATCTAATCTAATCTAATCTAATCTAATCTAATCTAATCTAATCTAATCTAATCTAATCTAATCTAATCTAATCTAATCTAATCTAATCTAATCTAATCTAATCTAATCTAATCTAATCTAATCTAATCTAATCTAATCTAATCTAATCTAATCTAATCTAATCTAATCTAATCTAATCTAATCTAATCTAATCTAATCTAATCTAATCTAATCTAATCTAATCTAATCTAATCTAATCTAATCTAATCTAATCTAATCTAATCTAATCTAATCTAATCTAATCTAATCTAATCTAATCTAATCTAATCTAATCTAATCTAATCGAATCGAATCTAATCTAATCTAATCTAATCTAATCTAATCTAATCTAATCTAATCTAATCGAATCTAATCTAATCTAATCTAATCTAATCTAATCTAATCTAATCTAATCTAATCTAATCTAATCTAATCTAATCTAATCTAATCTAATCTAATCTAATCTAATCTAATCTAATCAAGTGATTTCGCAAGACTTTCAATCTCTCTGTGGACCGTCCAATAAAAATGTGACCCGGCATGACCGGCACGATAAGCACATAGAATGTATGCAGTTTCAGACTAGTACCCACCTGTCAATTGTTTCCATAAGAGCATTATCGCTCAAGGAGATCTTGCAGGATGTAGGAGGTATGCCCACACATTCCAGTCCGTCTGGAGCGTGTAAGGTAGTTCCTAGCCTTACCTTCCATATTCATCAGCTTTGCAGTTCCCTGTTCACTACAGGACATTCAATCTATCTGCATACAACCAACAAGGCAGTGGTTCATTATGAGAGACCCAATAAGTGAGACGAGACTTCCGGTAACGATAGCTGCTGTAAGGCTTCGGTGCGTTTGGAGTTTAGATATCAGCTTGGAAGGTATGCAGTTCCTAGTTGGTGACTACCTGTTATTTATTACCGTAAGGGTAATCAGTCAAGAATACCTAACAGGTCGCTAGAGGTGTGCCAACATATGTATTTCAGTTCCCCTGAGTTGTTTAGATCGATGGCGAGTCGATGTTCCAGGACTGAACACACACCGTGAGAATTGTCCACTATCATACCAGTCTCACGAAGATTTTACACAAACTGTGTATAGCAGGCACGGTGGGTGTGTAACTTTGGCAATACTTCCAATTTGTAAATAACTTTGCATTATTTCTCAATGTTTCTCAAGCTTCAATTGATTAATTTCGTTCCACGAAGATTTGATACAATCTTTTTGTCAAGATTTCGAGCGGGAAAGACTGTCACAGTCAAAATAACATATGATTAACAAAAAAACAAAAGATGGACCATCCTATACAACTAAAATTTTGCATTTATTCTTAATAAAAATTCTAACCAGGAGATCAACAATATGGTGATAATTCAATGCAACAATATGGTGATAATGCAATTTTCCCAGACTGGTTTCAATGGCTAATTCCCATATAACGTAGCCCAGGTCACACTATAAACAGTTTGCATTAAAGAACTGTTTATATGCTCGTATTAAATATTTCGAAAAATCTTTGACCCCAATGTAGTTTAGAAATACTGTGCCTTCATGTGAGACCTTTGGCTGCGATGGTACTTGCACTTGAAGCAATATTAGCCTGCCGCTTGTGCCAGAGTCGGGCACTGGCACATTGACAAAAAAACTGTACAGAATTCTCCTATAAAAACACAATAACACTCGAACACAAATAAAAAAAGAAATGGGCAAAAATAAAAATTGATTGTCGTATTATGCTTATTATATTGTGCCGTAAATTGTATATAAATCTGCCAAATACTTATTGTCAAACACATTCACAGCCATTCATTTGTCGTCTATCCGTATGGGAAAACGATAATTTTTCCGGGATTCACCAATGGCTTTTTGTCGCCGCCTGGTGGTGTTATTGATGATGGCAATGGCGATGGCGATGATGATGCCGCGCTGCTGCAGTATTGCAGGATGAGTCGATTGGACGGCTCCAATGGTCGAGGTATTATTTTAAATGCTGCAACAGTTGTTTGGTTCATGCATCTGTTCCAGTGAGGTTGCCAAAAAAGAAAAGGAAAAATATATCCAAATGTTGATAGACTTTTTTGCGTGAACCCCGTTCCTACGCTTGCATTTGTTATACTTGGAATATCAACTGTTCCAAGTATGTATTTCGGTTTCAATGTTCATGATAATGATCATGATTGTGATTATGTCAACAGATGTGGGATTGTTTTGTTTCTTATAGTAATTTATAGTGAATTATTTACTATTTCTTTTTCCCAATGCTCGGCACTGAGCTCTGTGGTCTGGTCTACCCATTGACTGAGGTCCAAAGAATTTCTTTAGACAGTTGGTAGACAATTTTCTATTACAATTTATAGTTATTGTGGGATAGCATTCCGAAGTGGTAGCAGATGTCTGCATATATTAAAGACTAACCAAGTATGGATATATTATGACGATATTATTAGATAAACACATGTGAGATAGTTTTTATGGAAATAATTGAATAGATTAAATATTAATGTGCCTTCTTACGAAACAAATAAGAACATTTCAGTCGAGTAAACAGACTAAGGTATACCATCACTTTGTGAGTAATTTAATGTATAGGGTCCTCAGAAAGGTTCTTCCGAACTGTGACAGATAAACTATCACTATGTGTGGATTAAGAGCAGATTTGGACAAGAACGACAAAAGTTATTAGATAATCAATATTTTACTACATTAGGCGTGTTTTCGTTACACCGTAGGTGCTTAATTTGTATAGGGAGCTAAGCACCTTTAAGCATTATTAGTTCCCGATGAAGTTTGGTGCTTGTGTTCCTGTCTTAATCGAGTATGGTGTTGCCAGATTGGGCATCCTATATTTCGCAGTATGGCATCTCATTTTTGGAAAGATTGTTGTCAATTATTGTGAATTAACGGGAAGAAGAAGAAGAAATATGGAAAATTATTTTAATATTTGCAAAAAGAGTGTAAACAATTGAACATAGAATAGTAAATTTATGTTTTATAAATACATTTCACGAATATTTTGTCTGTTTCGCAATGTTCTTTCTTCGCAACTCATGACACCATTGCTACCAGATAGTGGAAATCCGCTACTTACTAATTATGCGCCAGTTAGTGGAAGTCAGTTGTTTTCGTTGCAAAGTGATAAACTAAAATCTGTAGCTTGTAACGAAAACATGCCAATTGTAACCCTTTGTGGGATTACAATGTATTGTTGAATTGACATATAAGTGTATTGTGCGCCCCTATAGTGATTTTTACAAGGAATCCTTTTGTCGAACAGATCCATCCAAAACTATCGAATTAAACTACTTTTTATATATAGTTATATTTTTGTAGGTAGATTATTAGGAGTAAGAAATACATACTTCTGCAGTATCTCCTTTATTTTGTTCTTTGACGTGGAACATCTCTTACGAAGCCATTAAGCCACAATCGAAATGTTTTTTTTTCAAACTTTTAAAAATTTGAAATGTAAATATAAATATTTTTAGGGCCACTTCCATCCATAGCTTATATGTTAGAGAATTAAAAATTTGAAAAAATGGAGAGTACAAACTATTTAAAAAATTATGTTTAAGTTTTTAAACTTCAAAATCGCACTCTAACAACTTTATATTTTTTTGTATATTTTTTCTGAAATGTACCGAAAAATACCTACATTTCACAAAAAGATTAATTAAATCGGACCATAACTTAAGAAGTTTATGACCATAAACCCGATACACAGAGTGATATATTAACGATTTTTTAGATATCAAAAAAATCCACAAAGCGCTTCTTCTAGATCGCGGTAGTAGTTTGAAGAAATTTGCTTTGGTGAAGAGTGGCACCTTTAAAAAACATACCTTAAAGTTTCAAGGCACCAACTTGTTTAGTATTTTTTTTGAGAAATTAAAAATAATCGATCTATAAAAACATGCAAATTTGTTAACACGCCAAAAATCCAGAAAGTGGTATTGGATTCTTGTCGGCTGATGGAGCGCGACCTACCTGACATGATATTCATTTCAGAAAGTGCTATACATTGCGTATTGACAGAACATTTGGAGATAAGAAAGACGTGCAAAATGGGTGCTGCGTTTGCTCGCAATGGAACAAACACTGCGTCGTGAAGATGTTTCAATAGAGTGTTAGGCGATGTTTCACCGCAATAAATCCTAGATTTTGGTTCGATTCGTAAACATGGATGAGACAAGGATCAACCACTGAGACAACTGGACAGGGTATTATAAGTTTGTTTCATGGCAGATGTTTGAAAGAAATACCACAGCTAGACCCACCTTAGACTATACCGATCGACTCAGAATCACTAGCTGAGTCGATTTCTGTCTGTTTGTCCGTCTCTCAATCTTAAGTTGTTTGTTGAGTACTGGCCGCAATTTCACTCCGATCGTGGAGAATTTTGCAGTTAGGTGTCTTTTGTACCTAGAACGAACCCTATTGAATTTGAAGAAAATCGGTTCAGATTTAGCTATTGCCCCCATATACATGTTTCGTCCAATTTGACCATTTAGCCATATAGATGCTGTATTCTATATCCTATTGATTTAAAAGTAAGCATGGTAGAGTTTATTGATCTATGGACTAATATGACCGAAATTGAATAGAAACCGTTCAGATTTAGTTATAGCTCCCATATATATGTTTCGACCGATTTGGCTAAATTGTGTAAACAAATTTTAGTTGAAGTATACATTGGATATTTCATTGCTATCCAATCGTACCAGAGTGGTGTAGGGCATCATACTTATATAGTCGGCACGGCCCGACTGTAGCCTTTCATTACTGGTTTTATTGATTATCTTTAAAAAGCTTATATAATTACTCCGAGTATTATGCAAACTTATTGCAGCGTTTAAGTGATGAAATTCAGGAAAAAGGTCCCATTTGGCGAAAAATAAAGTGTTGTTTTATCAATACAATGCTTCAATTAACACACCCCTATTGTGGTGGCCAAAATCAATAAATTACAGTTCGAATTGCTTTAACACACACCTTATTAGCCAGAAATAACTACCTCGGATTATTATCCCCTTTTAGAGAGGAGGGTATATACTTATACCATTTGCTACGAACCAAAAGGGTAACACATCGAAGGATGTGTTTGACGGAAATTCGGTCATTCTAAGTCATTCGAGCAATGTCTGTCCGTCTGTCTGTGCAGGACGGATTCCATAGACTTGCCCTTGCTGTAAGCAGTTTGGTTCTCCGAAAGGAGTTGTGTATCCAGGTTTTATCTGATGAAAGATTCTAATACTCTATTCAGACCTTTCAAAAGGAAGGAGAATAGGCTAGTTGGCCTGGTATATGGTCGCATATTTTTCCCACTTTGGGAAAGAATACTCCTTTGGTATCCCTCATTGATTGGGGATGTATGCGACATTTTCTGGATTTCTGCTGGAGTAATGCCGTCTGGTCCACGCGATGTAAAGGTGGTCAAATGTGGTTAATTTCCCAACTGATTCTGGATTTGTCACTCCGCAACCTAGCGACGCTTGTAGTCTATTCCCTCTCTTGTTGGCCCTGATGTTCTTCGAGTTCTGTCGATGGATTCTCCGGGAAATGTGTGTCTAGAAGAAGTTTCAGCGACTGCTCTCTGTTTTTTGTCCAGTTGTTGACCTCATCCTGCAGGTAACCCATTGTACAGAGTGTAGCAGATGGTATCTTCCGCAACCGTACGGCGTCTGGGACTTCCCACAGGATGTGTACCAAGAATGTCTTTGCTCTTTCTTAAGACTTACCTTACAATAAGTTTTAATTGTACTTCTTTTTATAAGTATAACTAGTGTGCAATCCAATATCATTAGAAGCATTAAAATTAAATTAATATATTGATTTAATGTTTCGCTATTTAATTTAGAGTATTTTTATAAGTTTTCGTATAAGTCCTATAGCCTACGATATACACTTTTAAATTACATAAATTTCATAAAATAGTTTTTGCATTTTTTTAAATTGAAAACCCTCAAGTACAAGTACTTTTTCAAAATTGATATCAAACATGTGTACAAAAAAGATGTAAAAATAAAACTTCCTGTCCTTGTAGAAATTACTTTAATTTTCTTTAGAATCAGAAAAACCAGAATAAATAATAATTTATTTAAAATTTTTCTTTTCATATTGTAGATTTCTTACGAAACCACAAATCAAATTTGAACGAAATCCTTGGCTTGGGTAAGCAAAATAAATAAAATTCTTAATTTAATTTAGGAATGCACCTTTGTTGTTTTCAGATACGTATATACATATAGGGTTATCCAAGTAGAGATACTTTTTTCAATAGCCTTTTTTTGACAGATCACGTGTGAGTCGTATCATGCTGTTATGTTATTTTTGTTAAGTATTGTTTGGCTATTCATCATGGAAAGTCTTACGCCTGAACAACGTCTCAGATGGTCCATCCGTTGAGTCAAATTTTCGATTACTCGATTATGTTGACCATAAGATAAACGAAGTGCTCGAAACACATTCCTCACGGAATGTGAATTTTTGTAATAAAGTTGAACGATTTGTAAACGTTGTTCAGGCGTAAGTCTTCCATGATGAAATGCTAAACAATACTTAAACAAGTAAGAAAGCTTCAGTCGGGTAAACCGACTAAGGTATACCCTCACATTGTGAGTAATGTAATATGTAATATTAAACGAATTATTCTGTCAATTTGTATGGGAGGTACCAGAATGTTTTTAACAAATACACATATTTTTCTCTGAATAGTAGATTCTTTAAATACATTGCACTGCGCCGAATTATAAGCGTTTTTTGCACTGGTAACGTTATGAGATATTAAATTTGGTATGATTTTGCCATTTTGTGTGGGAGGTACAAAAAGGGGCGTGGTGATAACGGCCATTTTTTACAGGGCTATACGGACTTCAAAAGCGTTACACTGTGCAAAATGTTGTTCCACTTTCGTGCATTGGTACTCATGCTGTGAGCTCTTAACTTTTTGTGCAAAATGGTACCTTTGTGTGGGAGGTCCAAAAAGGGGCATGGCAATAGCGCCCATTTTTCACAGTGCAAAAGACACTATAAAATCATTACACTGTACAAAATTTCAAGTGCGTTTATACACTGGTATTAATGTTATAAGCTGTTATCTTTTGGTGCAAAATGGTACCTTTGTGTAAGAGGTACCAAAAGGGGCGTGAATATGACACCCATTTTTCACTGGACTCTAGGCACTATGAAAGCATTACACTGTACAAAATTTCAAGTATTTTTATGCACTGGTATTAATGTTATAAGCTGTTAACTTTTGGTGCATTTGTGTGGGAGGTACCAAAAGGGGCGTAGCAACATGGCCCATTTTTCTCGAGTTGATAGCGACTAATAACCTAATGCTATGTGTGGAATTTCAGAAGATTCGATAAGCAGTATAGCAGTTATTAAAGATTCAATATTTCACAACATTTTAACACTTTGTGGGGGAGGTACTAGAAGGAGTGGACCAATATGACCCATCTTCGAACTTAGCCGGAGATAGAAAAAAATATTACCACGTACCAAATTTGAAGTCAATCGGTTACTCCTTTCGAGAGTTATCGTGCGCACCAGCACAGACAGACAGATAGATAGACAGACAGACAGACAGACGGACGGACATTGCTCATTCGACTTAAAATGATCCAAAACGAATATCCGCCGAACATACTTAGGGTCTTAGATCACTCCTTCGATGTGTTACACTTTTTATACCCTCACTTTAGTGTGACGAGGGTATATATCATTTGCTACGAAAAAAAGTGTAACACATTGAAGGAGTGATCTAAGACCCTAAGTATGTTCGGCGGATATTCGTTTTGGGCCATTTTAAGTCGAATGAGCAATGTCCGTCCGTCTGTCTGTCTGTCTGTCTGTCTGTCTGTCTGTCTGCTGGCTGGTGCGCACGATAACTCTCGAAAGGAGTAACCGATTGACTTAAAATTTGGTACGTGGTAATATTTTTTTCTATCTCCGGCTAAGTTCGAAGATGGGCCATATTGGTCCACTCCTTCTAGTACCTCCCCCACAAAGTGTTAAAATGTTGTGAAATGTTGAATCTTTAATAACTGCTATACTACTTATTCGAATCTTCTGAAATTCCACACATTGCATTAGTTTATTAGTCGCTATCAACTCGAGAAAAATGGGCCATGTTTCTACGCCCCTTTTGGTACCTTCCACACAAATGCACCATTTTGCACCAAAAGTTAACAGCTTATAACATTAATACCAGTGCATAAAAATACTTGAAATTTTGTACAGTGTAATGCTTTCATAGTGCCTACAGTCCAGTGAAAAATGGGTGTCATATTCACGCCCCTTTTGGTACCTCTTACACAAAGGTACCATTTTGCATCAAAAGATAACAGCTTATAACATTAATACCAGTGTATAAAAGCACTTGAAATTTTTTACAGTGTAATGCTTTTATAGTGTCTTTTGCACTGTGAAAAATGGGCGCTATTGCCACGCCCCTTTTTGTACCTCCCACACAAAGGTACCATTTTGCACAAAAAGTTAAGAGCTCACAGCATGAGTACCAATGCACGAAAATGCAACAACATTTTGCACATTGTAACGCTTTTGTCCCTATAGCCCTGTAAAAAATGGCCGTTATCACCACGCCCCTTTTTGTACCTCCCACACAAAATGGCCAAATCATACCAAATTTAATATCTCATAACGTTAATATACCAGTGCAAAAAACGCTTATAATTCGGCGCAGTGCAATGTATTTAAAGAATCTACTATTCAGAGAAAAATAGGTGTATTTGTTAAAAACATTCTGGTACCTCCCATACAAATTGACAGAATAATTCGTTTAATATTCCATATTACATTACTCACAAAGTGAGGGTATACCTTAGTCGGTTTACCCGACTGAAACTTTCTTACTTGTTTTCGTAGCAAATGATATATACCCTCGTCACACTAAAGTGAGGGTATAAAAATAACAGGACAGCATAACACGGCTCACACGTGATCTGTTAAAAAAAGGCTATTGAAAAAAGTATTTCTACTTGGATCACCCGTTATTTACTGGACTGACTTTAAAAATAGATCGTCTATTTGAAAGCATATTGGCTTACCCTGCGCAGCGTTACGGTTGGGAAATTTCAAAAAGGGGCAAAAAAGGGGATTTTTCGAAAAAAATGGGCAACCGATCATTAAAAAAGGGGGATCAATTTTAAGGTTTTGATTTAAAGAAAACAACAATAAAAAAACAAAGCTTAACATAAAAAATAACTAGGTAACATTAAAAAATTCATTTATTTACACTAAAACTAAACAAAAAATGCAATGTAATACAAAACTTCTTATGATGTATACTAAATATATTTTATCACATACATTTCTTTTTTTATAGTTACTTTTTTGTAACTTCTTATTTTATACTTTCTTATTAGATATGTGCTTGGGACAGATGTGTTTTGTATTGAGTTTTTTTGATCTCACAATAAATCTGTTTAGAAAAAAGCTTATAATATTTATGTACATCAACCTAATGAAAAATAAAAAATAAATTGGATTTTTTTATAAACACATATTCTCAATATATGTGTTTATCACTCAAATTAATTGTATTGTTGCATAGACGCCGACCAATTCGCAGAATTTTCACCAATAAGATGAAACGGTGGAAATTACACATACAAAAGATAAATGTAAATCGTTTTCACATATGCGTATATCCCATTAATATCCCATATCGCCACAACTACAAGCTCACACTGTGTGTCATGTATAAGACCCTCTGATGATATCCCCGCACAGGATTGAAATACATATAAGGGTATGTGTTTACATGGCTTTCAGAGCGCAGTGTCTTATCTTTTCCAATACACCACAGAACCTCTCTTTCAAAAGGAAGAGTTGATCGAAAAAGCTGAACAATTCGAATGTGAAAACATTCAATAAATAAATCTAATTAAAAATTAAATCGATCATTAATAAAAAACTTCTAAAAACATTTAAATAATAGGATCAGCCCGCCTAAATACAATTAGAAAGAAAGCTGCTCATCTTCAACACGTAGTGTTAATGAATTCTAAATAATAACATAAAATATTTGATATTCAACAAAAAAATACTATGCTTACTGAAAATGTAGTAAAGTCTTTCTAATCGTCCAACTAATCTCAGAATCCACGCCATCTACCTGGCGATTGGTGTAGAGACAACTGTGTCGAACTGGCAACCCTTACCAGTCACATGGGTGGTGAAAATGGTGAATTTAAGTCTCGCTTAAAGCTTTGGCTGTGTGACTTGTACGCTTTCTTCGTAGGTATATAATTCCCATATGCAAATTTCTTTGTAGATTGGTATATATACAAGTGATGATCGCCACAACTACAAGCTCACACTGTGTGTCATGTAAAAGACCCTCTGATGATATCCCCGCACAGGATTGAAATACGTATAAGGGTATGTGTTTACATGGCTTTCAGAGCGCAGTGTCTTATCTTTTCCAATACACCACAGAAACCTCTCGTTCGAAAGGAAGAGTTGATCGAAAAAGCTGAACAATTCGAATGTGAAAACATTCAATAAATAAATCTAATTAAATATAGCTTAATTACTTTTTAAAATAATGGAATTTAAATGCCCCCCTGCTCGTTGATGCATGTGCGGCATCTTACCAAAAAGTTGTTCATTACTGCTTGGAGAATTGAGACGGGAATAGCCGCAATTGTTTCTCGAATGGATTGCTTTAGTTCATTCAAATTTGTTGGTTTTGCTTTGTAGACTTCCTGTTTAGTAACAGAGGCCCAATTGCTGCCAACGGCACCGAATCGATAATTCACGGTCATCAACAACACTTGCGGATAAAGCAGCGACATTTTCCTCTGTCCGCGCTTCAGGTATGCGTGTTGCTGGTTTAATGTCGAATAATCTAAATTTGGTGCGAAATTTTGTCACAAGATTCCGAATAGCCTCAATAGGTGCGGCTATTCGGAATGAATTTTGATAATAAAATTCAATAATTTGCAAGCGTTTTATTACTTCAAAATGGTTGTTTAACATTTTAATAGAGCAGGAAAACAAATTATATGAATTTGAACCACTTTATAATCTGAAATGGCGATATTTTTCAACAATATTTAATCCCTAAAGAAGATTATAACGAAAGCGATATAGTAACTCTTCTCTCCCTATTAATATTCATTTATCACTGTCCTTAAGTCAATCAATCGAGTTCATTTAGTTGTTCGTTCGGTTCTTAATAGTGCAAACGTTCACCGTTGTCTCATTTGTGTTTGCCGATAACAGCAAAGACACAAATACATAATTTCATAAATACAAGTGAGAAAAGAGTGTTGCTTAATTATAAATGTGGCCAATGTCAACGTGTCGCGCTATTGTTATTTCTCGCGTATTTAATGCAGACATTACGAAATTAATCCACTACAATGCATTTGCAAATTTATGTTTTTTCTTCTCTTTATGCGAACGAATGCGTGTGCGCGAGTGTTTATACCCTACACCACTCTGTGGTACAGGGTATTATAAGTTTGTTTCACGGCAGATGTTTGTAACACCTGAAAATAACACAGCTAGACCCACCTTAAAGTATACCGATCGACTCAGTATCACTAGCTGAGTCGATTTAACGATGTCTGTCCGTCCGTCCGTCTGTCCATGTAAAGTTGTTCGTCGACTACAGGTCGCAATTTCACTCCGATCGTTGTGAAATTTTGCAGTTTAGAGTATTTCGCGGCTGTTAAGATCGCTATTGAATTTGGTTGAAATCGGTTCAGATTTAGATATAGCTCCCATATATATCGTTCGTCCGATTTGGCCCTTTAGTCCTATAGAAGCTGTATTTTACATCCGATCGTTTTGAAATTTAGAATGGTAGAGTTTCTTGATCCATGAACCAACATTGCCGAATTTGAAGAAAATCGGTTCAGATTTAGCTCACATATACATCTTTCGTCCGATTTGATCCTTTAGTCCTATAGAAGCTGTATTTTACATCCGATCGTTTTGAAATTTAGAATGGTAGAGTTTCTTGATCCATGAACCAACATTGCCGAATTTGACGAAAATCGATTCTGATTTAGATATAGTTCCAAAAAAATCTTTCGTCCGATTTGGTCCTTTAGTCCTATAGAAGCTGTATTTTACATCCGATCGTTTTGAAATTTAGAATGGTAGAGTTTCTTGATCCATGAACCAACATTGCCGAATTTGAAGAAAATCGGCTCAGATTTAGATAAAGCTCCCATATATATCTTTCGTCCGATTTGGACCTTTAGTCCTATAGAAGCTGTATTTTACATCCGATCGTTTTGAAATTTAGAATGGTAGAGTTTCTTGATCCATGAACCAACACTGCCGAATTTGAAGAAAATCGGTTCAGATTTAGATATAGCTCCCACATATATCTTTCGTCCGATTTGGTCCTTTAGTCCTATAGAAGCTGTATTTTACATCCGATCGTTTTGAAATTTAAAATGGTAGAGTTTCTTGATCCATGAACCAACATTGCCGCATTTGAAGAAAATCGGTTAAGATGTAGCTATAGCTCCCATATATATGTTTCGTCCGATTTGGCCCTTTAGTACTATAGAAGCTGTATTTTAAATCCGATCGTTTTGAAATTTAGAATGGTAGAGTTTCTTGATCCATGAACCAACATTGCCGAATTTGAAGAAAATCGGTTCGGATTCAGATAGAGCTCCCATATATATCTTTCGTCCGATTTGGCCCTTTAGTCCTATAGAAGCTGTATTTTACATCCGATCGTTTTGAAATTTAGAATGGTAGAGTTTCTTGATCCATGAACCAACATTGCCGAATTTGAAGAAAATCGGTAAAGATTTAGCTATAGCTCCCATATATATGTTTCATCCGATTTGGCTCTTGAGATCTAATCGTTTTTATACCCTACACCACACTGTGGTACAGGGTATTATTTAAGTATAAAATGTCCCAAAAGTAAATTTATGTAAACAATTTATACATGAATTACAAAATTTATATATCAGATTTATTCAATATTACGAGAGTGGTGTAGGGTATTATATAGTCGGCACCGCCCGACTTTAGCCTTTCCTTACTGGTTTTTTCTTGTATGTGTGTACTCTCCGGCGCATCCACTTAAAGACATTTCCATCGCCATTTTACAAACTTATTAACATAACATTAGAAAAGCTCTAAAATGTGAAAAAACAGAATGGAGAAATAATGTACAAAGCGAGTGGTAAGTCATCAACGCCATATTTAAAAGCTCTAAAATAGGGAAATGTATCGATTATCTTTTATTTATCTACCTGCCCCTTTTGTTGTTTACTTTGTAGGGGAAGAATACAGCTTTGATCTATTTATTTTAACAGCAGATTTCTTCACCTAATACTGCGCCACCTACAATACCGATAATATTGGAAGTTCGCTCAGATGTGTGTCCTGGATATTGGGTTACTACTGACATTCACACCACTGTGTGGGGATTTATCCAATGTTGTATCGAAGTAATGAAAAGAGTTATATCAATTTCAAATAAGTTTTTGCAAATACAAAGTAGGAAATTTCTGTAATATAGGATAGATAGTAGGAAATTCGGTAATAATCTTTACCTAACCTATATATCGTCCCCTCAATAAAACAATAGCGTATACGCATATACACCATTATTTTTTTATTGCATTATAAGAATTTACGTAATCGATTATATAGCTGGTAAAAATTTGGTGGAATTCTACTACCATAAAGTGGGTCAAAAGTTAAATTTTAAAAATAGTGTATATGTATATGTAGTATTGTGCTTTGATGACATTTAGATAGAATTAAATCACTTTTAGACTAATAGAATATAATCTGGCTGTAGCGTAATTATTTCACCACATATTAAAACCAGTAAGGAAAGGCTAAAGTCGGGCGGGGCCGACCGTATATATGGTACCTATATACCCTACACCACTCTCGTAATATTGAATAACTCTGAAATATAAATTTTGTAATTCATGTATAAATTTTTTACATAAATTTACTTTTGGGACATTTTATACTTAAATAATACCCTGTACCACAGTGTGGTGTAGGGTATAAAAACGATTGGATGTATAATACAGCTTCTACAGGACTAAAGAGCCAAATCGGATGAAACATATATATTGGAGATATAGCTATTCGGCAATGTTAGTCCATGGATCAAGAAACTCTACCGTTTAAAATATCAAACCGATTGGATGTAAACTACAGCCTCTATAGGACTAAAGGGTCAAATCGGACGAAAGATATGCATGGGAGCTATATCTAAATATTAACCGATTTTCTTCAAAATCGGCAATGTTGGTTCATGGATCAAGAAACTCTACCATTCTAAATTTCAAAACGATTGGATGTAAAATACAGCTTCTATAGAACAAAAGGGCCAAATCGGACGAAACATATATATAGGAGCTATAGCTAAATCTTAACCGATTTTCTTAAAATTCGGTAGTGTTGGTTCATGGATCAAGAAACTCTACCATTCTAAATTCAAAACGATTGGATGTAAAATACAGCTTCTATAGGACTAAAGGGCCAAATCGGACGAAAGATATATATGGGAGCTATATCTAAATCTGAACCGATTTCAACCAAATTCAATAGGGATCTTTACAGCTGCGAAATACTCTAAACTGCAAAACTTCAGAACGATCGGAGTGAAATTGCGACCTGTAGTCGACGAACAACTTTACATGGCCAGACGGACGGACTACTTTAAGGTGGGTCTATCTGTGTTACAAACATCTGCCGTGAAACAAACTTATAATACCCTGTACCACAGTGTGGTGTAGGGTATAATGACAATAAATTGAAAATATCGTTTCTCTTCTAAAATATACATATTTATCTTCCATGAAGTCTAATTTCACAAAAACTTAAATTTCACGGGGAACTTTGTGGAGAACATTTTATAAAAGAAATGATTTTGAAATTGTAATACAAAAATACATACATCTTTTATAACACTAGTTTACAAACATTTTGTACAAGGACTGCGCATAACATTTTCTGATGTAATTTAGTATCCTCAACACAAAATAAATTTTAATGGCAAATTTTTCTTTTAAAAATTAAAATTTTCATGGAATGTATTCACATATAGTACCCATTTTTTATAAAAAAATCCATGGTTGACATTTTTAATGCGTATGCATATATTTAAAGTCATTAACATTAAAAAATACTTAGGTAATATTTCAATAAGAAATATTCAATGACAAAACTGTAGTATCTACTCTGTGTGTTTTATCCTTTTTTTTGTTTTGAACGAAACAAAGTTCGAAAGTGGGCATTATTGGAGCACTCCTTCGAGGACCTCTCCCACAGAGGGTTACAAATTAGTGACATATTGATTACACTATGCAACAAATAAACACTTTTTGAAAAGTACGCGGACTTGACAATATAGGTTCGATTTTACTACCCAAGGTTAGTATAACCCTATACTCGGTTTGGTAAAATTGGTGACCATTTTTTTATAGGCCTCCAAAGTTTCTGAAAATCAGTGGTCCCATCGAAATAGGTGTCATCAGCTTTTGTCCAACAACTAATACAGACTTGGTGATATCGCTTAACTATATTTGGTAGTAATGCAGATAAGGATATGCTAAACAAAGTTCCTTAACATTTTATGCGAATTTTTTTTTTTGAAGAAGTAAAGGAATTTTTTTTTTCTGCAAAACTTTCAGGTACTCTTAATTTTTCGCTAACACTATGTGGCAAAATTGGAGCCAAGATAAATCTGAACAACTTTTGTGAACATATCAATACAATCGGAACGTGTCCATACACCCTAAATATGTAGCTCAAAAAACCCACATTGTACCTCAGAAATGTTAGTATTTCACTATTATATAACAAACATATTTTTGGTATGTTCAGCAACTTTATAGAAAATATTAAGGCCAATATTTTTGTGGAACATATTAACCCCCTAGCTCCCCCACATAAATGTAATTGTTGGCCCTATTTTAACAAATCGTAAAAAACACAACTTTAAATTTGGAGGGCGGGGATGAAATGTTCTACAAAAATGTTGGCCATACAATTTTACTATATGTGTCAGAACACACGAAAGCCCAAAACATAACACAAATACCAAAAATGCCAAATTCCAGTCCTTGGCTTGTTCGTGCGGCAATGTTAGTCATACGACTTGGTGTTTGAAGCAATAATTATACCAGTAAATGTCGTTTTTGACTGGAATTTGACCGTATTTTTGGTGTTGTGCTAAGTTTTGGGCTTTGGTGTGTTTATAGTAAAATTTATTTTACTATATGCGGTGTGTTTTTTTACGATTTGTTAAAATCGGGCCAAAAATTACAGTTATGTGGGGGAGCTAGAGGGTTAATATATTCCATAAAAATATTTTCCTTAATATTTTCTATAAAGTTGCTGAAAATACACTGCACTAAAAAAAATATTTTTGTTACATAATAGTGTAATACTGACATTTTTGAGGTAACATGTGGTCTTTTTGAGCTATTTAGGGTGCCTAGACCCATTCAGACTGTATTGATATATAACCAAAATTTGTTCCGATTTACCTTGGCTACAATTTTGCCAAATATTGTTAGTGAAAAATTACGAGTGCCTTAAAGTTATGCTGAAAAAAGTGAAAAAAATATATTTTAAATTAAAATTTAAAATTTGAATCGTCTATAAAAAATAAGTATTGATCATTTTTCAAATTTCTGGTTTTATTGGACAGGTTGATCTTTGTCATGTAATAATGGAGCACAATATGGTTAATACGACTACCACGACTGGCTCGGCAGTACCTCATCCGACCAACCCTATTTTTCGGTTCATTTTTAATTGTTTCGCGTCTGCAACTTCGATTTCATGTTTCAATGCTTCAATTGTCTCTGGATGCTTTGTGTAACATTTATCCTTAATTGCTCCCCACAGAAAGTCAAAGTAATCGGTAGTTAAAATTTTAAATGGATCACCCTTTACATTGGGGTGGGCCATTCGCCTCTTAACATCAATTAAAGGGCGACTCCTACGAGGGAATGAGAATTGCACCCAAAGACTATCGATCAAACAACCAAACACATTGAATTCAAAGGCTTTATTGAAAAGCCGGCCATGTAGATTACTGATAACGCAGTGGACACTCAGTGCAATACTTGCAATACATTTTGCCGTGTAAAAATACTTGCTTTCTATTACACTACGCAACAAAAAAAAATTTTTTTGTGTCCTAGACCTAAAAATTATTTTTTTGTATAGATTGTGGCATACATAAAATCAAACCCAAAAATTTTTTTATGGATAATTTTTTTTTTAAAATTGTTTATTAAAAACACTAATATCGTCGAAGGTACCTTTAGTATTTGCACTATAATTTTTGGAGTATACGCCCGATCAGGTCGACTTATACGTTAAATTGAAGCTAGTAATGTGGGCTACCAATGTTGGAAATGTCTATTTCACTTAAAAACAGTGGTTTAGTAACAGTCATTAGACAAATTGGAAAAAGTAGATTTAAAAAAAAATAAAAATTTCCTGGGACGAAAAAAAACATAAAAAATAGAAAAAAAAATCGAAAAAATAATATTTTATTCCATTTTATAAAACTTTGCATCCTTGCATCCACCCTGCCTATTTGAATTATAGCCTTTTTGGTAGAGGTAAGAGAATTAAAATTTTTTTTTTAAATTTCTGTTTAAATAGCGTTTTTATTGTTACATTTGGGTTTATTTACATGTACAAGTTTTATTAAAAGTAAACCTTTCCCCATGTTCGTCGCGTACGTCGGCAAGATTTTCGGGGAAAAAGTTTAAATGAGAATGCAAGAAATGAATTTTAAGAGACATATTTACACCTGTTGGAATACATAAATAGAAAAATAAGTTAGAAGAATACATACAAATGTGTTATATACATAAATATAGAAAAATATATTTCTTACCAATTTTTTCATAATTTTTTAACAAATCATTAATCATTGTTTCATATTGGATCCAAGGAAATTTGAAACTACAAGCTTAAACGACCTCCATGCTGCAATTTCATCCGACGTCAAATAGGATTCGAAATTTACATCTTTCATCAGTTTCCTTATTTTAGGCCCATCAAAAACGCCTTTTTCGATTTTTTGAAAAGAAAGACTTTTAAATAAACTTTTTAAATATGAGAGTGAATTGCCATCTTTCCTTAAGGCTTTTACAAAATTTTTAAAAAGCCCCAGCTTAATATGCTGTGGTGGCAAAATAATGTTTTCTTTTTGGACTAGAGGTGTGTATTTTATGTTGTTTTCACCCAATATAATGACTTTTCTTCTGTAATGATCTTCGCGAGCTCGGCTATCCCAGAGGCATAAAAAACAGCAATATTTTGTATATCCGCCTATCATTCCACATAACATCCCAACTACTTTTAAATCGCAACAAATTTTACAGTCATGTTGTTCATATTTTATGTATTTCATCAATTTAGCCATTGTTTCGTATGATTCCTTAGTGTTGACGACATGAGCAAAGGGAATCGACGGTTTCTGATTTCCGTTGTGCAAAAGTACTGCTTTCAAACTTTCTTTACTGCTGTCAACAAATAACCGCCATTCTTTTGAATTGTATGTTTGATTAAGTTCCTCGAACAACAAACAATGTTATCCACAGTTGTATAAAATTGTTTGTAAGGTATATCACGGACTATATAATATGATATATTAACATTTGGGGCCAAAATTTGTACTGTTTCATCCGAGATGCAAGTAGTTCTGCCTAATATTTGGTCAGTTCCAAATATTGCACATATATTTCCAAATATTGCACATATATTTTTCTGTTATTTTACTAAACTCCCGTCAATTTTTTTTAATTACATATTTTCCGCAGATGTAGCAGAAATTGTCGGGATCATTTACACATTGAAAAGTTCTTTGCCTTTTACTCATACTTCGAAATATAACTTTATAATATTTTCAGAAAATCGACGTATCTATTTATTTAAGGCGCTGAATTACACTAATTTATTAATAACTAATTTCATTCATAAATTCCGGATTTAGGGTATATAAGTGGCAGTACCTGTAGCTGACATATAGTTTGCTTCGAACCTAGAAACCCAATACATATAATTTTACTACCTGTATATACTACTGGGATGTCCATGCCCCTAAAAGGCGCAACTGAATGGAAACCTCATAAATAAAAAAACACAAATATTGTTGAATGACCCTCTACCTGAGCGGATCTCATCCAATATAGCTCTCACATTGCATATCATGTTTTATGAAGGGTTACGAACGGCCATAAAACCCTGTCCTCTCTATAATTTTATAATGTCTGACATCACCTCATAAAATAAAATGCGAGTGCAATGTCTCTTATATGTCTCTCTCACATATGGCGAATTTAATATTAGCAAAAGAACATCATTTAAAAACGAAAAAATATGAAACAAAATTTTTTTGAATTTCCTTAACATTTACAAAATGGCTCAAAACTTTTACATCTATCCATACATTTTTTTCAAATATACAGTGTTTTCTTCGTTAGCATGCTGGCTTTATAAAAATTTTTTAAAATTTTTTTTCGATTTTTTTCTATTTTTTATGGTTTCTTTGTACCAGGAAAGTGTTTTTAAAAAAAATCATTTTTTCTCATATTTTTGACGACTGTTACTAAACCAAAGAGTCTACGTGAAAGCAATATTTCAGGCTTATACTTGGTTCAAATACTGAATGTATCTTCCATGAAAGCTGGAATTAAAAAAAAAATTACCATAAAATTTTTTTTTTATATTTTTTTCGTGTTTGTGACACCTAATTGCACCAGAAACTGTTATCCACATGTACCTTCCATGAAAGCTGGAATTAAAAAAAAATTACCATACAATTTTTTTTTTAAATTTTTTTCGTGTTTGTGACACCTAATTGCACCAGAAACTGTTATCCACATCCCTTGGACAAAAATGTTGTTGCATAGTGTTATAGTATAGAAGCAGGTTTGACTTGAGCCGAGAGAGTATCACAGTTTAAATCATAACGATTACAGACCAAATAAAACGGGCAACCGATATTTATACCCTACACCACTCTGTGGTACAGGGTATTATAAGTTTGTTTCACGGCAGATGTTTGTAACACCTGAAAATAACACAGCTAGACCCACCTTAAAGTATACCGATCGACTCAGAATCACTAGCTGAGTCGATTTAAGCATGTCCGTCCGTCCGTCCGTCCGTCCGTCCGTCCGTCCGTCCGTCCGTCCGTCTGTGGATGTAAAGTTGTTCGTCGACTACAGGTCGCAATTTCACTCCGATCGTTCTGAAATTTTGCAGTTTAGAGTATTTCGCAGCTGTTAAGATCGCTATTGAATTTGGTTGAAATCGGTTCAGATTTAGATATAGCTCCCATATATATCTTTCGTCCGATTTGGCCCTTTAGTCCTATAGAAGCTGTATTTTACATCCAATCGTTTTGTAATTTAGAATGGTAGAGTTTCTTGATCCATGAACCAACATTGCCGAATTTGAAGAAAATCGGTTAAGATTTAGCTATAGCTCCCATATATATGTTTC
The DNA here is from genome assembly GCA_963930755.1 of Eudasyphora cyanicolor. Taxonomy (NCBI): domain Eukaryota; kingdom Metazoa; phylum Arthropoda; class Insecta; order Diptera; family Muscidae; genus Eudasyphora; species Eudasyphora cyanicolor. The sequence continues at coordinate 228,862,822 of OZ005737.1, read as the reverse complement.
GTCCGATTTGGCCCTTTAGTCCTATAGAAGCTGTATTTTACATCCAATCGTTTTGAAATTTAGAATGGTAGAGTTTCTTGATCCATGAACCAACATTGCCGAATTTGAAGAAAATCGGTTAAGATTTAGCTATAGCTCCCATATATATGTTTCGTCCGATTTGGCTCTTTAGTCCTATAGAAGCTGTATTTTACATCCAATCGTTTTGAAATTTAGAATGGTAGAGTTTTTTGATCCATTAACCAACATTGCCGAATTTGAAGAAAATCGGTGAAGATTTAGCTATAGCTCCCATATATATGTTTCGTCCGATTTTCCTCTTTAGTCCTGTAGAAGCTGTATTTTACATCCAATCATTTTGAAATTTAGAATGGTAGAGTTTCTTGATCCATGAACCAACACTACCGAATTTGAAGAAAATCGGTTAAGATTTAGCTTTAGCTCCCATATATATGTTTCGTCCGATTTGGACCTTTAGTCCTATAAAAGCTGTATTTTACATGCAATCGTTTTGAAATTTAGAATGGTAGAGTTTCTTAATCCTTGAACCAACATTGCCGAATTTGAAGAAAATCGGTTAAGATTTAGCTATAGCTCCCATATATATGTTTCGTCCGATTTTCCTCTTTAGTCCAATAGAAGCTGTATTTTACATCCAATCATTTTGAAATTTAGAATGGTAGAGTTTCTTGATCCATGAACCAACACTACCGAATTTGAAGAAAATCGGTTAAGATTTAGCTATAGCTCCCATATATATGTTTCGTCCGATTTGGCCCTTTAGTTCTATAGAAGCTGTATTTTACATCCAATCGTTTTGAAATTTAGAATGGTAGAGTTTCTTGATCCATGAACCAACATTGCCGAATTTGAAGAAAATCGGTTAAGATTTAGCTATAGCTCCCATATATATGTTTCGTCCGATTTGGCCCTTTAGTTCTATAGAAGCTGTATTTTACATCCAATCGTTTTGAAATTTAGAATAAACAATTTATACATGAACTACAAAATTTATATTTCAGAGTTATTTAATATTACGAGAGTGGTTTAGGGTATTATATAGTCGGCCCCGCCCGACTTTAGCCTTTCCTTACTGGTTTTTTTATAGAAAATCCCATAAAAATTTCATTTTTCAAGAAAATTCCCCTGAAGATTAATATTTTTTACAAAATTTTCCTTAAATAGCATTTGTCTTGAAAATTACATCGCAATTGCATTTTTTACCATATTTTCGACCTAATCCAATCAGTGGCCTTTAATAAGTTGTCATCGACCTTTAATCCGATCATCGCCCTTTAGTCCGGCCATCGCCCTTTAAAGCGGTCAACAAACTTAATTCGGATCAACGAATTTTAATACGGTTCGGGATTAAAGGTCGATGGCCAGCGTAATGTCCGATGACCACGGGTTAAGGGTCACTGATGGAATTTAAGATAGGATTAATGGTGGACGACCTGAGAAAAGGTAGATGACCACGGATTAAAATAGATGACCTAATGCAAAAAATGCAATTACGCGAAATTGTCAAGAAAATGAAGTTTCGCCTCTTGTGGGAATCGAACCCACGACCCCAAACTCACATACGTGAGCACCCTTTCAACTCAGCTGCTGGGGCGGTGCTAATGTTTTTACCGTTTTTAAAGAATTATATACAGGGTGGCTGATGAAAGCTGCTACCCAAAAAAAAATTGTATAACTTTTTTCTATTTAATGAATCTGGTTAATTTTTTTTTATTTTGCAGATTGATTTTTAGATTTAACAAAAATGGATAACTGGGACACAAGATTTTGGGTTCTCCGCCGCTGTTACGCACTGAAGTCCGTAGTTTCGGTTCAAAGAGAGTGTAGGGGCACGTTTGGCGGCAATCCTCCGAGCTGATGGACCATAAGGAGACTTGTTAACAATTTTTCCGATCATGGGACAGTCAACAGAAGAAACCCTTCAGTTCGGAAGGAGGAAACAATCGCTGCTGTAGCTGATGCCATACAAAACAATCCAAGAGTTTCGACAAGAACCTTATCTGCTCAAGTGGGTATAAGCAGACAGTCATTGCAGTCAATTATGCACAAAGATTTGGTGTTATTCCCATATAAAATTCAAATGGCCAACAAAGTGAACTCAGCAGACTTCCCGATTTGCTTGGAATTTTGCTAGAAGATGCTTCAAATGGAAGCATCTTCTGGCAAACTGTCTTTTCATGTCTGACGAGGCCCATTTCGATTTAAACGGCAACATAAACAAAGAAAATTGTCGAATATGGAGTGCTTCCAACCAACAGATACTCCATGAGACGGAATTGCATCCACTTCGTGTCACAGTGTGGTGTGCAGTTTCATCACGCTGCATTGTCGGGCCCTACTTCTTCGAAGAAAACGGTCACACCGTTACAGTTACTGGAGGCCGTTACATGTCGAGAGAGTTTTTATACCCTACACCACTCTGTGGTACAGGGTATTATAAGTTTGTTTCACGGCAGATGTTTGTAACACCTGAAAATAACACAGCTAGACCCACCTTAAAGTATACCGATCGACTCAGAATCACTAGCTGAGTCGATTTAAGCATGTCCGTCCGTCCGTCCGTCCGTCCGTCCGTCTGTGGATGTAAAGTTGTTCGTCGACTACAGGTCGCAATTTCACTCCGATCGTTCTGAAATTTTGCAGTTTAGAGTATTTCGCAGCTGTTAAGATCGCTATTGAATTTGGTTGAAATCGGTTCAGATTTAGATATAGCTCCCATATATATCTTTCGTCCGATTTGGCCCTTTAGTCCTATAGAAGATGTATTTTACATCCAATCGTTTTGTAATTTAGAATGGTAGAGTTTCTTGATCCATGAACCAACATTGCCGAATTTGAAGAAAATCGGTTAAGATTTAGCTATAGCTCCCATATATATGTTTCGTCCGATTTGGCTCTTTAGTCCTATAGAAGCTGTATTTTACATCCAATCGTTTTGAAATTTAGAATGGTAGAGTTTTTTGATCCATTAACCAACATTGCCGAATTTGAAGAAAATCGGTGAAGATTTAGCTATAGCTCCCATATATATGTTTCGTCCGATTTTCCTCTTTAGTCCTGTAGAAGCTGTATTTTACATCCAATCATTTTGAAATTTAGAATGGTAGAGTTTCTTGATCCATGAACCAACACTACCGAATTTGAAGAAAATCGGTTAAGATTTAGCTTTAGCTCCCATATATATGTTTCGTCCGATTTGGACCTTTAGTCCTATAAAAGCTGTATTTTACATGCAATCGTTTTGAAATTTAGAATGGTAGAGTTTCTTAATCCTTGAACCAACATTGCCGAATTTGAAGAAAATCGGTTAAGATTTAGCTATAGCTCCCATATATATGTTTCGTCCGATTTTCCTCTTTAGTCCAATAGAAGCTGTATTTTACATCCAATCATTTTGAAATTTAGAATGGTAGAGTTTCTTGATCCATGAACCAACACTACCGAATTTGAAGAAAATCGGTTAAGATTTAGCTATAGCTCCCATATATATGTTTCGTCCGATTTGGCCCTTTAGTTCTATAGAAGCTGTATTTTACATCCAATCGTTTTGAAATTTAGAATGGTAGAGTTTCTTGATCCATGAACCAACATTGCCGAATTTGAAGAAAATCGGTTAAGATTTAGCTATAGCTCCCATATATATGTTTCGTCCGATTTGGCCCTTTAGTTCTATAGAAGCTGTATTTTACATCCAATCGTTTTGAAATTTAGAATAAACAATTTATACATGAACTACAAAATTTATATTTCAGAGTTATTTAATATTACGAGAGTGGTGTAGGGTATTATATAGTCGGCCCCGCCCGACTTTAGCCTTTCCTTACTGGTTCTATCTAGAATTACGCCGAATGAGAATTTCTTTCAACTCTGTCTGGTTTCAGCCAGATGGTGCAACTCCTCACATAGCCCGGCCTGTTATGACAGAATTGCGGCGAAAATTTCCCAATAAGCTGATATCCAGAAACTCCACATTCCGTTGGCCCCGCAGGTCGCCTGACCTTAATGCAATTGACTTTTTCTTATGGGGTTATTGTAAGCAGACTTCCTGCTTACAATAACCCCATAATAAGCAAATAAGCCATAAGCAAAACCAATAAATTTGAATGAACTAAAGCAATCCATTCGAGAAACAAATGCGGCTATTCCCGTCTCAACTCTCCAAGCAGTAATAAACAACTTTTTGGTAAGATGCCGCACATGCATCAACGAGCATGGGGGCATTTTTTAAAACTAATTAAGATATATTTAATTAAATTTAATGAGCTTTAATATGAATAAAAGAAAACTCAATTCCATACACTGAAAAAAAGTTATTTGAGTTTCTTAATGTAGCATTTTTTATCAGCCACCCTGTAAATAGTTTATAATTAAGGTTAGTGCACATAAACACTTCTACTTCGGTACAGTACAATGTTGTTTCAGTATCTACTGTCCTTGTACGTGTCAAGCCTCTTCTTGTGCCCCCATACAAATTCATTCTAACACAATTTCTAGATAACTTATTTCAAGCATTTTTATGATCTGGTATTAAAGTTATAAGCTGTTAACTTTTTGGGTGGGAGGTACCAATAGGAGCAACTTCGCCCATTTTTCTCAAGGTGATAGCGACAGAAAACATTTTTTTAGAAATAACTGAAATATATGATCTACTATGGAAACATTTTGCAAAAATTACAATTTACAATTGCAATTTCTTTAAGAAAAACTGTGATTTTGAAAATTGCCAACATTATTGTAAAATTCTACATTCTCCACGAATTCGCCGTAATGTATTGTATACATTTAATGTATTTGTACGCGTATGTGCATAATTATGCTGCATAAATGTATGAGATTGAAAAGTTGTTATTTACTCCTTTTGCTATAATTTGACTGTTTCGCGTTAAAAATAATGAACTTTTCAAAAAATTTGAGGGAGAAAAAAAACAGACGGCTTGTTTCGTTCTTTGTTTACAATAAACAGCTGTTGTTTTATTTAGCGAAAGCGCTTGCACAAACACGCACACACACGCACGTGCATGAATAAGGAGGCAACATCGATTGCAACATACTTTTCAATATGGGAAAAATTATACCAACACAGATAACCCTCTTTTGTATGAAGAGTAGAGTGTAGTTTTAGCCGAGTTCTATTAAATTGCATTTTGGTAGGAAATTTGCTAGACATTTGATATTGCTTTAGAGAAATTTAACCCGGCTTTTCCTTGGACCGTACAATTAGAATATAAATTTACTTTGTAATGTAATTCATATAAATAAATAAATAAATCTTTTTTGTATTTTGGTATTATCTTTTATACTACTCTTAGTAATGTGCCAACCCTCAAAATGGAAACGGCGTTATGCGAGAGTAACCTGCAGCAAACCACTACAACGTTAAAATGCCAAATGAAAACAAATGTATTGTTTATGAAATGCTGCTTTGTCCTTCTGGCTCTGTAGTCAAATTTGTATACAGTGGTGAGAAAGTTACTTCAGTTGGGAGATTGAAACAAGTAAAAACAGTTCATTCGAGTAAAAAACGCCCTCGAGGGGGTAAAAGTTTCTGTAAATATATGTAAAATATGGGAGCAATATGCATATTGGGGATTTCTTGTCAAGTAAGTAAATTTTTAAAGTCGATGTATTCTGATCCGGATGAAACTTTCACCTATTGGATAGTGGTTATGACTCCATATATTCAAGAAAATATTGCCTAAAATGTTTTCGATAGCATTTCTTAAATCTTAAAAAAAACAAAAATGCTTGATATTTTCGAATTAAAACATGTTTGGCCTTTTTTGTCAAAATCTATATTTTTGTAGGCGAAAACTTTGTTCGTTTCCTTTAAGACAAAGCGGTCTATTAGTGGATGGGACTTGTTTATGTAACAAAATATATATAAACATCTAAAAAAGAAGTAAGAAAATTCAGTTGGGTAAACCGACCTAAGCATCCCTTCACCTTCAGTCCCAAAAAATATTCGTATATTTATTTACGTTTTTGTTTTAGGGTAAAAATAAAACAAGTGTGTCAACATTTTTTGGAAGGTCAAGATTTTTTTGAAATTTGTTATTAATCTGGTTGATAATTTGAAAAAAAAAAAAACAATTTGAACCGTTTTGCAAAATTTTGATTTTTTCGCGAGATATGACCTATTAAATTTTTCCGAGTTTGTTTAGAAAACTGCAATTTTCTCCGGAAATATTGAACGGATTCGACTGAAATTTTTTTTTGTCATAAACTTTAATTACCAACTGACCATATGAAAAATATTGCAAAATATTTTTTGCATATGCGAATAATTTACTTTTGTGTTTTTTTACTTTTTGTGTTAAATGCAATAATTTTGGAAAATGCGATATGGACTGGACTGTTCGGCAAAAAGTGCTAAATATGAAACAGTGGGGGAAAAATTTAAATTTGTGCAGTGGGTTAAAAATGTGTTAAATATGACACAGTGGGGCAAAAAGAGTTAAATATTGTACAGTTGGGGAAATATTTACAATTTGTGCAGTGGGACAAAAATGTTTTAAATATGGCACAGTGTGACAAAAATGTGTTTAATATCGTGGGGCAACATGGGTTAAATATGGTAAAGAAAATAATGGTTTTCAGGGAATGTACGAGGATTAGCCGTAATATTTCTCTTACATATGGTAACAACGTAATAGAAATAGTAAATGAGTACAAGTACCTTGGAATCATTTTAAAGTACAATCTGTCATTTAAAAAACATCTTGAATCGAAACTTGCTTCGTCCAAAATTGCGATTAATTCCACTTGGCTAAGTTATATTCATAACCCACAAATAAATATTACGAACAAACTGAAAATTTTTCACTCAGCTGCAAAATCCATAATGTTTTATGGTACCCAAGTCTGGGGTTTTCGCGCTTTTGACGAAGTTGAGAAATTGTTGCGATATTTTCTGAAGAAAATGTTGTATCTGCCCAAGAATACTCCCAATTATATGCTTCATCTAGAAACTGGATTACCTTCACTTTATCTGGAAACGTTAAACCTTCATTTTAGCTACATCCGAAAGATTTTGAAACTTCCGACAAATAGGCTTCCACGACTATTAGCGGAAGAGACGATACGTCAAAATACTTTTTGGGTACCGTATTGGAGGTCTTTGTATAATGAAAGTGGGATAACTTTCGATATTGAAAAATTGGGAAATAATATATCCCAACATCATATCCTTATACTGGACTCTTTGAGGGACTCAGAACGCGACAAATTTGTATTAAGTGCCAGAAACTCTCGATTTCATGACATGTACTCATCACTACAATATAACATTAATCATTACTTTTGTGATAAAAATTCAGCACACCATATAAGCTTGATCTTAAAGGCTAGGGGTGGTCTACTGAATTTGAACGCTCGTTCTTTTCGAGGTAGTGACACTGGGATATGTTCATTGTGTAACTGTAATGAAATGGAAGATACTTATCATTTCCTTGGTATTTGTCCCATATTCTTAAATTACCGTTTATATTTTTTTGGAAAACGAACCCTATTAGTCGAAGAGGTTCAAGAATTGTTGAATGGTAAAGATTATATGCATTTATATAATTTTGTATTAAGTTGTTTAAAATATAGAAAACTTATTATAAATGAATTCAACTAAATTTAAACACAATAACTAGCAATTAAATTGCAGCATTTACATATGTATTAAAAACAGCCAATCAGACACACAACATTTTATGTTATGTCTTATTATGATTTATTCTATAAAGTCAAAATTGTATAACATTATTATATATATACTTAAATTGTATTTTTCAATAAATCATATCATCATCATGGTAAAGATTAAGTCGATTTCTTCTCACAAAAATCGCATTTTTCGATTCAAAGTGTTCCCAAAAATTGAAAAAAATTTAATTTTGAAAAAAACTCGACAGCGTTACCTGGCTATAACGATTATCCACCTAAATAATTTTTTTTTTTGAATATCAGATGATCCAGTACCGAGTTGTTAGGAGCACCGCAATTCAACTTTTTATACTATTCATAATTTTTCCACCATTTTTGCCTAAAAAACTCCATGTGTCTAGTCTACGTTCCAATGACTACCCTCAAGCCAAATTAGACGTTTCAAGCTCTTGCCATTTGGACTTGGCTTTGGTGCCATATTTATCCCTTACTGTCCCAATGTGCGCGTAAAGTTTTTAATTTCGAAAAATTGTGATTCACACCGAAATGTTGCAATTCTAGCTCAGCCGTTTGGATTTGGCTGTGATACCATATTTTTTTTCTTTTTTGACCCATTGTGCGCACAAAATTTCGAAAAACCCTTCCATATTGCACGTCTATATAGCAAGGACTACCATCCTACCAAATTTCATGACTCTAGCTTTAGCCGTTTAGGCTGGGCAGTGATCAGTCGTAACTGACATTAAGTATAATTTTTTTTCCCACAAAGGGACGTATCTGCATTGTTTATGAAAAACATGCATTATAATTAATTTTTTTTATTTTTTTGTTAATAATATTGAAAAAGATGGAGTTAAGTACACAATGAGAAAAGCAAACTGAAAATATAATAAATATTAATCAGTGGGGAAGAAGAAACATTGTCTCAAAAACAGAAAAACTGCTCTCCTGAACAATTTTGAAAATGTCAGTTACTGCAGTTGGTCATCCAAGCGACGATATGAGGTGCGGTTGCTTAGACTGATGTCTCTTCATTAGTTTTCTTGAAAGGTTCGCAATGCAGAGAAAAATTAAAAAAAAAATTATAAACGTTACCCCCCACTTAAGCGCTATTGAAACTACATATTACGTCCGATCTTTATATAAATCGACAGAAATTAGGTTTTTGATCCAAGTTGATGAAAATCTGTTTAGATTATGTATAAGTATAGTCATTTGTTCCTTCTGATTCTTTATACATGAATATACAAACGCATTTTAAGGTTATTAAGGTTATACTGCGCATTTTAAGGTTATTGTTTCATATCGTCACCTGAAATCCAAAATAACGTAACCCACATGTTCATGATTTCCCAGGAGAAGCAAAAAACAAAGTAAAGTAATTTTAAGCTTTTGACCAAATTTAGGGATTTCAGACTAATAAGGCGAAATCAAATAACAAATCTAGCGCAATTAGTTGTAGCGTACATTCTGAATTAAAAAAAATAAAATTTTATGAATCTTTCCGCTGCTTTAATGGCCTTGTTTGCTGTAACGTCATTTTGAATATCACTCATAAAATGGTAAATTTTTGATATTGAACTCCAAAATTTTGTAGAATAGTGTAATTTAGCCTAATAGACTATAATCAATCATAAAATTAATTTTGATTTTTTTGATGTTACGTCATTTTGGATTTCAGATGACGATATGTAGTTTATTATGATAAACATCTTCAACTCCTCATTGTAATAAGCCTTGATGAGGATTTGAATGTAAGTACTTTGTTAACTGAAACGAAACCAATTATTCCAAGTTATTATTGCCATGTTATGGAGGTTTAGGGTATTATATAGTCGGCCCCGCTTCACTGGTTTTATCTTAAGTCTGATCGGTCGTGAATAAACGACTTTTTGCCTTTCCTCACTGGTTTTGTCTTAAGTCTGATCGGTCGTGAATAAACGACTTTTTGCCTTTCCTCACTGCTGTTGTCTTAAGTCTGATCGATCGTGAATAAAATTAGACCATTCAAAAGAAAATCGATGTATACTTCAAAAATTCGAGACGCCCATATTACCCAAATTATAATTAATCCTTCTGCAATTCAGCTGCCGAAAACCACTGTACGCATGTAGCCGAGGAAAAAACGTGGGAAAGCTGTTTTATGCTAAATATAACATAACAATAAAGGATTTTTTAAAGCAACAAATTTGTTTTTTCACAGCCGCAAAAAGAAGAATCGCTTAATATGAAAACAAAACAGCCTTCCAAAAAAAATTCCAAAAGGTTTTTCGAGTCAAGTTGTTGATTCTGTCGCTGCTGCTCCTGCTCCCGCTACTCCCAACCTCCATAAATTCTGGCCTCCACCAAATGTGCCGACTACCATTCGGGAGAGACTGATGGCTTTGCCTTGTATTGTTGCAGGGGTTGTTATTGCTGCTGTTGTTTGCTTTTCTGTTTTTTTGTTTTTCTTGCCGTTTTTATTGTTGATATGCAATTTTCACAAACCATATATCATAAACAATTGAAATCTCTGTGCATTGTGTTTTTTCGTGTATTTTCGAATTTAAATGCGGCTCCCACTTTGTATAAAGTCATAAAAATATTTGTTCACAGTTTTTCGGTTTTCATGCAAATCAAGGGAGGATTTTTCCGAATTTTTCTCTTTTCACGAAATTTTACATAGGCGTCCAATTAATATTTTTGCATTGGCTTCAAATTGGATCTGATGTTTGGTGTGAGAAAAAAATATCCTACATTCATATTTGATGAAGAGAGAAAACAAGTAGAGAGGGATTAAGTTCGGCCATGCCGAATCTTATATACCCTCCATAATGGATCGCAAGTGAATGGTATAAACTCATTATACCAAATTTCAGCCCAATTCGTTGAAATATGAATTTTTGTGGCGTTACGAAGTCATATCTAGAGGGACCTTTGTATGAAAACATGAACCTATGACTACACAGAAAGAAAAATGCCATACTAAATACAAGTAAAAAATTCTTAATTTAGGCCGAAATCGTACTTAAAAATTTAAGTACGTTCGTACTAAGTTTTTCTTAAAACAAGTATAAATCGGCTTAAATTGAAAAAATCAAGCGGTGAAAGGCTTACAATAAGCATTTAATGCTTGAAATCAAGTAAACATTTCTTGAAAATGAAAATGAAGCCTAATATGGCTTAAAGTAAGAAAAAAAGCTTACTTTAATCTCTGAGAGACAGAACCATTATAGAGCACAATAAAATTACCCTCTCAACCACTCTCATGCAAGTGGCTGATTTTGGCTGACGCAACATCAAACACACATGCATATAAATTGTCGAGATGTATACACTGAAAAAAATTTGTCATAAAATTAAAGAAATGCTCCAAAGATGTCATTAGTTTTTAAAATAAGTACATTTTGTACTTCAAATATAGATAATTTCAATAATATTAAGTTATTTAGTTAATTTTAAGTAAATTTTCTTAATTTTAAGTACAAAATGAACTTATTTTGAAGACTAAGGACGTCTTTGGAGCATTTCTTTAATTTTATGACAAATGTTTTTTCAGTGTATGTATAAACATTTGTGCGCGACCATATTCAATTCGTTTCTCGTTCACGCAGTGTTTGCAAATACATTACTTGGCGAGATGTTTTTTGATTTTAGTTTTTTGAAGTTGTTAATAATTCTTATTCGCTTCGTTGAAGCTATTCCTTATATGTTTCATATTAAAATCGAATAAATGCAGCAAAACTTTTACTTTTGCTGTCAAGCAATTGTCTTTTGACATACCATTTTTAATAATTGCATTCTTTGCAATACAGTGGCAAAATGTATAATTAATATAAATGGTATATAGGTATAAAACTACTGTAAAAAGCACAATAAATCTAGTATGACCAAGCTTAAATCAAGAACTTATCAGGCTTAAATCAAGTATTGGACAGGCTTAATTCAGTCAAAAATTTTTTCATTGAAGCCCGTTTCGCACTCAAATTAATCCGATAAAATTCTTAAATCAATCACTTGATGCTTGAAAAAAGAATTTTTCGGCTTAAAATCAAGCCTAATCAAACTTATTAAGCGCTAAGCTTAAGAATTCATGGCTTAAAAATTCGTACTTGATTCTTAGTTTAAGAAAATCCGTACTTAACGTACTTTTGACACCGCTACGGCTTGATTCAAGTACGGATTACTCATTTTTTTCTTTCTGTGTACCGTTGTTTGTGTAAAGAATTCCGGGTATAACTTAAACACAGTTACTAATTTTCATATTTTTGGTCTCGCCGATTCGACGTTAAAAAGTAAGATTGGGGAGATTTTTTAGTGCGAACCTTACTCTCTAAAATGCCCCAGGAACAAAAGTCCAACGGATTGAGATCCGGAGATCTTGGTGGCCATTGTGCGGTAGAAATGAAGCGAGGAACCTCCTTTTTAAGCCATTCTTGGTTGACGCGTGCTGAGTGCGATGGTGCTGTCCATTTTCCCGATAATATTCGGCACTTATTTTGACCCCATGGTCGATGAATACATCGGCGGCGCTTGAGTTCTGGTGGCCAATCGAAGGTGTAAATTTTCAGCTGACCTCTTTGGCAAGTAAAAGAAGATAAGTTTTAAATCTGGGCCCCATACGGTATAATTTTGATTCCAGTCAATACAAATACTTAACATTTGTGGAGTGTAATGCCTGTACAGTAGCTCTAGTCCAGGGCAAAATGGGCATTATTACCTTATTACCACGCCCCTTTTGGTACCTTCCATACAAATGGACCAATTTGCACAAAAAGTTAACGGCATAAAAACACTTGAAATTTTGTACAGTGTAATGTTTTTATAGTGCACATGGTTTAAAAAATGGGCGTTATTGCCAAGCCCATTTTGGTACCTCCTAAATTAAAAATATGAACAATTATTTTTTGGAATTTTCCCTACTTTTGCAATATCCCAGCAAAATTTCCCATTACCAAATAACCTGACGGGTAAGCTAAATTCAAATCTAGTAACTGCTTATAATTTGGCCTCCCTTCGAATTATTTTTACACATGCATGTCATTGGAGGAAAGTGCTTCCACTCAAGCATACCAGAAGCTGAAAAATAACCACTTACCCCCACGCTTACAATTATTAAAAAGTATGCGTGGACGTAAGTAATACTTTTATGAGTGTGTTTGTGGGTCGTAGATATTTCTGAGTTGCTACTGCTTGTTCACCACCACCAGTGGTGGCATGCGGTGAGAAAGTAGATGAGCGTAAAATTGGGAAGAGCGTAACATTGGGATGAACGCAACATTGGGTAGAGCGTATAACTGAGAGGGAGTAGTTATCGATTGTTGTCGTCATATGACGAAAAATTTCATTTGCCGGGAGGTGGGATTGAACTCGCGACCTCCTGGTTTCGTAGTTTAGCATCACAACCACTGGCCTACCTCGCGATTCGTAGACAAATCGCTTAATAATCAAGTACAAAAACATAACCCATCAAAATCTTGGTAAGTAAATGTCGTTACCGCTTGCGTTAACAGGTAATGATATCTCAATACCGCCAGCATTACTTTCGGTAAATAAATAACGACTAACTAAATTAAAACAAAAATAAGTTATTATTAGTAATCTAACTTAGAGAATCTAATTTGAACTTATAAACTTTTCTTTAAATGATTTAACTGAATACCAACTACAACGTATGTACATATATACGTAAATCATTTAAGTAAAAATCATTTAACGAAAAGTTTATAAATAAAAACCAGTAAGAAAAGGCAGAAAGTCGGCCGGGGCCGACTATATAATACCCTACACCTCCCTAACAATGCGATAAGGGTCATTGCCATAATAATTTGGAATAATTGGTAAATGGGTAGAAACATATTATCTAATTCTGAAACGATAATCGCTAAATTAAGCAATATTCGTTCCTAAAGTGAGAAACATCTTTCTGGAAAATTTTAATGATCGGAAGTAAAATACAACTTCTATAGCGGTTTGATACCAAATCAGGAGGAACATATATATGGAGCTTTAATATAAATGTGAACCCATCTTCCCTGAATACTTATTCATGTAAAAAGACCTCCTTCTGTCGAATTTCGTACTGATCGGATATAAAATACAGTCTCTACAGCGCTTACATGTCAAATCGGGGGTAACATATATATGGGAGCTATATCTAAATCTGAACCGATTTTCTCCGAATTTAGCAGTATTCCTTCATGTGCTAAGAAACCTCTCTTTGCCGAATTTCGCACTGATCGGATATGAAATAACATTTTTACAGCGCTTACATGTCAAATCGGGGGTAACGTATATATGGGGGCTATATCTAAATCTGAACCGATTTCTTCCAAATTTAACAGTGTTCATTCATATAGTAAGAGACCTCTTTCTGCTGAATTTCATACTGATCGGATATAAAATAAAGTTTTTACAGCGCTTACATGTCAAATCGGGGCTAACATATATATGGGGGCTATATCTAAATCTGAACCGATTTTCTCCGAATTTAGCAGTATTCCCTCATGTACTAAGAAACCTCTCTTTGCCGAATTTCGCACTGATCGGATATGAAATAACATTTTTACAGCGCTTACATGTCAAATCGGGGGTAACGTATATATGGGGGCTATATCTAAATCTGAACCGATTTCTTCCAAATTTAACAGTGTTCATCCATATAATAAGAAACCTCTTTCTGCCGAATTTCATACTGATCGGATATAAAATGAAGTTTTTACAGCGGTTACATGTCAAATCGGGGTAACATATATATGGGGGCTATATCTAAATCTGAACCGATTTTAACCAAATTCAATAGGGGTCGTCCTTGGGCCAAAAAAAAGATCTGTGTAAAGTTTCGTCGAGATCGGACCATAATTGCGACCTGTACTTTGATTACAAGAATACATGCACAGACGGACAGACGGACAGACAGAC